>JARHVA010000230.1:1872500-2472500 GCA_037957365.1 Torreya grandis
TAGATTTAGGAGTCTTCTCTAGGCACTTGCTAACTATGTCCTCTAATGGTAATGAAAATGGGACTATTTTTATTTTATGGCTGATCAAACTTTTCAACCATTTGGGTATAGAGGCTGGATCTTCTTTACCAAGATTTAACTAATCAAAAGGCACATCTAAAATCATCATCAGGTTAGCAAACTCTAAAGTAACCTATGTCTATTGTTTTTCACTAACCTCCTTTGCCATTGGTGAATCCAACTCTTTATCACCTATTTATTCCCTTGAATCTTCTTCAAAATTCAAGTCTACAACTATTCTCTCAAAAATCTACTTCTTCCTCTTGCTTTTAGTTTTTATCTAGTGGCACGAGGGGGTAGAATAGTTGTGAGGGCTTTCTTGGATTCACTGATGATAGGATGCCTTCTAGTTTTAGGCTTAGAATTACCTACATCATAGATAGCAATAAGCTGATTAGAAGAGCTTATTGGGGATGGTGATTCAAAAATTGATGCACATTATAGGGAACCTTTATTTTGAACTTATTTCAACCTACATTCCCTCAACCATTTCTCATTTCTCTTTATTATTGGGAGAGTTTTGACCTCAATTTGATCCTCTTCATCTTTATCCTAATCAATTTTTGGGATAGGTAATTATCTTATTTTTTCAAATTGAGGATCAATCAGTTGTTCTTCATTGTCAACTATTCCAAAAATGTTTATATTTAAATTTAGGGTGACTATTTTCCCCAAGGAGAACCTACACCAAAGTCTCTTTTTGACCTCAAATTCATCTGAAAAATCTTCCCAATAATCCTCTATTTGAGGGATATGTGAAAATCTTATCCCAAAATCTAAATTATCTCTGGTAAAGCCTTTGCTGTCAAACTAGGATCAGGTAGTATAATGCTGAAAATTGAATTTTTTAAGATCCACTTCTAAGTTTAAGGCATCAAAAATTGACTGACAAGAATAATTTCCAAGTTCAATGGGAAAAGTGATACCAGCTTCCTTCTTCTTTGATAACCTCTTATCCATATGGGCTAGTTGTCTGTAGACTTCTATCAATATGAAATGATAAAAACATACCTGGGTAACTTTATGAGTTCACTGTCAAAACCCCCAACTCTGATATAAATAAATTTGGGGAACTAGATAAATAAGCTACCATAGTTACTGATTAGCTACATTGCTTCATTAGACATTCTTTTGCTTATATTGCCTGCCAGTTCATAAGTCATTCTTCTAGTAAAAACATCATTAACCCTCATGTAATTCTCATTAAAATTATGCATCTGTAACTATGAATAATAGTCATAAATTTTGGTGTTTTCAACCAAGGGTGCATGAGGTAGCCCTAACAACTGTCTCGTAGATGCTAGGCAATAGAAAAGATATGAAGATATACAAAAATCTTGACTTCCTAAACAATTGTTGAGACTTAGATGCAAACATTTGGCTATAATTTTGGCCCAGTCCAAATATTGTTCCCCTTAAAAGATCACTTGGATGAAGAAATACATCCAATATTCCTAATAATATGCCTAGGAGTTATCCTTCAACCTATGCAGTAATACCACAATATCCTTTACCTCCTGAATCATGTGGTCTCTTGTCAGTGGTCTAGGTAGTCTTGAACCCCCCTTTTAGAATTTTAATAATTAATTTCTTGTTATTACGCTCCTGTAGTTCATTTTCTTTAATGATAAATACCCATAGGAAGAAGTAATATTGAGATCAGAATAGGGTTATTTGGGTGGAATTCTCATCACAAACATTAGGGTTTGTCTATCAACATGAAGTAACACATTACCATCTACAATTTTGATGCATCTATTTTGGGGTTTATATCTATTCATGCAATCCAAAACTAATTTGGGGCACTGTAAGGCCATGGGAAAGGCCGCAGCTTCAACCAAACCACTTTCTACTATCTTATTCATCATATATTTGGTACAAGATTTTTAATCCTCTCCCTAAAATCTTCTAAGTCATATTAAACCAAAGATGTATCCCCAAATTCAGGGAGAGAGCAGAAGAGACTAGAACCATGCTCATAACCAAGACAAGCCAACTTCATAGCTACAGATTGGAGGATATAATGAAAAAGAATGCTTCAAACTTCATAAATAATGTTAGAAACTCAAAAGGATTTTTCTTTCTAGTTAAGAAATGGAAACAACTTACAGGAAGAGTAGAACTCACCTTTAATGTATCTGAAATAACTATGAATTTGGGAAACAAAAATATTATACCTCCATGTTGTTTCCCATTTGCATCACCCAGTGTGTTTATTCACTAAAATTGGCTTTTTTTCTCTTGATAAAGACATTAACCAAGTTGGATAATCATTAATTGAAACAATATGTGCTAAGGATGCTCAAAAGGATATGAATTCTGATATATGCATTAACAGCAAGCATTCTTCACGTACAACCTTGATGTATCATAATTATCCATATCCTTCATAAAGTTAGAACTTTTCTATTTCATAATGAGTTTTAGATATACTTTCCTTTAAATTTCCCACTAACTTTGACTTAGAGAAAACCTCAAGGAGAAATGAGATCATAGTTACTGAACTTTGAACCATTGAACCTTTGAACCATTGAAATGTGGTTTAACTCGAAGGTTCAAAGACACAAGATGAGTTACACAGTCCAACCAATAGTCACAACTTTTCAAGAAACATTGAACTTTGAACTGATGGAGTGTTAAACCATTGAACTCCTAAGATGAGGTTCAACATAGAGGTTCAACACAGAGGTTCAACATAGAGATTGGGTTATACAAAGGGACCAACAATTCACTTTTGAAGAACGTTGAGTTTTAAATAATTGAACCATTGAACCATTAAACTCCATAATGAGGTTCAACTAAAAGGTTTGACGATATACTTGAATTATACAAGGACAAATAGTTCACTTTAAGAAACATTGAACCATTTAACCCTTTGAACCATTGAACCTTTTAATAATGGTTCAAGTTTAAAGTTTCAATTCTTTAGTAATTTCACACACAAAAGACGATAGGTGGGTGAACTTTAAAAATAAAGAGCCAAATTAATAAACAAAGATATGACCAATAAAGGTAAAATGATATGTATACTCTTTCTTAATGAAATTTCATGAAAAATTGAATAAGGGTGACTCAAAAGGTAACACTTATCACACACAAATTGGTTAAGTATGGAAAACATAGTCAAACTGCTTGGGAACCTAACTTTACATATGCACATCTTTTGACGTGATTCATCACATGATCTAAAATTTATCAAAAATAAAATAGGATAAAAAATTAATAAACCTATATGATCACCTTCTCATGAAACATCCACACATGTGAGATATTCCATCATCAAACTGCTTACTCGACTCTTTCTAGCCATATGCAAATTTGGCTAAGTATGGGAAAATAATGAATTCTGACTAAGAAGCTAACTTTAGACCCCTCATATATTTGACCACACTTTAATTCATGACTTGATGTCTAGAACATAAAAATTAGGTACTAATGTGATCACAACCATATGATTAACTCCCCTTGATTCATTCCCACATAGTACTGGTGATGTCATCAAGTTACCTTCTCATATTTTATGTGACTTGACCCAAAGTGTCTAAATGAAAACTATGGATAACTAGATGAATTATACTTATGTAAACAAGATCTAAAAGCTTAGAAAACATCTTAGGGACCTTTTTAACATGCTCAATACTCCATAATCCTCCCTGAGAATCTCTAACCATGCCAAAATAGAAGATCAACCAATCATACTTCAAGCATACAAGAACCAACACATTACACACTTTATCATTATAACATAGACTATAAAATATCTTCATCCATTCACCAAGACACCTTCATGATATCACTAAAAATGATCTAATCAATCTCCCCGTTTATCATTGATGTCAACAACCATCATATGTAGCAATATACAACTCACCTTCTCTCTCTTCAAGTACTCCCATAATAGGACCTTTCGACAATAGGAACTTTCTCCCCCTTTGACACAATGACAAAGTGGGCACAAACTAATCTTGAGGACCTAAAAAGACTACCAAAAAGGAAAGGACCATATTATAAATATGATAAAAACTCTCCCTTACCTTGAACCTACTTCATCTTGCCTTGACAACATCCTCTTGCTCCATGCCAACACTTTATTCAATCAAGCACTGCAACCAATGAAAAATAGTAGAAATCTAATAGAACACATCAAGAAACATTTGAGAGGGATTACCCATAATAACTCTAATCAATTTCACCTTCTGATCATCTTCATATCTATATAAACCATAAAGAACCATCACACATGCTAACTAGCCTCCTTTCTCAAGCTACTATAAGGACCACCAATCAAAACTTCATGCCACTCACCAAATAGGAAACATGCTCTAAATCAACTTGAAAAACACAAATACTAACCTTTTACTATAGCTCATTCACAAACTTCTAGAGCAAACTCATGAACATGTTACTCCCCCTTAACCAAATACCTTATATTGATTCATAGAGAAAGAAATGACACCCAAGCTCTATCTTAGATACTCAAAAGTATCTTTTAATAATGGCTTGGTCATAATATTTTCAATCTACTCTTTTTTAGGCACATGCTCCAACTTGACACATTGATTAACCACTTGTTCTCTCAAGAAATAATAACTAATGATAATGTTTTTAGTTTTTGAGTGCATAACAAGAATCTCTGAGATACTAATTACACTAGTATTGTCATAATAAATAGGACAAGGTCCATTTTTTGTCTTACCTTGTAATCCTCCAATGTTTATTTCATCCACTTAACATGTGTGAAACAAGAGGTAGTTGTTATATACTTTTATAGTTGATAGAGACACTAAGGCTTACTTTTTGTTTATCCAAGACACTAAACATACTCCCATGAAGAAGACCCCACCACTGGTACTCCTCTTATCATCCACACATCCTACCCAATCAACATTAGTATATGATTTTAAAGAGAATTATTTACTCCTGGGATATCATAAACTATAGTCTATGGTTCCTTTGAGATATCTCAAGATCTTTTTGGTTACTTATAAGTGAGATTCTATAGGACCAACTTGAAACCTTCCTACAAGTCCTACTTCTTGCATGATGTCAGTCCTAGATGTAATAAAGTATAAAATAATTTCAATCATGGATCTATACAAATTTTGATCAACTTTTGGTGAGTCATCCATTTTACGTAACTTGCATCCTATTATCATTGGAGTTCCCATTGGATTACAATCCATCATGTCAAACTTCCTTAGCATATCCTTGATGTATTTAGCTTGAGAAATGAAATTCCCTACATCAAGTTGATTAATTTATAATCCTAAGAATTAAGATATTTCTCCCAAAATTGACATTTCAAACTCATTCTTCATGGTATCTACAAAATATCTACTCATTTTATCATTGTCAGATCCAAAAACTATGTCAACATGTACAATAACTATCGATTGATGATTATATTTTGTCTTAATATACAAATTAATATTAACTACCCCCTTTTAAAACCTTGACTCAAAATATACTTATCTAGCCTATCATACTAAGCTCTAGGAGCTTATTTAAGACCATATAGAGCCCTCTTCAATTTACACAAAATCTTGATTACTTGATATGAATTATCCTTCAGATAACTCAATATAGACTTCTTTTAAGTTTTCATTCAAAAATGTAGATTTCACATCCATTTGATATACATTAAAACCTTTGAAACATGCATATGCCAAAAAGATTCTAATTACTTCCATCCTTATCACAAGACTAAAAATCTCATCAAAATCTATTCCTTTAACCTGAGCATATCCTTTACACACCAATCTAGCCTTATTTCTTATGACTTATCCTTTCTCATTCATCTTGTTTTTGAAAACCCATTTGGTACCTATCACATTTCTATATTTTGTTCTAGGAACTAAGTGTCATGTTTCATTCCTTTCTATTTGATCAATTTATTCATCCATTACATCATTCCAACTTTCATCTTTACTAGCTTACATAAATGTTTTGGGTTCAATCATGGATAATAGAGATGAGTCTTGTTGATTTTGATTGATCAACATTCTCCTTATATTCTGTAATCTTGCACCAACATTTATAATAATCTAAGAGATTGGATGATCTTTTTGAATTCTTATAGATAAAAATTTATTATCTTGTCTTTCTTCCTCCTATTCATATTCATCATCTATTTGAATAGATAACTCATCATTGTTTGCAACAAAATTCTGAATTTAGTCACTTACCTACAATTTTGGCTTCTTGACTTTACTTATCTCATCTACCCTTACATTTGAACTTTTAACAATTTTGTGAAGTCTCTTATTGAAGCATCTATAGGTAGTACTGATAGAAGAATAACCTAAGAAGATGCCCTCATCAGATCTTAAATAAAATTTTCCAATATTATCTTCATCTCTTTCTATAAAGAAACTACTCCCAAACACTCTAAAATTTTTGACATTAGTCACTCTATTCTTCCATAACTCATAAGGAATCTTATTACCATTTATTTGATTTGACACTTGTTTAGGATGTACATAGAAGTCTTGGTTGCCTCTTCCCAATAGCCATCTAATATTTTTGCATCTTAAATCATGGTTCTACCCATCTTAACAATAGTCATATTCTTCCTTTCAACCACACCATTCTATTGTGGTGTTTTAGTAGAAAAATATTGTATTCTTATCCCATGTTCATCATAGAAATCATTGAACTTATGAGAACAAAACTCACTTCCTCTGTCTGATCTCACACACTTGATTTTTGAACCTTTATCATTTTCCACAATATATTTGAATGCCACAAATTTTGCAAAAGCTTTTAATTTTTATTTAAAAAATAATTTCTAAGTCATCATAGTAAAATAATTAATAAGAATCATAAATTAACTATTAACTTGAATGCTTTGAGTTCTCATAGGTCCACATAAATCAGTGTGGATCAACTCCAATAGCTCTATAGTGGATAATTCCTTGGTTTTGTATCTTCTCTTGGTTTACTTCCCATGAAGACATGCCTTGCAAAGAGAATGAGGAATCTTATAAATCTTAGGTATATGCCTTACCAACCCCTTTGAACTAATATTTATTATATTATCAAAATTTATATGACCAAGTCTTATATGCCAAAGCCAAATTTCTTCCAATTGACTTATGAAGCACTCTACCTTCTTAGATTCATAAAATACATACATGTTGTTATCTATTTTGTTAACATTTACAATTAATATACCATATTTTGCCTTTCTTATTTCACATACATCATCATGAAAAGTTACAACATTTCCTTGCTTACACATTTAGCTCACACTTAAAATATTATGTTTTGAACCTTATACATATAAGACATTCTTAGTTTTAATATGACCATTATCCAAACTCACAGTACCTTTGCCGACTATGTTAGAATATTTACTATCACCAAATCTAATTGCACTTAGGTTAGTCTTTTTGAGAGAGATAAACTTGATCTTGTCTCCTATCATATGATTTGAAAATCCACTGTCTATGAACCATCTATTGTTCTCATCTTCTTGAGTATGTAAATATGCTTGAAAAAACAATGACTCTTCCTTTTGTGATCTGCTTGGATTTTCCTTCTTTTCTTTAGACTTGGTCTCTTTGAACCATTTGATAGTGTCACTAACTTGTATATCCTTTTTATAAAAATATCTATTGCATTTCTCGGATATGTGACCTTATTGGTTATAGTTGTAATATATGAGATCCCTTTTGATCTCTAGAGAGAAAGCACAATCCTTATAGCTATGACCAAATTGATTATAAGAGAAGCAATACCCATTAAAGACATTATTCATGTTTGACCCTCTTTTCTCTTGACCAGTACCACTCAATGAGTTTTCATTATTGATCCTTTTGGTAGAGCTAAAATCCTTTTTGTTCTTAGATAATAGCACATTTGAGTAAGTTAAGACTTTATTTTCACACTGTTCCATCCTTTGATTGAGACCTTTATTCACCATGACCTATATATTCTTGGTTGTTGCCTCTAGATTTTACACTTGTGTCTTTACATTATTAAATTCTGATAAATCAAAAACTAGATTGTCTTGAAGACAAGCCATAGCTTCTTTTTCCACTATTATACCTTTGATCACCTTCAAGTGGTTAAAATTTATACAAAGGAATTGCTCTGATACCAATTATTAGAAGTAAAGTCACTAAGAGGGGGCGGTGAATCAGTGAGCCCAAATAATCCACCTTCAATTTTATCTTTATAAACACTTAATTAGATAACACAAGCATTCATGAATTATACACATCATTCATATCAAATACCAAGAGAGATAATGCAATATCAATCACATAACACATGACATACATAAAAAACTCTCTTGGGGGGATAAAACCCACTATAACCCATAATTGGACTATTGTACTATAATAATAAGAAGCAATTTATACCATCTAAAAATGATCAAGGAACTACAATCCATATTTAGTGAGACTATAATCCCACAAGGTATTGTCACACCTATCTAGATGAGCTACAACAATAATCAGACTTTTTAGCAAGTATCACCTTACAAGGAGGTTGTAACCACCTTAAATTTTGAGATAAAAAAATAACACCTATGAACACATCTACCTTTACACTGATGCTTACAACACCTGAAGATGGATGCCTGTTTATCACTCTTCACCTTCGTTCACACTCAACTATAAGAACACTATTCTTCCAACAAAATTATGACCTACATGTCATACAAATAGTCCTCAAACTAATATTTTATTCAACTCATCCTTAGATCACTATACCCCTCCTTTTCTCCATGAAAAACACACATAAGCCTCTCTTAAATATCTCCTTAGTCTCTCTCTCCAAGTCTAGAAACCATCAACTTTGGTTCCACTATTTATAGAGCATACTTGATAATCAAAACCTTGGTTAGCCATTAGGCATGCCTTATCCCTTAATGCATCTTACACATGATTACATGTCTCAAAACAATCTTCATAAGTCGGCCATAGAATCCATGGGTCACCCTTAAGGAACTACACCTTTTAATAAGGCCCTTTTATCCCTTATAGGTCTCATGTGAACCCATTCCCTCATTTAGCACTTCATTAAACAAAAAAAGAACATAAGACCACTTTAAAATACTTGTATCTAATCCTTATTTCCCCTTTGACATCCTCAAATGATCATAATCATCTTATCTCAACTCTGCATATGATCAAACAACTCAAATATAGACCTTATACATAGGAACACCATTACCAAACATACAATCAACTTTTTAAACATTATTCATACTCAAGATATATTGATCACACCTCTAAAATACTCACAAAGCATCCTCATGGAGTTTACAACACTCCCAACTATTAAATTCATCAAAAGACATCAAAATAGTATATATATATATATATATATATATATATATATAAGCTCAAATATCCTTCTCAGGTCAATTACAGAGCAAACACAAACACACAGTTAACTTTGAACATTAATATCTTTGATTGTACACACTTTCAGGTCTTTAAATTAGGTTCAATAGATGTGCCATGGAGTCCTCTTCATCTTTTTTTATATCACCAAAAAAATTGACTTCTATCAAAATATATGGATAAAATATAGAGATCTAGTTTTTCCATATGTTAAATTCAAATATTTTAATTCAAATGATCACAGTTTCCCTTCAAACACAATGCTCGAATCTCATGTCTTCTTAGCTTTGGATCAATATTTCACCATCAATCATGTTCTAATTTTAATGCATAGTCCACCAATGCTAAATTTTAAATCTTAGTCACTTTGACCTCATCTCGAGTAATCTTAAAATGTTGACTCAACATGTTCTATCAATCTCTATGGATCAGTCAGGTATTTAACTATCAATGCTAACCATTCAATCAATATATATATGATCACCCTCTCATCATTGGATCCTTATACTATACCTTTTCTTAGTAATTAAACATTATGCACCTATCCTCATCTCTCTACTTCCTAACTTCTTGGATCAATGTGCACCATCGATCTTGCTAAAACATTAACTTGTGCAAAAATGACTATGGGGACCCTTTCAATATGCTTTAGTAGCCATTTTTTAACTTTAATAACTTCTTTTGAACTTCAATACATGATCTAAAATTTGGATCAGATGATCTCCTCACATAGAAAAATCTAACCATGTGACACACTATGCCTGAAACCTTCACATGTGTGAGATATATCACCATTAAAATGCCTTCTTAAAACTTCTATCACAGAGCCAAATATGTCAAAAACCTACTTGGGAGGCCAACTTTGAATAAGCATAAATTTTTTTGCACTATAGTGCATGATCTAAAATTTATCAAAAATTAACTAGGATCAAAATTAAACAAATTCATATGATCATTTTATCTTGAAACTTTCACAAGTACAAGCTATAACACCATCAAAATACCTACTCAGCTTTTCTTGTCACATAAATTTGGCTAAGTATGTAAAAACACATCAAACTACTTGGGAGCCCAACTTTACATATGCACATCTTTTAATGCACTTTATTACATGATCTAAAATTTAGCACAAATAAACTAAGCTTAAAACTAAACAAACCCATATGATCACCTTATCTTGAAACATCCAAATGTTTGAGATATTACATCATCAAATTTCTTACTCAACTCTTTTTATCCATTTGCAACTTTAGCTAAGTATGGGAAAATAATAAATTTTGACTGAGAAGCTAATTTTGTACACTTATATCTTTGATCATGATTTGATGCATGACTTGAGATATGACATATAAAAATTATGGACTAATGTGATCACAACCATATAACCAACTCCATTTGATTCATTTTTACATGGAAATGGTGATGTCATCAAACTACCTACTCAAACTTTCTGCCACTGGACATAAATTTTCTAGATGAAAACTAAGATAACTAGATATATTTTAATTATTCACACAAGCTCTCAAAGCTTAGAAAACATCTTAGGGATATTTTTCACATGATCGATACTCCATAATCATCCCTGAACATCTCTAACCATGCCAAAATATAAGATCAACCAATCATACTTCAAGCATACAAGAACAAACACACTGCACATTTTGTCATTGTCACATAGACTATCAAGGATCTTCATCAAATCACCAAGACACCTTAATGACATCACCATGACATCACTAATAACTATCCAATATATAATATGTTTCATCATATAAATATTTTAACATTCAAGAATGTATGAAACATGTAATCTAATTCAATGGGAAAACATAGTCAATGTCAAATAGATATATCAATTAAGCATGTAGTAATAAGTAACAATGTACATGCATGATAGAAATAGTGGTATCACACATAATATAAGTATGATTGATATAAATATTGATATTGTTATCAATCTAAATTTCACCCTTAAGGAGGTTGTTCAAGACTTCATCATTTAGATGATAGCATGGAGACACCTCTGGGTTGTGGGTGACCTAATAATTGAGGTAAATCTCTGTCAGGATCCTACTCTCCCCAATAAGAGTATATATGATTACCTTGTATTAGCAACTAAACATGGAATTATACCAGAGTGAATAAGTAACTAGAAATATGAAACAACACAGGTTATGAGAGACAATATACAATCTTGTATTAAATACTTAGAAGAAAATACAATAAAGAAGATGCCACTTCTTCTTCCACCTCAAAGGCTTGACACACCTCAAGGACTTCTTCCCTCTCTCTCACACGGTCCCAACACATAACTCCAATACAGAATTGGTGTTCACCTCTCCAACCAGTCAGTAATAACCCTACCAGTACACCAAGTACACAACCGTACTCCAAGTAGATCTCCTGCTCTCTGCTGCTACCTAAAAATCACCAAACCTTACTCACCATTGTAGATCTCCAAACGTGGTCCTGCACACCTGCTGACCAATATCATAAATACACGAAGAACCCTTCTGATTCTCCAAACCAGCACCCACACTTGGTACTATGGAACTAGGAGGAACACACCATTGCTCTCTTCTCTTTGAAGGAGCTTATTTTACTCTCTTACTCTCTAGCATACTTTTAAAATATAGCCTATGAGTCTATTATATAGATCTCATGCATACAATAATTATAATTTCTTAATTACAATAATTAGACACGCAACTCAAGACTATAATTAGCCTTCACATGCAAACTCTCAGTTCAACGAACTAACTGTCTGTGCAATGAATAGTTATAAACTACCACAGGCAACTGACGTCGGTCCCTATCTACCTAGAGGTGACCGACGTCGGCTGACCTCCTATCGATGCTAGTTGTCTTCAACTCACACCTGCTGATGTCAGTTGCCTTCTGCACTATACTCTATCGACACCGGTCTCCCTGGAACTCAGCAACCTCCTCCATGTCTGCAACAGATGAAGCTTTTAGCTCCACACCCTAACAATCTCCCACTTGGAGATAAATAGTTGCAACTGTACCTATACCTATACACCATCTAATTTTTTTCTTGGCTTGTATCCCTCTTCAAGCTCACTCCTAAAGACCAACCACCACACACCCTGTGATGCCTTTCTTGTCATCCAAGTAACCTGCCACATCCGAACCTACAACTCCATGTAGTGAAGACCTTGACCCTACATAGCATGAATCCCTACTACTGATCCCTCTCAGATACCTGAGAATCCACTGAACTACCCTCTAGTACTTCTTCCCCAAATTGGGTCCAAAATCTCTGACAACTCCCACTGCTTGGGAAAACTCAGGCCTACACTAGACCTCATGTGATTTTGAACCCTATTCTAAGCTCTGCTTGAACTATTTAGCGCTTGGTGTTTTTACCGATTCTTCATCCTGCATCTTGAACCTCACCAACACCTTCTTCACATCAGCTCCCACTGGAGACAAAATCTCCATGTCTCTTATGCCAAAGAATTTCGCTGCTCCAAATTCCTCATGACATGCCACTGAACTAACCTTACCTTTAGCTCAGCAAAACCCTGTATGTATGAACCTGTAACTAGTATACCATCCACATACAGTAATAGGATAATGTCACGACTCATCATCCACCTGGTAAGACAAACATAATGATTACACTGACATTGACTAAAGCCCTGCTTTGTCATCTACATGTCAAAACCTGTACCACTGTCCTGCAGCTTCCTCAAGACCATATACCTTGGCCTTCCGTCTCACATATCCATCCACTCTCTTCTTTAACTTGGGAATCCATCTATCTCTCAGTGCTTTCTTCTAGATGACAACTCCACCAACAAACTCCTATTTGGTTCTTCTTCGAGGACTCACACTCCTCATCCATGCCAAGCTCCCACTATTTCTGGATTCTACCTGCATTGCCTCTTCACATCTTCCTGGTTCTCGACAATCAATAAGGAACTAGTAAGAAGGTGAATAATGAATATGAGGTCCACTTACCATTTCAGACCTCCATATGGGCATTTGAGACTCTTTGACATCTTGTTATCTGCCTAATATCCATTTCAGTGACCGATCTCAGCCATCTCCCAATCTGCACTTGACCGATGTCAGTTTCCTGCAACTGACCCTATCTATCGATGTTGGTTTCCTGACCGACATTGGTGTACCTATTGCTGACATCAATCACTATGTGATCGACATCGGTTCCTACTGCCTGACACCACTGACTCTGTTGATCTGCACATGATCGACGTTGGTGCCTGTCTATTCAACATCAGTTCTTCCTAACCGATGCTGGTACCTGTGTTCACTTGTGAGTGATGACTTTTTACCCACGAGCTCCTTTTGGGTCAAAACCCTGTTCAAATTAACACAACCTTGCTCAGAATAATTTTGTCCCCTCAGTTGATCTCTATCTATCATCTCCTCCATGAACACCAAGGCTTTCTAGTTCTTAAGTTTGTCAAAGATATATGTCTTCCACTTAAGAACATGCATTCCCTTCTTACATATGTAACCAAGCCTACAAATCCACATCTCTACAATAGAAGGTGAATTAGTAATATAAGTAGATAGATAAAGGATACCTACTTTCTTACCACCGTCTAATTCAAGTGCATCCACTGTGAGAGTTACTGTGCATCTCTCATCACCTAACTTTCTTGAAGAAATTAGACTCATCTCCAAGACTGGTACCTGCATGACCTCCTTCAACACTCGTGTGTTATCTGTCTGCAATTTCAGCTTCACTTCCCCTTTGCCAACCATTTGACAAGGCTCACCAGCTCCTAAATAAATCTCTCCAAAGTCTCTAAAGACATACCCATGAAAAGATGCTCTATTTCAGGCTGCATGGAAAGAGGCAAAAGAATCTGTAAACCAAGATTCTACTTTATCCAGAGCAACCTGTGCAATAACCCCTGCAACATCTGCTTCTACACGATGATCTTCTACCGACCAACAATCTTCTTTTCCCTACTCTTTCTTTCCATCAATCAGACCATTCATGCTATTCAGTTTCTCCATTCGTAGCTTACTTTCTTCTACCATTGCTATACTCCCACTCAATCAAAAACCCCTGTGAGTACCCTGTAATCAACACACACTAACCAGATCTGAAACCACCTGTTAGTAACCCAACCTGGCTCTGATACCAACTGTCAAGATCCTACTCTCCCCAATAAGAGTATATATGATTACCTTGTATTAGCAACTAAACATGGAATTATACCAGAATGCATAAGTAACTAGAAATATGAAACAACATAGGTTATGAGAGACAATACACAATCTTGTATTAAATACTCAGAAGAAAATACAATAAAGAAGATGCCACTTCTTCTTCCACCTCAAAGGCTTGCCACACCTCAAGGACTTCTTCCCTCTCTCTCACACAGTCCCAACACACAACTCCAATACAAAATTGGTGTTCACCTCTCCAACCAGTTAGTAATAACCCTTCCAGTACACCAAGTACACAACCATACTCCAAGTAGATCTCTTACTCTCTGCTACTACCTGTAAATCACCAGACCTTACTCACCATTGTAGATCTCCAAACGTGGTCTTGCACACCTGCTGACCAAGATCATACATACACGAAGAACCCTTCTGATTCTCCAAACCAGCACCCACACTTGGTACTATGGAACTATGAGGAACACACCATTGCTCTCTTCTCTCTGAAGGAGCTTATTTTTCTCTCTTATTCTCTAGCACACTTTTACAATACAGATTATGAGTCTATTATGTAGATTCATGCATACAATAATTAGACTTTCTTAATTACAATAATTAGACACGCAACTCAAGACTATAATTAGCCTTTACATGTAAACTCTCAGTTCAATGAACTAACTGTCCGTGCAATGAATAGTTTTGAACTACCACAGGCGATCAACGTTGGTCCCTGTCTGCCTGGAGGTGACCGATGTCGGCTGACCTCCTACCGATGCCAGTTGTCTTCAGCTCACACTTGCCGATGTCGGTTGCCTTCTGCACTATACTCTGTCGACGCCGGTCTCTCGAGAACTCAGCAACCTCCTCCATGTCTGCAACAGATGAAGCTTTTAGCTCCACACCCTAACAATATCTATATTAGGGTTAGCTTCCTTGATGTATCACCTAAAACTAATACTAAAACTATGATTTCAAGGAAAAGGGAGAGAGATAACTAAAAATAAGTATTTTGAAGGTGATGCACCAATTTTCATGACCACTACCACTCATTTTTAGGTACATAATGAATTATAGGACTGACTTGAAACCAAATTACTCCTAATTTAATCCTCTTACATCAATATTTTAATATGGAGGTTGTATATGATCATTATGGTAAGAGGGATTATCAATATGTCTATAATAAGACACTAATAAATATATATTCCACTCCTTAACATCTATAAAAACTACTTGAAACACATCATATGACCTTTAAGAGAGACTTTAAATTGCATGAAGGTGAGGAGATAGGAAAACATACCAAGGAGAACTAAATTAACACTTGATAAGATCAACTATCATTAGATACACACTAAAATACAACCATAAAAAAATGTGAAATTTAGATTTCTATTATTTTAATGGATTACAAAAGGAGTAGGGCTTCACCATATTCAAGTGGAAGGATATGTTACAATGCCATCCTAGGTAGTACATATAGGATAAGTGAGAGAGGAGAGAGATAAAAATGACATTGAAAAAGTCTATGACAAGTGTCATTCATCACAAACCAATTACAATGCCAAGTGGAAGATGAGAGAATAGTCTTATCACTCTCTTCAACATGTGTTGTTTGGTATGATGATGATCTTCAAAGGTGGCATAAGAGTTCTTGGTTGAGGAGTTAAAATTCATTTCTTGAAGGGTCAATTATAATTTATAGGATTATTTGCACTTGTCCATGTTTAGGCATCTTTCATGTTGATCTTTCATGTGTGTTAGGTACTCTAAGAACTCTAAGAGCATGTTCATCTTGTAGTAGACTTGAAAAGTCAATGGAAACCTGTAGTTATCATTAGAAAATTATCAATACCATGGAATCAATAGGTTGCATGTACATTAGCCTCTTAATACTACATTTAGTCATTATAATGACTTATTCATAACTTTTAGAGACTTCTAGTGATGATATGAGATGTTTACAAGGATACCTTAAAAAGTTTCATGTCTCAAATCACCTTGAAGAGGTTTGAAACTCGGTCCTTTATACAAGCAAGAAGGCACACTCTTCATTAGGTCTAGTTTCTCACTTGATATACTATTTAAAACCATGTGATTCCTTTTAAATGGATGTTTAAGGTAAACCATACTTCTACTCAAGCTTATAATTCCTCTTTCACTGATTAGGAAACTCAGACCTACTCAAACCTCTACAAATAGGCTTAAAATGTAGTTTTTTAGGCCATTTTATTACCTCTTCCACTCCACACATACCACCAAAAGGCTTTAATATGTGTTCTTAGTACCTATATATGTCCTCTAGGTGTTTTTAAGACCTTTCAAGTGCATTTTATTACATTAAAGGGTGTTTTAAGTTCATCAATCTTCTTTTGGGGTCAAATGGCAATTTTGGGGCCTCTTCATCTTTAATGATTGTTCATAGAGATTTGGCCATTAAATTACTAACAAATGTTTTGTATTGGGGTTAAAAAATCCTTACAAACATACCCTAAGATCATTATATCCCATTCACTTCCTCAACCAACTTCCCACGTGAGAAAAGTGACCTTCTCAGGCTCGTAGGCCTATGTGATAAGGTTGATAGAATGTTTTTGGTTCAAAAGATCCTCTAATTGCATGATTTTGGTTTTAAAGGTATCATTTAGGCCTAAAACACCTCCCATGATGTCTCTATGTGGTTTATAAAATGTATTGGATCTTCAAATAGCCCTAGAGCTTGATTTGCCTATAATGAGGGTTTGTGAATAATTAGGCAAATATGACACTAATAGCCCTATTTGGGTGTTTCCTCAACTTTATAAAGGACCATTAACACTATATAATCCTCTCCAATTCTCCTAAAACCTTGTGTGACTCCTCAATCCTCAAAATTACACTTTTCCTTCATAGATTTATCTATAGGCCTAATAATTTCAAGTTGAGCATGTGCTTACACAACTCTTTGATTGATTTGACATGTAGGTGACTTGTTTTGAGTTATATAGATCATATAAATTAGAGATAAGGATGTTATTGATCTATCACACCTCATATTTTATGAAAAATTACTCTTCTTTGATCATCCTCTGTGTATAGGCCTACAACCTTGTAGATCATCTTCAACAAATAATAAACCAATTCTATCTATTAGTTTTTTTAGTGTAAAAAATTAATAGCTATGTTGACCTATTTAGGTATCTTATAAGCCTAAATAGGTACTCTCCAAGAGACCTTAGCTTAGATATGATTATCTCTTTTATGGAAAACTAACTTGAAGGGTCTAATAAGTTGGGATCTTCCTCAACGTTCTACAAAAATTGCTTGAGCCTCCCAATCTAAATCACAAACTATAACATACATCTTATTAATCATTATAATTTTTAGGTTTTTATATACACATTTTAATCTTAAACTTCATCAAAACCCTATTTTAAAGTGGTTCTCTTGCATGTAATTGTGCACAAGTTGAGTTGAAGGCGAGGTAGATTTTATTTATGTTGTTATAGGTCTCTCTTCCATGCCTTGGTTTGAACAAATGAGTTTGAGACCTCCATCATTATACCATTTAGGTCCACATGATCCTATTTATGATAAAAATTTTATTATCAATTAATCAACCCTTTTACCTATTGTGAAGGTTAAGTTAAAATCGTACCAATCTAATAGTAAGGTTCTAAAGGTTTGATTACGATCCTAAAGACATGAGGGGTTTTTTAAATGTTCTAAAAAACAATAAATAAGTTATTGAATATAACATATTCCATTACAATTTTATAAATCCACTTATCAAATAATAAATAAATTTAGATATAAATGTGTAATCTATTATATCTGATAGAGAAGACCTATGAACTAGATAATCTCTTGAAAGAAAAAAAAAATTATTCAATAATATAATATATTTCAAAGTAATATCTTGATTCTATTGTAATAAATTCCAAATAATACCAAGATAATAAACCATAAATACAAGTAAAAATAGAATTGAGATAAATCTAAGATGAACCAATGCTCTATAAAGTAAGCAACCAAGAAGAACTTAACATATAAGAGACACAAACAACCAACAAACTGAGTTAGATAAAACAAACAAGACAAAAACTAAACTAAGAAATAAATAACAAATTATTTAAAGAAACAAAGTATTAAACTAAGCATAAACAAATTAATCTAACTTTACTAAGTCTAACAAACTAAAATAATCTAAGTCTAAACTAAATCTACACACTAATTAATCTAGAAACTAAGTCTAACTCTAAAAAACTAAATAAAGGAGACTAATATAAGAAACTAATTTAAAATAAAAACAAAAATAAGAAAAAAGTAAAAGAAAATTAAAATAAAATATATTAAAACTAAAGAAAATAGAAAAAGAAATTAGATTAATTAGATATTAATCTAAATCAGATTAAACTATGTTAAATTCAAAGTCAATATAAAGTAAAATATAGATAAAACATGTGAATCTCAATAGAGAGAGTCATATTAGAAAAATAGATCAATTTTATTTAAGAAACCAACATCTTTCTTTACAAAATATCTTGAGAGAACTTTTACAATCAAATAGATCAATAAAATGTCATGCAAAGTAAAATTTTCATCATTATTCAGGTTGAATACTTAGATTCTACACATAGGAGTGCAAAAAATAATCATCAAAAGATGTTAAAATTGACAAACTTTAAATAATCTATTATAAATGATAATATAAAACTGAATATACATGTGTTGCCTAAACAATTTAGTCAAGCATTAGAGAAAGTACCATTTGGTCTATCTACAAAAGTCATGCTATCTCAAAGAAGTTGCATAGAAGAGAGATAGATAAATGATTGACTTCACAATGTATAAGTCTTCAATACCTATGTTGTTTCTCCTCTTCAAATAAACCCTTGATCTCTTTTTATACTTCAAATTTGGTTGAAAAAAGAAGTTGTAACTAACATTAGTTAGTTACTAGTATAACTTAACTCATTAACTTTTTAAAAGTCAATTAATATAGACAGTTATTAGTTAAGGTTATTTAAGACTTAAAAGTCTTTAAGGGATCAAATTTTGAATATAGACCAGGTACTTCCTAATGGGTGGGGACTTTAATCAGTTAATAATAAAATAGAATAACATATTTTAATAAATCAATCAATCAAAGTTAATGAAATTTTTTATTTATATTAATACTATAATGTGTATTTTAAAAAAATTACTTAGGCATATTATATATATCAAAAAAGTAGAGTCTACTATAATTTAAAAATATCAAAATCTAAAAATTAAAGTATCAAATATGAAAGTACTTAATTTTTAATAACTTGAAGTTCAACCGATAAAATGAAAATTTATCCTACTGACATCTAATAATCATCAAAATCAAAAAGGACCTCAATTACTAGATTTCTCTTCTCATTAACACACTCATTGTATTTAATCTCAACTATTGGGAGATGAACCATGTTCATTCTTAAGTCACTTGTGGGATCATCTACCTCTAGATTAATCCGATTGAGAACTCTGACCTCAATTGGAGTGTATGTGTCATTCTAACTATCTGACTATTTATCTGAAGTGATAAATGAATTTCAAGATTGTGTTTTCTGTAACCTAGAATAAGCTCCTTCAAACTTAATTTTTTTCACCCTAAAATAGAATCTCTTTGAGATGGTGAAGGTTTATCAAAAAAACAAAAAAGGTAGGATAAAATTGTCAAAATTCTTGGCATGGGTTATTTCAGTGTCTAGTTGAGTGGCTTCATTAACGTGTTATGGCTCATTAACATGATGGATTATTTATGGGGTAGGTGACTGAAATGATAACTAATGTGGATTATTCTACAAGTGGTGAGAAGAACTACTATGAAAATGAGACTAGGATCCAAATCTATGTCCATAAAATCTTCTATCACACCTATGATTTGTAAGGTTAAGGGTAATTTGTTCAAAACATTCCAAAATTTAAGATCTATTGCATCAAAGTGGATTGGAATTCTATCTCCCCTATTAACATTCCTAGGGCCAAATCTCCTAGCCCTAAAACTTTCCCTTGGGAATTATCTATTGGGGTTCTATTTATTCATGTTAACATAAGTTTGGTTTCTTCCCTAACCTTGATTATCACTATCTCTACTTAATTTGGGTTGATCCTAACCTGACATCCTATACATTTTAAATATATTCAAAAATTTATTATTAATGATTAAAAAATCAACATGCATATATTTAATATGAAACCAAACTATATTTATATATATCAAACACACAATCACTTATAAAATCCATTATCAACAAAATTCTCTAAATTGTCTATTAATTGAAACAAAATTGAATTTATCAACTTATGTCAACTATCATCACAATATTATATTTTGATTTCATCAAAATATCCTTAAAAAACTAATTGAAACTTTAAAATAAAATTATATTGTCATAATTTTATTTCAAAAATATTCTGACATATCTTCATGATTTTTTATTCTCACTGTATGAAAATTATCTAAGAATATAAACTGAACCAATTCTCATAATTAAATGCAATATTTACACAAAGTCTTATTCATGAAATGTATTTCTCAAACTATAAACCACATATCTTTTCTCAATTTGACAAAGAAACTAAGTCATTAGAGCATTTTCCAAATCATTATTACAAACTGAGAACCATCTTAACATAATATTTTGAAACTTTCAATAGCCTTACTACCTTTTAAAATGAAATAAAAATATTATAGATTTTATTCTATTTAAATCTATATTTCAAAACTTAAATATAATAATAAACTCAAATTTTCATGAAATAATTATTCTAAAACGTCAATTTCTGATCATTTTGAAACCATTAAATCTCTTGTAACTATGACCAAAAATTACAATGAATCATTCTATCTTTTAAATGATTTTGAAACTAAGAAATGACATATAACAACCTTTCAAGAAATTTGTCAATCACTTATTTTACTACTATTCATTTCCAAAATTTTAAACAAAAACCCAAACATATCCTTCTATGTCAAAAGAAAACTATCCATGAAAATATTTTCACAATCTTCCATTATACTCGAAAAAAATTTAAATCCATTAGACTTTTCAGTATTTCATCATTTATGAACCTTAAACATGCACAAAACTTATGGCCTCAATATTTTAAAACACCATCATATCATTATAACAAAAACCATTCAAAATCCAAAACTGAGATGTACAAGTCTAGCAATTACCTTCATTATTTTCACAAATAAAAATCAACACACTAAATTTCCATGACATAATCATGCAAGATTTTTCCTTCAAAACTCGTGAATATATGAAACTATAATTCAAAATAAAATAAAACCACCACTGAATAATTTTTTTAAAAATCATTCAAACATATTATTTTTATTTAAATTATTTTTTTATGTCAGACCAAAATTTTAAAAATATTCATAAAAACAAACAAATAAAGTTTGTTTTTACACAAAAACTTAAGTATGCATAAAACTATGGCTTCATAAAATTAAAATACCAAACACTACTTTCAAACTGTAAATGATGTGCTCAAAATACCATTTTAATATCAACTCAAATAATAGAACCACTATATACATTTAAAATATTCAATCCCTATTATTCTTTCAAAATAAAACCATACTCAAATCAATCTGATAGAAATATACTCTTTATTTCATCATTTGTTGAGATTATATATAAAAAATTAAACCCATTTCTTATCGATATCCATGCAATAAAAAATATATATCAACCACTAAACTTCAAGAGCTTCCATAGATATAGTGGTTTAATAAATTACAAAACTTATCATAACATGCATGCCAGAAATCATATTTCATTCCATGCAACTAGAAACTATTTGAAGCAACTTATTCTTCTTCAAAAATTTAATCACTTTGTTAATGGCATACCTGTATACGCACTCCCTTATAACTTTCCTCTCACAAATGTTGTCTGCAACTCCAAAATCCAATCTGTCAAAGTGTCATTTCCACAAGAAAGCTTCACAAAATGACCAACAAAATAAAAATAATGCTATGTATAAGCCAAGTCCCCTGAAATAAATATTATGTTTATGTTATCAATCACCATTAGCTCAATAAAATCAAGGGTGGTACTTAACATTCTGCCAACCAAATTAGTGATTCCATCAAACTTAGTAATAACTAAAATACTTGCTAAACCCTTACTAGTTTACAAGATTCTAGGCATGCACCAAATTCATTAAATAACTTAAATAACCAAATAATCTTACCAATATATCGAAGCCTCTATCATTTTTCATATTAACTCACTTTACCATCTAACATGCCATGAGTTTTGCCAAATCAACTTGTCAATTATATCATTCATGAGTCTCAAATTACCAACTTGACTTACCAACTCAACTTGCCAAATTAATATAATTTATTCAATATGCCTTTGAATAATAATAACTTATGTCATAAATCCTTCTTGATCATACAAAAACCTTAATGCCTCAAACAAATAACATAACCTTAGTTCATATTTTTTTTGAAATGAATAAGCCTCAAGTGAACATTAGGGCCTTCAAACTTGAGATATT
Organism: Torreya grandis; assembly: GCA_037957365.1. Taxonomy (NCBI): domain Eukaryota; kingdom Viridiplantae; phylum Streptophyta; class Pinopsida; order Cupressales; family Taxaceae; genus Torreya; species Torreya grandis. The sequence goes on from JARHVA010000230.1 coordinate 1,895,612, forward strand.
TAAAAATAAGACCTTAGCATAATGAAGTGTTAGGCTTTGAAACTTATAACCCCTTTAGGATGCTTAAAATCTTTAGAAAATAATTTAAGTTTCAAGAATTATTATAAAATTTCACTTATACCAAACTCATAATGTCATATTCATTATGACACTCCATATTTATACTTGTAAATGAATTTGAATTAACCAAAAACCATTATCACCAATCAAAAATATATTTCCATTTTGATCAAATCATGTCGCATATTGTCATTGAAAATATCAAATTACTTATATCAATCTAAGTGAACTATCAACTAAAAAATGATCTAAAATCTATATAAAATACTCAGTTGAATATCAATGAAGGTATCTAAATTTATCATGACAATCATATAATGCTTCAAATTTTAATCTATTATATAAAGTGTCAGTGACACTATTTTAAACTAAAAATATTATACTATAATCTGATCTATAATCAACTAAAAAATAAATGACTAATTTCAAATATTCATCAATGATAAATGCATATGCACATTTTATTCATTCATCCATTTATGTTCTTCAAAACCACTTAGAATATAAATATGAATTCATAAATCAATCATCATCAACTTATGTAATTGAAAATATGCATCTAAATATACTACTAATTGATTAAGTCCCTGACATAATTTTAAATTTTATGACTGGGTCATCTCTATGACAGAAGTATTAATTTTAGAAAATTGGGGAGGAGAGGTATGAAAAATAGGCATAACATTAGTGACCTTGCTAGTTAGTTTTGAATAATGAAATTGAGTAGCAATCAAATTTTCTATAGATAAAAACATAATCTTGAGAGTGTGATCCAATAAAATCATTTATCAAGCAACTATACATGAATCCCTTTAATAATTAATTTCAATAAGAAATGAGATGTTCATCTAGCATGGCCCAAATAAATTTAAACTAAATGGATAATCTAATATAAATATTTTAAATACAAAATCTAAAAATCAAGTACTACTTCAACAAGTAGTTATAATTAAACATATATTATTTATGTATAAAAAAACTAAATTTATAAATAGTAATATCTAAAAATGATTGATACTTACAGTAGAATTATAGTATCTTCGCATTCTTCATAATGTGAAACTTTGTCCATTTAAATACTTATTGATCCTTTCAAAAGCAAAAGTAAGCAACAATAGAAAGTTGACAAAACAAATAAAAAAAATAACAGAACAAGATGGACAAGAAAAGAAACACAAAACCAAAAATAAAATAGGAAAACAAAAAAAACAAACAAATCTGAAAAAGAGATAATCATAAAATAATTTCAAATGATAATCTTTAATTGAGTAATGTAACCAATTTTCATCAAGATCTTTCAAATGAAAAGCATTATTTTCAAGTATAGTTTCAACTCAATAAGGACCAAGTCATAATGAATCAAATTTATGATATTTACCAAGATCTTTATGAGCTTTGTCCCAATATAAAATTAGATCACCCATTTTAAACTTTTTATTAGAAACTTTCTTATCGAAAAACTTTTTTAATTTTTGTTTAGTCCTTTCTAATTTTTGTAATGATGTTGCTTTAAATTCATCAAGAGCTATTAGATCATGCAATCTTTGTTCAATCAAATTCATATCTTTAGTAGCATATTGTAAATCAGTTATAGCTTAAAAAATCTAAAGTTCTATTGATAAGGTGCTCTCAAATCTATATGCTAACATGAAAAGTGAATAGCTAGTTGTTACCTTGACAATAGTTCTACTAGCCCATAAAGGTTCAAAAAATTTAAGATATCAATTCTTTTTATTTTCACAAACTAATTTATTTATGATTAAAATCAAATTTTTATTCATTGATTTAGCTTAACCATTACCTTAAGGGTAATATTTAGATGAATGACTAGATATAATAGAGTTTTTTTCCATAAATTTTATAAATTCATTCGAAACAAACTGAGATCCATTATCAAAAATGATTTCATAAAGAACTCCAAATCTAGAGAAAATATGATTTTCTAAAAATAAAAGTACTTCACTTGTTACATAACTTTTAAGTGCTTTAGCCTCAAGCCACTTAGTGAAATAATCTATTGTTGTTAATATATACATATGACCAACTGATGAAAGAGGATGTATATCTAAAATAAACTTAATACCCCATTTCATAAATTATTTTTTTAGGTATAATAGGATTTAAAGGCATTGCAGGCAACTTATCTCTACCAATAAACAATTGACATGGCATGCAAGAAAGAACTAACTTATAAGCATCTTGAAATAGTTTAGGCCAATAAGAACCTACTCTTAAGATCTTATAATTAGTGGTTTTTTAAGCATAATATTCACCATAATTTTTTAAATTACAAACTCTAAGAAATTTTTGAGTTTAATCATGCGTAAAGCATCTTAATAAAACCTTATTTGTATTTTAATAAAATAGAAAATATTTCATTAAATAAAAATTTAAAAATTTTAAATTCAAAAATTATCTTTATTTCTTATCAAAATTATTAAGACAAGTTTAATTTTAAAAATAAAAGGCTAAGTCATGATACCAGTCATCTTCAACCAACATACAATCCCATTCATTCATCTCAAGAATAAATTTAATTTTTTTAAAAAAATTTAAAAAATTCATGATCTTTAAATGAGTATTTGCATTTAAATTATCATCTATTGACAAGACCAAAATATTAATATTTCAAGAAGCATTTTCAATAAAATGTTTTTCTAGGTCATTAAATTTAATTATTTTTAAAGTTTTGAATTCAAGAACAAAATCTTGAATTCATAATATTCATTTAGTAAGCCTTTCTTGAATGGTTGGTTTTTTCAAAAGATAAGATAAAATAGATACATTAGATCACACAAAAACTTTGTTTTCTATTAATAAATAATGAAATTTAATCAAAGAGGAAAATAACAAGAAAATAAATCTATTAATAAGAGGGTACCAAGTTTCAACATCTTTTAAAACTTGACTCATATAACTGATTGATTTTTCATCATTATTTTCAAACTCTTGAGTGATAATAACTCCAATTATTTTTTTAGTAGCATTAACATAAAGAATGAATGCTTTATTTAAATCTAGTTTAGCAAGTATTGGAGCACCTACAATGGTATCTTTAACATTATTGAGTGTTAAATCAACACCTTCATTTCAAGTATAAATTTTATCTTTACTAAGCAATAATTTCAAAGGATTAGACTTATCAACAAAATTTGATATTATTTTTTTAATAAATTTTACTTTACAAAAGAAAGACCTTAAACTAGATTGATCTTTAGGAGGAAGTAACTCTTTAATAGCTTTAATAAGTTCAAAATTGGTAGAAATGTCATCCTTAGAAATAATATGTCCTAATAATTTACCTTTGATAACACCAAAAATTGATTTCTTTGGATTCAAATAAATTCCATACTTTTGACATGTTTTGAAAACTTCACAAAGATGATCCAAATGTTTTTTTTGTCTTTTTGAATGAACGATGAGATCATCAAGATAAATCTAAATAACAATGCCAATCAAGTCATCAAAATTAACATGCATATCTCTTTGAAAATTAGCTCCTGCATTCATTAATCCAAAAGGCATTCTGTTAGAAGCAAAATTCTCTCTATGAGTAGTAAAAGTAGTCTTATGTTTATATTTAGAATTTACAAAAAATTGATTATAATAAAAAACTATCTAATAAAGATATCATTTTTGATCCTTTAACTTGTTACAAAATCTGATCAAGACCTGGTAGAGGAAAATTATCTTTAACACTAGCTTTATTCAAATCTCTAAAATCAATACACAATCTAATATCACCATTTTTCTTCCTAACTGACACTAAATTAGCCACCCATTTAAAATATTTTACAAAGAAAATGATACCAACATCAATCATTTTATCTAGATCTTTGTTAATGGTGTCCTCTAACAGAGGGCTAATTCTTCATATTTGTCTTACAGATTTAATACAAAGTTTTATAGGTATATCATATTTAATAATATCAATATTATAAATTTTAAGATCTTTGTATGACTAAACAAACACATCAATGAATTATTTAAATAACTTAATAAATTTTACCTTCTCACTTGCAATAATCTAAATTTTCAAATAAATATATTTAAGATATTTTCATATACCTAAGTTGATAGGAATAGTTTCACCTATAATTATCTTGAAAGGCTCTTTCATTCTAGAAATCTTGGACTGATCTTTAAGTGTAAACATAGATTCCAAATTTACTAAACTAATAGGCAATTTGTTAGTACTTAATTGTAGATAATCTCCACTATTTAATACATAATTATCATGATACAAATAATTATCTTTAATGAAAGAATTTATGTGTTCATCACAGTTAAAAATAGGCTAACTATTACTCAAATCGAGAATTTTAGATCAAAAAAATTTAGCATAAGAGAAGTCTATGGTTGGTTCACTCTCACTTAGATTTGAGTTAGATGCAAAAATATCAAGCTTATCAACTCTAATATTATATTCTCTAAGAATATAAGTGATATTAAAATCTTTAAAATGTTCAAGTAAATACCAAACCTTTTGAGTATAACGATGTAGATGAGTTTGATTAGTTTTATAAAAAGAATTAAACTTATCTAACAACTTATTCAAAATATTTAAAGAATTCTAAATGTTTAATATTAAGTTCAATAACTTTTTACAAACTTAAATATAATGCTTCAAATTCTATTGTATTATAAGTGTTTTCAAATGATAATTTGTAAGCATAATGAAATATCTTACTAACAAGATAAATTAAGTTCGTTCCAGCACTATTACCTTGTTAAGAACAAACTCCATCAAAATAAAGTGGCCATGAAATATTTTTCTCAAATAATTCTTCATGTTAATTTTTGAGTTTATCCAACTTCAACAACTCATAAGTTTTAATTCATGTCTCAACATAAACAATAGTAAAATAAGTGGATGACTCTATAGGTGTACTACACCAATCTTCTCTTTTTATGAAAGCAATCTCATTATTAATGGGAACCCATGTGATATCTTTTTTGAAAAAAATATTAGTTGATTTTGAACAATCCTTTCCTAACATAGCATAATGATTAAGAATGTCTAAAACTTGGATATTAATCATGCATCTAATTCTTTCATCTTGGAAAATCTTAATGACTATGTCTCAAAAATTACCACAACTTTTAGATTGTCTAAAATCAATTCAGTAAATTTTCTATTGTCAGTTTCATAAAATATATCTAATTTATTTGTAATAAATTTAAGTATTATATTCTTTGAAGCACCTATATCTAAGATACAATTATGGTTTACTTTATTAGCAATTTTAACTGAAACATAAAATGGAGTATATAGTATGTAGAAGGATCATAACTTTGATTAAAAATATTTGATTGTTCATTACCATCTTTTTTTTGTAAGCCTACATCAATTTTAAGATTTTTAATAGCTTCATTAATTTTATCAAGTTATTTTAGAAGATTAGTTGCTTATAATAAAAAAAATCTATATTTGATTGTAGATAAATCATCAATTATATTATAAGTTTTAGTATCAATTTGTCAAAAAAAATTAGGTCTATAATGCTCATATTGACTATTATTATAATCGGTTGATAAAGGAATATTCAGCTAAACTACTTAAAGCATTGTTTTGAATCATTTTACCTTTATCATTAGAAGAATCATTATTTATTGTTTTGATAAGAGTTATAATCTTTATTTATAGTATTAATAACATACGCACTTTCATTTTTTGATGGATCATCAAGAGCACATATATTTATATTATCTGCTAAATCTTTAGATATAATATCTTTCTCTTGAATTTTTTTTTGAACTTGTGAATAAAAATACATGAATTTGGATAAGATATAATTCACAAACATTATAGTAATAATAAATTTCTAATTTTTTACTTTCGGTATTATTTCTATTAGATGAATAAGGTTTATAATTTAACTATCTTTTAATAGTGACTAATTTATTTCCTATTCTTTGAAAGGCTTTTAAAATTTCTATATTATCTGAATTTAGACCTGTAAAAGACCTATCCTTAAACCCAATATATTTAAGTTTTTTTTCATATTCAATGTATAATTTTATAGTTTCATCATATTCTATAATATCCTTATCTTCCAAAACTATTTTATATTTTAAGGGTAAAGCACTACAAAAATAAAGTTTAGATAAATTCTTAGAAGGTCCAAGATCATGAGACATCTTTTAATGTAGCTTAGTAAATCTAGTAATAAAATGATATATATTTTCACCTAGATCAAGAGAAAAATTCAAAAGATCATTGACTAGATTGAAGTCTTCTTTAACTTTCTCAAAAGATAACTCTATCTATTCTTCAATATTTTTTCATGTGCTAATAACTTTAGTAGATAAATTAAAAAATGCTTGGTAAGCTTTCCCTTCAAGTGTTTGGTAAAAAACTCTTAAACAAATCTTTTCATTTGTTATACCAATATTAGCATAAACTAACCTAAATACTTCTAAATGATCTTCCCAAGATTCTCCAAGAACTCTAGAAAATTTTAGTATATTTAATCTTTTAAGGGAAGGTAACTTACCAGGATGATTTCCAATATTAATTGAATTTGTAGAAATCCATGGATTTATAGCTATCTATTTTTCTATTTCAGCTTCAAAATCAACTTCATCTTTAATGAGATCATTTTGATCTAAATTCTCTTGTATTCTATAAATCAACTTTTGTATCCTCTCTTTTTCTTGATCTCCTAGTGAAAACTTCAACAGTCTCCTCTACTTGAATTGGTTGATTTTCTTAAACCTAATCAATTTGATTTAATTGAAAATTTATAAAAATAGGTTCAAAGGGAAAAACTAGATCATCAAAAAGAAAAAAGAAAAAATAAAAAGAGTTATAGGTCTAGGATTAGCAACTAAAACTCTAATTCTATCTTCCTGAATTCATCTATTTATATTTAAAATGTCTTGTTGAGTTTCATAAGTAAGATTAAAATACCAATCTATCTAAAATTCTACTATATTTTCTTTTTCATTTATGACTTGAATAGCATACTGAAGATTATGAGGATGATTATACCATACATAACATGTTAAATTAAAATCAACATCAAATTGATCATCAGTAATATCAATTCTAGGTTGGATAATAGGAGATGGTCATTTAAGTACCATGAACAAGAAGAAAATACAACTCTAAACTAATAATATTATGAAGATTTTTTCAGTAAAATCACCAAATTTGTTGATGACGAAAATTGTACTATCAACTAATCAACCCTTTTACCTATTACAAATGTTAATTTAGAATCATATCAATTTAATGGTAGGTTCTAATGATTCAATTATGATCCTAAAGATGCGAGAGATTTTTTAAATGTTTTAGGAAATAGCAAATATGTTATTGAATATAATATATTCCATTATAATTTCAAAATTTTACTTATAAAATAATAAATCAATTTAGATATGAATGTGTAATCTATCTTATCTGATAGAGAAAGCCTATAAACTAGATAATCTCTTGAAAGAAAGAAATATGATTCAATAATATAATATATTTCAAAGTAATATCTTACTTATATTGTAATAACTTATAAATAACACCAAGATAATAAACCAAAAATACAAGTAAAAATAAAATTGAAATAAATCTAATATGAACTAATCCTCTATAAAAAAAAACTAAGAAAAACTAAACACATAAGAGACACAAATAAACAACCACCAACAAACTAAATTAGATAAAACAAACAAGATAAAAACTAAACTAAGAAAGAAATAAAAAACTATTTAAAGAAACAAAGTATTAAACTAAAAATAAACAAATTAATATAACTTAACGAAGTCTAACAAACTAGAACAATCTAAGTCTAAACTAAATCTACACACTAACTAATCCAGAAACTAAGTCTAACTCTAAGAAACTAAATAAAGAGACTAATCTAGGAAACTAATTTAAAATAAAAATAAAAATAAACAAAAAGTAAAAGTAAATTAAAATAAAATATATTAAAACTAAAGGAAACATAAAAATAAATTAGATTAATTAGAGATTAATTTAAATCAGATTAGTTAAAATCAAAGTCAATATAAAGTAAAATAGAGATAAAACAACGAGTCTCAATAGAAAGAGTCATCTTAACAACATAGATCAATTTTATTTGAGAAATTAACATATTTATTTACAAAACATTTTGAGAGACAACTTTTACAATCAAATAGATCGATAAAATATCATGAACAACAAAGTTTTCATCATTATTCAAGTTGAATACTTAGATTCTACACATAAGACTGCAAAGATCAATCATCAAAATATGTTAAACTTGACAAACTTTAGATAATATATTATAAATGATAATATAAAACTAAATATACCTACATTATCTAAGCAATTTACTCAACTATTAGAGAAAATACCATTTGGTCTATCTATAAAAGTCATATTATCTCAGAGAAGTTGCATAGAGAGAGAGAGAGAGAGAGAGAGAGAGAGAGAGAGAGAGAGAGAGAGAGAGAGTTGACTTCATAATGTATAAGTCTTCAATACATGTATTTTTTCTCCTCTTCAAATGAACCCTTGATCTCCTTTTATGCTTCAAATTTGATTGAAAAAAGAAGTTGTAATTAACATTAGCTAGTTACTAGTTTAACTTAACTAATTGACATTTTAAAAGTTAATTAATATAGATAGTTATTAGTTAAGATTATTTAAAACTTAAAAGTCTTTAAGATATCAAAATTTGAATATAACCAAGGTACTTCTAATGGGTGGGGACCTTAATCAATTAATAATAAAATACAATGACACATTTTAGTAAATAAATGGATAAATCAAATTTAATGAAATTATTTATTTATATTAATACCATAATGCATATTTTCAAAAAATTACTTAGGCATATTATATGTATCAAAAAATTAAATTCTATTGTACTTTCAAAACATCATAACCAAAATATTAAAATCTAAAAATCAAAGTATCAAATCTGAAAGTACTAAAATTTCAAAAACTTAGAATTCATTTGATAAAATAAAAATTTATCCTACTGACATCTAATAATTATCAATATTAGAAAGGACCTCAATTACTATCTTTCCCTAATCATTAACCCACTCATTGTATTTCATCTCAACTATTGAGAGATGAACCATGTTTGTTCCTAAGTCACTTGTGGGATCATCCACCTCTAACTTAATCTGCTTGAGAAATTTGACCTCAACTAGAGTGTCTATGTCATTCTGACTATCTAATCATTTATTTGAAGTAGTTGGATATATTTCAAGACTATGTTTCCTAAAAACTAAAATAGGCTCTTTCAAACTTAATTTTATGCACCTTAAAATAATCTCTCTCTAATATAGTGAGAGTTCATCATAAAAATAAGGTAGGATAAAATTGACAAAGTTTTTGACATGGGCTATTTCAGTGTCTAATTGAGTGGCTTCATTAACATGTGGCTCATTAACATGTTAAATTTTTTTTGGAGTAGGTGATCGAATTGACAATTGATATGGATTATTCTACAAGTGGTGAGAAGAACTACTATGGAAAGGAGATCGAGATCCAAATCTACAGCCACAAAATTATCTATCACCCCAATAATTTATAGGGTTAAAGGGTAAATTATTTAAAACATTCCATAATTCATGATCTATTACATCAAAGTAGATTGACATTCTAGTTCCTCTATTATCATTTCTAGGGCCAAAACTCCTAGCCCTAAAACCTCTCCTCAGAAATTATATATTTGGGTTATGTTGAGTCATGTTACCATAAGTCTAGTTTTTTCTCCAATCTTGATTATCACTATCTCTACCTAATCTAGGTTGATCCCAACTCGACATCCTATACATTTGAAAATTATTCAAAAAATTGATTATTCATGATTGAAAAATCAACATGCATATATTTAATATGAAACTAAGTTATGTTTCTATATATCAAACACACAATCACTTATAAAAGCAATTATAAATAAAATTCTCTGAACTATCTATTGACTGAAACAAAACTGAATTGCTCTACTTGTGTCAACTATCCTCACAATATTCTATTTTGATTTCATCAAAATATCTTTTAAAAACCAACTGAAACTTCAAAATAAAAGTATATTATCATAATTTTAATTCAAAAATATTCTGACATATCTTCATGATTTTTTATTCTCACTGTATGAAAATTATCTAAGAATATAAATTGAACCAATTCTCATAATTGAAATCAATATCTTCACAAATTCATATTGATTATATGTATTTTTCAAACTATAAACCACATATCATTTCTCAATTTGATAAAGAAACTAAGCCATCAGAGCCTTTCCCAAGTCATTATTACAAACTGAGAACCATCTTAACATAATATTCCTAAACTTTTAATAACGTTACTACCTTTTAAAATGAAATCAATATATTATACATTGTATTCCATTTCAATCTATATGTCAAAACTTAAATAAATAATAAACTCATAATTTCATGAAATAATTATTCTAAAAAATCAAATTTCAATCATTTTGAAACCATTAAATCTCATGTAACCGTGACTAGAAAATCATAATGAATCATTCTATCTTTTACATGATTTTGAAACTAAGAAAAAACATATAACAACCTTCCAAGAAATTTATCAATCACTTCTTTTATTTCTATTCATTTTCAAAACTTTGAACAAAAACCCAAACATATCCTTCTATGTCAAAATAAAATTGTCTATGAAAATATTTCCACAATATTCCATTATACTTAGAAATTTTTTGAATCCATTAGACTTTCCAGTGTTTCATCATTTATGAAACCTAAACATGAAAAAAAATTATGGCCTCAATATGCTAAAACACCATCATATCATTATAACAAAAACCATTTGAAATCTAAAACTGAGATGTGCAAGTCTAGTAATAGCCTTCATTATTTTCACAAACAAATATCAAAAAACTAAATTTCCATAACATAACAATGTAGGATTTTTTCTTCAAAACCCATGAATATATGAAATTATAGTTTGAAATAAAATAAAAGCACCACTGAATAGTACTATTTTAAAACCATTTGAACATATTATTTTTCTTTAAATTAGTTCTTTATGTCAGACCAAACCTTTCCAAATATTGATAAAAACAAACAAACAAAGTTCATTTTTATAAAAAAAACCTTGGGTTTGCATGAAACTATGGCTTCTAAAAATTAAAACATCAAACACTACTTTCAAAATGTAAATGATGTACTCAAAATATCATTTTTCTATTAACCAAAATAATAGAACCATTATATGCATTCAAAATATTCAATCTCAATTATTCTTTCAAAACAAAACCATACTTGAATCAATCTGATAGAAATATACTCTTTATGTCATCATCTTTTGATATTATATATAAAAAACTAAAGCCATTTATCATTGATATCCATGTAAGAAAAAAAAATTATCAACAACTAAAATTTTAGGAACTTCCATACATATAGCGGTTTAATAAATAACAAAACTTATCACAACATGCAAACCAGAAATCATATTTCATTCCATGTAACCAAAAATCATTTGAATCAAATTATTCTTATTCAAAATTTCAATCACTTTTTTAATGGCATACCTGTATGCACACTCCCTTGCAACTTTCCTCTCACAAATTTTTTATGCAACTCCAAACTCCAATCTGATAGAGTGCCATTTTTTCAAGAAAGCTTCATAGAATGAGCAAATTAATGAAAATAATTTTATATATAATCCAGGTCCCCCAAAATAACTACCATCTTTATGTGTTGAATCACCATTGGCTTATTAATATCAAGGCTAGTACTTATCATTCTGCCAACCAAATTAGAGACACCATTAAACTTAGTAATAACCAAAATACTTTTTAAACCCTTATTAGTTTGTGAGATTCTAGGAATGTACCAAATTCATTAAATGTCTTAAATTGATAAATAATCTTACCAAGATCTCCAAGCCTCTATCATGCTTCGTATTAACTCACCTTGCCATCTAACATTCCATGAGGTCTGCCAAATCAACTTTCCAACTATAGAATTCATGAGTCTCGAATTTCCATCTTGACTTTCCAACTCAACTTGCCAAATCAATAGTATTTATTCAATATGCCTTTGAATAATAATAAATTATGTCATAAATATTTAATGATCATATAAAAACCTTAATGCCTCAAATAAATAACATAACCTTAGTTCATAAAACTTTTGAAATGAATAAGCCTCAAGTGAACATTAAGGCCTTCAAACTTGGGCTATTTAAAAATAAGACCTTAGCATAATGAAGTATTAGGTTTTGAATCTTAGAACCCATTTAGGATGCTTAAAATCCTTATAAAATAATTTAAATTTCAAAAATTAATGTCAAATTCCACCTATACCAAACTCATAACATCAAATTAATTATGACACTCCATATATATACTTGCAAATGAATTTGAATTAATCGAAGACCATTATCGCCAGTCAAAAATATGTTTCTATTTTGATCAAACCATGTCACATACTACCATTGAAAATATCAAATTAATTACCACAATCTAATCGAAATATTAATTAAAAAGTGATCTAAAATCCATATAAAATACTTAGTTGAAGATTAATGATAAATTTATCATGACAATCATATGATGCTTCCAATTTTGATAAACCATATAAAGTGTCAGTGTTACTATTTTTTACTAAAAATGTTGTACTATAATCTGATCAATAATCAATTGAAAAACAAATGACTAATCATAAATATTCATCAATGATAAATACATATGCACATTTTATTCATTCATCCATTTATGCTTTTTGAAACCATTTAGAATATAAATACAATTTCATAAACCAATCATTATCAATTTATGTAGTTGAAAATATGAATCTAAATATACTACTAATTGATTAAGTCCCTGACATAGTTTTAAACTTTATGACTAGGTCATCTCTATGGTAAGAGTATTAGTTTTAGAAAATTGAGGGGGGTGTGAAAAATAGGCATAACATATCCACTAGCAAGCTAATCAAGGAGAGTTGTAGATAATATTTCTATCATGGAAGTTATATATGGATCCAAGGAATATGTAGAGACTTTATAGACCTTATTTTTCACTTATAAGAATGTTTTATACACTTAGTCATGCTCTTCTAGTATTTCAAAACCCTCTTAGACAATAAGATGCCCTCCAATCTCAAGTTTCTCAATACCATATTCATGTTAGAGTGTAGTTTGGTACTTTTTAGACCTTGGGGTGCTTTTCAATGACTATGTAGAGTGTTAGGGGGTGTGAATATGGCTTGAGGCCCTACCAATGAGACCCCAAGTCCATTTGACTCTTCCATGGACACTAAGACCTTTGTACTCAAGTTTTTAACCTACCTAGTATGGATCCTTCTTGCTTGTTGACTGCTTACATGTTCCATATGATGGTGGAGGGTGATGTGGGAGAACTATATAGACTCTTTAACATCTCACACAACATGTCATTTTCATCATTGAACTTTTAAATTCACTAAAATAAGGGAAAACCATGTTTGTGGGTTTTTAGAAGGGTTTAAGGAACTACAAACACTCTCAATGATTGTTCATAAAGGAGAGCCCTTCAATCTCTAAACCAATGCCACAATTTGAAATAACATTAAGGTCCCTTTATTTTCCTAATATCTCTAGTTCCAACTCTCTCTCTCTTCTTCATGAACCATCTTCAAATCATTCAACCTTCTTGAGCTTGTAAGTAACTTGATGAAGGAGTTGAGTGGTTTTTTGTATTTATTGAATCTATAATTCCTTCTCAAGCATTAATTAGAGATTTTTTATTCTATAAGATGCCTTGTATATGCCTCACCACCTAGTTCCATTTTCCCTTGGCTAGAGATGCTTTAATCATGCATAGAAACTTGTAAAAACTCATCAAAATGCCTAGTGATTATTCATAAAGCTTGATAATTTGATTAAGTGCCCTATTAGATCCTTATGTGAGATGTTTATGGATTCTCCTTGACATGCACAAAACAAATGTATTTACACCTACTTTTCTTGCCAAAACATCACATTATTCCATGATTGGAGTTGAATAAAAAAGCAAAAGAGGTTTCAAACTTGATATACATTAGAATTAGATGTTTTGGCACCTTTTTAAGATTGTACGGGCCCTATAGAGTATAACACAATCTTCCAAGAATGACACATGGCCTCAAATGACCTTATTTACATTGTGTTACTCCTCATACTTGATATTCTTCAAGGGAAACATTATAAGATTACAATAAGCAAATGATCAAAACAAACATGAAACCTTGATTTCTTAAAACTTACCTTAATTTCTCTAAACACTTCATGAATGATCACATTTATGAGATTGATGATAGAGTTAGGTACTTTGACTTGATCTCTTGGTTGGACCACTCTGGGATACTTTGACCACTACTAAGAACAACATCACACTTTACCATGGGTAATACAAGATTTGACAAAAAAAAACCCATCATAAGGTTATCAGTCAAAGTTAAACAAGCATAAATAACAAGTTTTGAAATATAATGGCCTATGGTATCCATTTTGGTTAACATTTTTGGTGACCTTTAAGGGGTGTATGCTTTATATGCACTCTAGAACAATAACCTTCTTGCATATATTGGGCTATGGGGTCACTTGTCACACAACAACAACCTCAATTGGACCTAAGAATTATTAAAATCTTGGAGAATATGTGAGACAATTGATAATTCCCTCAACACACACAACAAAGCAAAATAGAAAACACAAAAAATAAAGTAGACCAAAAAAGACACACACTATGATAAGAAGCATTTACGAAAGATAAAAAACAAATAACTAATATGTACAACTAGCCTCCAAGGTTTGATCCACCTAGGTCAAAAGGAAAACTTCTAAGATCCCCTCCATGATATGAACAAGGCTGTAAAACAAGCTGACCTTTTGATGTAGTTTGTGATGGATCATCTTTTCTCTTGATTTCTAACCCTTTTGGCACACTTCCAAGAAGATCAACTGAAACAAATAGATTTTCAATATAGATAAACTCTTCTTTATGTTTAATGTTTCCCTATGTTGTTCTTTGACACTAAGATAGTTCTCTAATGTGGTCATAACTACAACCTCATTCTTTAATGACTCATTAGGATCATGTTCTTAGTTTTGTATGATATCTTGAGATATTTTAATTGGATTGTCAATTGATAAAATTTGTTTAATTTATTTAAGGATCTCCATAAACTACTTACAAGTCTCATCAATATTCTCTTGAGACATGTCTTGATTAGTAACTCCCTGAGCATGTTCTCCACTCTTGACAATCATCTCATCAATCTCTTCATGAGCTATAGGTCTACTATACAAATTTAAACAAAAATTTTATAACTCTTCCTAAAATGAAACTTCTTATTTATCACTTGAAGGGATGTCAAATTTGGTATCATCTTTATCTTTCCCTTTAGTGATAGAAAACCTATCCAATGTTTCAAAATTATCAATGGAATCATAGGATAATTGTAACTTAACTTCATATATGTTTGAATTTTTCTCAGTTATATCCATTGCATCATCAATCAAAAATTTACCTTGTCCACCTTGCGGAAGATCATCTCTTCCAAGGTATCCTTCAATTTCACTCACCACTGCATGATCATCTTGAACTCTTTCATCAAGACTCAATCCATGACAACTAGATTAGTCTTCTTTTTCCTCTGAGTAGAATGAAAGTTAATCTACCCACCCAAGGTCTAATTCATCATGATTTTCATATTCCAAACCTAATTTTTCCTCCTTAGCTACCAAACCATCAAGATTACCTTCTTTATTTTCACTTTGCACTATGATCTCATGTTCATTTAGAGCTATAACTTGATCATTTTTCACTTCAAGCTATCTACTAATAACCCCAATCCTTTCTTGATGTTCAAGTCCCTTACCAAGGGTAGAAAACTCTTCCATTTCATTAGAAACCATCACAATTTCAATTGGGCTCTCATATTGTTCCCTCACTCTATCATTCAAGGTCACCATGCCAAGATCTTCAATCTTTTTGAGGAAAACATGGTACAATTGTTGTTAGGATTCATCAAGCTCATTAAGATTCTTTTCAGCTTAAATAATGAGTTCATTTGATTTGCCTTCAGGACTACCCTCTAGTGGAGTAGTTATTTGGACTCATTTATAAATTTTTCACATTTTTCTATTTGATTTTCCTCTTCTTCCATGAAGCATGGGAGTTCATCTATTGAACAAAAGCTTAGTTCATCATGTGTTCCTTGTCCCAAACCTAATTCTTCTTTTCCCTCATGAAGATTACTTCCAATGGTAATATCTTCATCATACTCACTTACTACATTCTCTTTCTCAGCTAAAATATCTTCACTTTCCTTCCATACAATAGGTTATCCCTCTAAAGGGGAGATGTGAGTGCAAGAGGGATCATTAGTTTGTTTGAATTTTGAGAGAGTGTCTTTCTAACTTGGGATTTTATGGGTGGTAGAATTATTGAAATATTTGTAGAGATCAGGGACAAGAAGTTGTGTTAGGGATGCTCAATTCTTATTTTTCCACTCCTCAATAATTATATCAAACTCTAATGTACTTTTATCTTTATAGATAACTCCAACTTGAGGGGTGGGTGAAGGACATGGGAGACTTAAAAACTCTCTTGATTTGACTTATACTTGTTTCTCCTTTTCTAATTTTGGATAGGTATGGGATAAGGTTCTTTCTCAAGACTTGGCATGATGTAATAAGGGGTCATAGTCCCATGAGGTCTCCATTATGGAATGGTTTAAGGCTCTTGAGTAAAAATGGATGGAGCTTGCATAGATATAGGCTTTTATTGAGGAGTGAAAGGCTTCTAACTTGGGATACTAAACTTAGGAGCTTCATATTTATGGTATGTTTACAACTTGGGCCAATTTACGAGAAAAATAAGGCTAATTATATTGAATTTTATACCTCTCCTATACCACTAACATATTTTCCATACACTAAATTAAAGTCTTATCTCTAACATGTCATTGATTGGTAGTTGATGTTTCTCTCTCTCTCAAAATTTTCCCACTCACTCTTAATCAAATATAATAGGTCCATCATAATCTAAATGAGATGTATAATGATAATTATACAAATCTCATCTTTTCTATCAATCTATCTCAATAGCCTTTCATAGTCTAATAGGAATTATTCAAGACTTGATAAGGATTGAGTTAGAATGTGATTATACTAACTAGGGACAACATAGTTTTGACAAGGATAATTATAGGGACAAGTAAGATGCCAAAGACACTAAGTTAGGGTATGTGAGTGGGTAAAATCATAATAAATTTGATATAATGTTGGTTGAGGGTTACTTAGGGTGAATCCATGAACATTATTAGATTGATATAAAGGATATGAAAGTAAAAGATACATTTTGACCAAATGAAGATTGATAATACATACCAATTGGTCTCTTCTACTCACTTGGGATACTTAAACCAATTATGGTTAACTTAGAGTCACCATTGATGTTTGAGGTCATGCCTTCAGAGGCCAATATATTGAAGGACAACACCAAAAATCTCTCAAAATATGATAATCTATCCCACCAGGTATGTCAAAACTGTTATCAATCTAAATTGCACCCTTGAGGGAATTTTTTAAGCCTTACTCATTTAGATGATATCATGTAAACACTTATAGGCTTTGGATGACCTAATTGTTGAGTTGAATATCTAGATTAGGGTTAAATCCTTTGATGTATCACCTAAAATTACTACTAAAACTATGCTTACAAGGAAAAGGGAGAGAGGTAACTGAAAATAAGTAAATGGGAGGTGATGTACCGAATTTCATGACCACTGCCACTCATTTTTAGGTGCATAATGAACTATAGGATTGACTTGAAACCACACTACTCCTAATATGATCCTCTTGTACTAATATTTAAATATGGAGGTTTTAGATGATTCTTATGGTAAGAGGGATATCAAGAGGTATAAAATAAGACACTAATGAATGTGTTCCACTCCTTTCACTCTAAAAAAAAACTTGAAACACATCAGATGATCTACAAGAGAGACTTTAAATTTCATGAAGGTGAGGAGATAGGACAACATACCAAGGTGAACTGAATCAACACTTGATAAAATCAAATACCATTAGATACAAACTAAAATAAATTCATAAGAGAAGGTGAAAATTAGTTTTCCATTTATTCAATGTCTTACAAAAGGAAAAGGGCTTTGCCATACTCAGGTGGAAGGATACATCACAATGCCATCCTAGGTAGTAAATATAGGAGAAATGAGAGAGGAGAGAGAAATATAAATGAGAGTGAGAGAGTCCATGATAAGTGTCATTAATCACACACTAATGACAAAGCTAAGTGGAAGATGAGATAATAGTCCTTTCACTCTCTTCAACATGTATTTCTTGGTATGATTATGATCTTCAAAGGTGGTGTAAGAGTTATTGGTTGAGTCAAAATTCATCTCTTAAAGGGGCAATTATAATTTGTAAGCTTATTAGCACTTGTCCATGCTTAGGAATCTTTCACATTGATGTTGCAGGTGTGTTAGGTCATCTAAAAACCTATAAGAGTATTTTCATGTTATATTAAAATTGAAAATCTCAATGGAAACCTATAGTTATCATTATAAAACCCTCAACACCATGGACTCAATAGGTTACATGTACCTCAACCTCTCAAGACTACATTTAGTCATTAAAATGACTTATTCACAAATTTAAGAGCCTTCTAGGGATGATATGATATTTTTAGAAGGATACCTTGAAAATTTTCATGTCTCAAATCAGTTTGAATAGGTCTACAACTTAGTTCTCAATGCAAGCAAGAAGGCACAATCTTTATTGGGTCTAGTTTCTCACTTGATAAAATGTTATAAAAGCATGAGATTCATTTAAAATGGATGTTTGAGGGAAACCATACATCTACCTAGGCTTATAATTCCTCTTCCACTTATTAGTAAAATTAGACCTACTCAAACCTTTGTGAATAAGCTTGAAAAAATAGTTTCTTAGGCCATTTTCTTACCTCTTCCACTACACATGTGCCACTAAATGGATTAAATGGGTACTCTTGGGTCCTATGTATGTCCTACAGATGTTTTCAATATCTTTTAAGTGCATTGTATTCCATTAAATGGTGTTTTATCTTCATCAATTTTATTTTGGGGTCAATTAGTGGTTTTGAGGCCTCTTCATCTTTAACAATTGTTCATAGAATTTTGGCCCTTAAAGGAATAAAAAATTACAAGGATTTGGAGTATACAAGCCTTAAAAACATCCCATAAGTAAATTCCATCCCATTCACTTCCTCAACCAACTTCCCACGTGAGAAAATTGACCTTCTCGAGCTTGTAGGTCTATGTGATGAGGTTGAGAGAATTTTTTTGGTTCAAAAGGGCCTCTAATTATCATTTAGGACTTTAAAACCTCACATTATGTCTCCAAGTGGTTTCCAAATGGTATTGGCTCCTCAAATATCCCTAAAACTTGATTTGTCTATAATGAGGGTTTGTGAACAATTAGGTAAATATGACCCTAACAACCCTATTTTGGTGTTTACTCTACTTTATAAAAGACACTAAAAACTATATAATCCTATAAAATTCTCCTTATACCCTATGTGACTCCTCAATCCTCCTCATTCACCCCAAACTTACACTTTTCCTTCATAGATTTATCCACAAGCCTAATACAGTAAAGTTGAGCATGTGCTTACACAACTTTTTGATTGATTTGACTTGTAGGTGAATTTTTGTGATTTATATAACTCATATATAGGGATTTTATTTATCTCTCACACCTCATATTCTATGAATAATTACTCCTATTTTTATCATCCTCTATGTATAGGCCTACAACATTGGTCTTTGACTTGAACATCACTTGTTTGTAATCTATCTAAACAAGGTTAGTGTAGGGTCTGCCACTTATCTAATACCTTTATGAAAACTTTTATATAATTTTTAAAAAATAATAAACCAATTTTATCTATTTTTTTCTTCAATTTAAAAACTTTATAGCTATGTTTACCTCTTTAGGTCTCACATAGGGCTAAATAGGCACTCTCTAAGAGAGTCTAGCTCAGAGCTGATGATCTCTTTCATGGAAAACTAAATTAAAGTATCTAATAACTTGGTAAATTAATAAATTTTATATATACATTAATTTATCCTCATAATATAAATCTAAAAATATAACATGAATCTTCTTAATCTTTATGATTTGTAGCCTTGTACATACACATTTTAATCTCAAGCTTCATCAAAACCATGTTTTAAAGTGTCTCTCTTACATGTAATTATGCACAAGTGGATTTGGGAGCAAGGTATATTTTATTTATGTTGATATAAGTCTCTCTCCCATGCCTTTATTTGAAAAAACTAGTTTGATACCTCCATCATTCTTCCATTTAGGTCTACATGATCCACTAGCAAGCTAGTCAAGGAGAGTTGTAGATGATCTTTCTATGATGGGAATTTTATATGGATCCAAGGAATATGTATAGAATATAAATTATTATTCACATAGGAAAAAAAATTATCCACTTGGTCATGCTCTTATAGTATTCCAAAACCTTATCAGATAATAAGACATCCTCCATTCTTAGGCTTCTCAGTACCATCTTCATGTTAGAGTGTAATTTGGTAATTTATAGACCTTAGGGTAATTTTTAATGACTATAAAAAGTGATATGTGGGTTTTAATATGTATTTTTTCCCTACAAATTAGTCCCCAAGTCCACTTTACTCTTTCATGGACACCAAGACCTTTATACTAAAGTCTTTAACCTACCTAATATGGAACTTTCTTGCCTTTTGACTACTCATATGTGCTAGATAACGGTGGAGGATGATGTCGGAGGAATATTTAGACAATTTAATATCTCACACAACTTATCATATGCATCCATAAACTTTTAAATGTTCTTAAATAAGGTAAAAACTTGTTTGTGGGTTTTAGAAGGTTTTAAGGAGCTGCACACACTCTTAATGACTATTCATAAAGGAGAGGACTTAAATACATAAACTAATGCCACAATATATAATTCCATTAGGGCCCACTAATTTCATAATATATATATTTACAAATCTCTCTCTCCCCCCTTCATGAACCATCTTCAAACCATTTATTTGAGCTTGCGAGTAACTTGATGAAGGAGTTGAGAGGGTTTTTGTCTTTTATAAATATGAAATTCCTTCCTGAGTATGAATTAGATATTTTTGAGTCTATAAGATTCCTTGGATAGGCCTTAACACCTATTTCCATTATTCTTTTGGATAGATATTTTTTGATCATGCATAGAAACTGATAAAAATTCATCAAAATGCCTAGTGATTGTTTATAAAGCTTGATCATTTGAATTAGTGCCCTATTGGATACTTGTGTGATATGTCTATGGATTCTCCTTGACATGAAAAAATCAAATGTAATGTATAAAACCCATTCATTCCATTTTTTATTTCCAGCACTTCACATTATAACATGATTGGAGTTGAGTCAAAGAGTAAAATAGGTTTTAACCTTGCTATATGTTAGAAGTGGATGTTTTATCACCTTTTAGAAATTGTACAGACCCTATGGAGTATTAAAAAAATCTTCTAAGAATTCCATATTTCCTAAAATGACCTTATTTACATGTTGTTACTCCTCATATTTGATATTATTCAAGGGAAATGTTATAATATTACAACAATCAAATGATCAAAACTAACATGAAACCTTAATTTCTCTAAACATACCTTAATTTCTCCAAATAATTCATGAATGATCACATTTAGGATATTAATGATAGGTTTAGGTGCTTTGACTCACTCTCTTGGTTATACCACTCTAGGATACTTTGAACACTACTAAGAACAACATCATACTTTATCATGGGTAAGATAAGTTTTGACCAAAATAATACCCCTTAAAAGGCTATCAATCAAAGTTAAACAAGCCTAGACAACAAGTTTTGAAATGTAATGGCCTATGGTAGCCATTTTGGCTAATAGATAAAAATATCATAGTGACAGTCATATATGTAACCACACATGCACACACATAATATTACAATCATGAAGCACACAAGCACTCAAGACATGACTCGGACTAGAGGATCCTTTGAAAAATTTGACACATGATGTGAAAAGACACATAATGCACTCATAGATCATGTAGTATATAAAAAATCAATGATCACACAATGTCATAATCATCAATATAATCATGTATAGAGAAATACATTTTAATCCACATAATCAATCAATATCATCATCCCGTATAAAAAATACAATATTCATAAGAAATAACACTCTAAAAAGTATAATCAAGAGAAATTCATGTTTAAAAGCATAATAAGATCAATAGACAAGTATAGAAAGATACAATTAGATAATTTTGCAAATATTCCTCCAGTTTAGTCATGTAACCAATGTATAAAGGTTTCCCCTAGGTGTAAATAATTTCATGCATGTCATGCATCTATATGTCTATGTATCATATGTAAATTATATGCCTTGCATGACCCTCATGTTTACTGTGAAAATCATGTGCATAGATAATTGATATGTAATTCACCATGTTAATGATAAATATAATTAATAAATATTATGTACTGGTAAATTATGTCATGCCTAGGTCCCACTTTTTGAATTTTTGAAATTTTAAATTTTTATGATTTTTTGTATTTTCTAATTTTTTTGCACAACTTGAACAATTTAATTTAAGTTATGATACCATCGGTGGGATGATCATATGTAGTCTTTGGATCAATTGGTGAAAATGTCACACACATTAGGTGAGGATTAATATTTATATCATTGTATTAATTGGAGAATTGATCCTACATCATATAATATTTGACATTGTCATTGTAGTAAACATTATCATCCTTAGTTTTCTATCCCATAATTTTTGGAAAGGAAATCAAAAATATTTTAAGCTTTATATTAGGTTTTATTATTAAATCATTATTATGTGTACTAATAAAATTGATCTCAATAATGTTACTCCTTATTATGTCTTGTATCTTTTGTCTCAACTTGAAGCTTCTATTAGTTGCATGCCATATGCTTCTAAGCCAATCATAATATGTGTTTATAGAAAAACCCTTAGTTTCTAACTTTGTCATGTAAACCTCCATTAACAAAGGGATATATATGATATTTCACTCAAATATGTTTTGTAGTGCCTTCTAAGGAGATTATAATAACCATTATAATTTATTACATTGAGTAGTAAAAAGAATAAGCTTATTAGTAGATTTTGAAATTATGTTGGCCTCATTATTAATAAGGTTGGTCTATAATTATTTCAATGTAATAACTCATTAATCCTTAAAAAAATTAATCTTTTATTGTATCATCTCACAATTATTTATTCCATGTATAGTTTTTCTATGATAACTAGAGTATGATTTCCTTTTTTATGTAAGAGATGAGTTGTCAAACCAATTTGGCACTCGAGATATATTTCATTTGTAAATCATTGTGATGTGATTATATTATCAATCCAAAACTTTAGTTTGGTATTATTAATCTAGATACAACTTAACAAACACAACATGTGGGTAATGGGAAAAATGGTAAAAATAATTTACACAATAATAAAATGTAATAAATAATTATATTATTTGAATTACGTGTACAATCTCACCCAAACTATGACCATGGCTTCCTCTAAGTGTTACCACCGCCACATGGACTCCACTCACTATCCCTTTCAATAAAAATTTTGGGAAAATTTTCAAGTTCACACAAGCCAATAAATGCCTTAACACTCTATCTTTAAGACTCTAGGATTCTCATTATACCTTCATAATATCTATCCTTCTATATCTCCTTATTGTCTCATTGATAACGTATGAGAAGGAGGGTATGCATCCTTTCATATAATCCCAATGCCTTCCACTTCATTCCAAGATAAGATAATAAATCCTCTCAAAACTATTATAATATAGATCTCAACTCTCATATTTACACATAGGCTTATTATTTGGGTAAGATTAGCTTTTGACGAAATGATGTAGAGGATGATCAACACTTCACTAACTCCTTCTTTACCAATGTTCCCTATCTATATTTAGGTTCAAATAATCAACTCAAGGGTTTATAAATACTTTAAATATCTTATGGATTTGGTTTGTCCTTAAAACTTTCATTATGGTCCTTTGATACCTCTTCTCCCATTGGTCACACACTTCACCATCTATTTATTTACCTTGGCAAATTTCTCCTTTCCACAGTTAATTTGGCATGTACAACTATGTATAGATGAAATTAGACAAACTAGTATTGATTCCAAGCACACTCTATTTATATTCTTGTATCTACAAGTTTTTAAATCCAAACTCTTATTTTAAACCCCTTTTCTTTCTCTTTTTAGCCCACTATTAGGCCCAATTAGGTCTCTTGCACACCAATCTTCACATAGTCCTCTCTCTTGGTACCTACAAGTATGTAATCAACCAAAAAACTCCAAAATATATTCAACATAATTTATACCTATAAAATAACCAAATTTTAGGTTATTTCTATGGTGGAAATGTCTTCTATCCTTGTTTTCCTTCTAAAACCCTAGTTCAGAGTTTTCTAGCTCTACATGCACCTAAGAGCAAAAAACTTATCATTTATCATTTATAAAAGAGTTTCAAATCATTTTTAAGGTTTTTTATGACCTATTTCACCTGGGTTCAACTCATCCAAACATTAATTCTCCCTTTATATTTCTCTATTCAACCTTTCCACTACGTTCTAGTTCCTTGTATGCACACAGTCATAATCACAAATTGTGCAACATTGTCTTAAGACTTTTGAATCCCAAAATGAGTTAAGAAACCTATAAACATAGTTAAATTTGGTATAAAACATCCCAAATAAACTTTTATAAACAATAAACATGCACCATGATGACTCTATATACTCTTTATCAAACTCTGCTTGCTCAAGTGCTTGATTTCTCTAACTAATCTAGGTTTGTAGTTATATGGGGAGAAAGTTTAGGTTCTAAGAATTTGACCAAGGATTTACAAATGGAATACAATTATTTTTTATTTTTTTTAATTTCATTACACCTCGATTATATTCCTTTACCATACTTTTGACACCTCCGTTATGTCAATTCACAATACCCTATGCTAACTGTCTATGCTTAGAAATGCTCAACAGGGTTATATAGATTTTTATGCAAATTAATGTGAATAAAAAAAAAATGCACTATTATACTTATAAAATATAATTTTAACTCACCAAAAAATTAATTATTATCAAAACATAGTATTATCAACCTTCCTTCTTGGATCATTCAAAACTCATTCATCTACCATTGCATTATTCAAAACAAAAGGGCTACAGATCTTCACCAAAATTAAATATTATTCTTTCAATGTTTCTTATTTTGAGTATATCCCATTATTATTCAAATACAACCTGGAAACTAAATTCAAAACCTAACTAACTCTTAGTAGTCATTTATAAGAGTGTTTTCCCTTGACACAAACATCAAGGTGGATTATTCCATACAAGTATGACCTTTTGGATGAGTATATAAACCTAAGGGTATCTAATCACTTTAATTATTCATTTGAAAACTTATGGACCTCTTAATAACCTTCTAAAACAACCATTCCAAGCCAAAATATTCAAAATTTCAAATTGTGTAATTTAGCAGGAAAACTCCCATTTGAATTCCTAAGCTTCTTAGATTCTACTAATCACTTGGAAATCATTCCAAGGAACATGTTTAGACTATTATCACTTATAAAACATCCAAAACATGCTATAGACCCTTGATTAACTTTATTTAGATAAAATTTTCAAACATGTTGTTCCATGAGTGATGCTCCTACATCATACTCCCAAGGGGAAAAGGAACAAAACTTAGAGGTTACTTTGAATAAATCTTTATAGTATATGCTTGTATATTTATTTTAAATATATTTCTTCCTTGTAGTGTAATCCATTAATTATGGATTTTCATACTTGACATGTTTTTCCCAACTTTTGTTATCTTCTTGCTTATCCAAGATGCACTCTGTTTTAGATGAATTGATGTGAGGAAACTAATTTGACCTACCTAAACATGTTTCAGTCACTTATTTTTCTATCTTCACACTTATTTATTCTTCTAAAATACTAAAAGTGATTGGAATACCTAAAACATTATGAAATTATTGCTCACGTGCATGATTATAACTAATGAATTGAACTCCTAGCTTGATATGCTTTATTTTTTGCTTCTTCCTCTTTTTCCAATTCCAACAATGCTTCTTATGTTCTATACTATCAACTTGTCTTATTTATTTCTTTTTCATTTGTTTCCTTCCTCCAACCTCATGCAAACATTATAAGCATAAGATAGGATTAAAAAAACCAACTTCTTGTTTAAAGGGACTCACCTTATTGTGTGAATGCATCTCTTCATATCTTTCTGCCATGTTTATACCTCTCCTCTGAACAACTACTAAAATCTTACATATTTCTCCCAATGCTTAAAATTGTGACTCCACTTGCATGATTGCATTTTGAACATGAAAATACAAGATACCCCTTACTTATTTCACCTTCTATACTTGATATTTATATATGTATACAAGACCATAATCATTTTTTGAACAAATACATATATTCATGTTCCATTCCTTGAGGTGTTTCAATTTCTTAGCCTCCATTATGGTTGAATATTCCATAATTTTGACATTATGATGATTAAGGTATGATGTCCTTACTATCTTCTTCGACTCATATTATTCATTCCAACTACATTGGTCTTAAATTATGTCACTTTAACTAGATATTGCTTCTTTAAACAATAAACAACATATTTTCCTATGCAAATAAATGGGTAATAGTTATTTGTAATCATGACCACACCTTATATCATGATGTAGAATGTTCACCACCCTTGATATCCTATGATAAATAGCTTCAAAAATTTCACTTACCTATATTTTAAGATCTTTTCTTGGTAAGTTAACATGAAAAACTCTTCTTTTTTCTTCCCCATCAATCTCCCATATGTCTTATTTGGAAATGATAACCTTGTCACACCTTGAAATTTGAAAAACCTAAAAATAATTATTATATTCTTTTATTATTGAATGCCTAGCTGATCATGAATTCTCCACATATCATTTTTGTATACCATAGGCCTATCACTAGTCAATGAATTAGCATGCACAATATGAGCCTTAAAATCTTCCATGAGTGTACCTTGTTTATCTTCTTCTTTCATATTCTTATTTAGTCCTTTGTTAATCTTGTCATGACCTCTTCTCATTTTCATATCTTGGTATTGACCTTCTTCATGTTGCTCATCTTATTGACTTGAACTATTACACTCTTTTCACTTCTCACTTGCAAAATCACTCTCATTCACACATAATAATACAAATTCATTAATTAGATTTACACTTTTTTGAATTCTACATTCCTTATCCCACTCAATGTTTGTTTGATCCTTGATGTTTCATGGAGTGTTTTCATTCAATATGCTCCTAGATACTCTTGTAGATTTCCATATTATATATGAACTATCATGTTTGTCTTCATCTTCATTGAGATTTTCCTTGTCACAAACTTGCTCTTCCCTCATTCCATGGGGTTATAATAACTCTTGAGTTTGTATTTTTGTCTCTACCTTATCTTCAACCTTTGTCTTAAGTTGAAAGTCAAAGATTCCAATGCATATTACATCTTATTCTCTCTCACTTTGTTCCTTTGTATTATTTTGTATCATTAGGTAGGGTTATCCCTCCTTGTTCTTCATTTCTTGATTAGTCTTAAGCTATATAGGAATAACCTTATCTTCTTTAACCTCGAACAGCTCTAGCTTCTTTAACTCCAAGACATACTTGGTGGCTATCTTTGTATCACTTGTATACACATCAAAAAACATGTTATTAGCATCAAAATTTGGATCCTTATTGGCTCTCTCTTGTGCTTCCTTCTTGGAAACTTCATTGTACAACTCCCTCTCTTATTTGGTGTCATTGTCAAGACTCTTCTCATTCATCTCAATTATAATTTTTACCCCTTTTCCTCTAGTACTTTCACTATATTCTTGGATTTTAAACCCCTCACTCTTTAATTTCATGCTTGTTATGAATTCCTTCTCATAAAGATCACTTTGACTATTCAACTTAGTGACCTTGTCCAATAATATATTCTCTTGTTAGCTATCCTCCCTATCCAACTTTATGTACTCATACCTTTTCATACTCACCATTTCAAGACAACTTATCTTCTCTTCCTTCTTAAGGGATTTGATCAAATTCAAACTTTCAATAACTTTACCAAAGTATCATTTGGTTTACATCAACATCACTATTTATTCCATTCTATCTACATCACCTTTCAAAGGTAAAAGGACATATGTCAACCCTTCTTTATCTATAATGTAAGTGTTTTCTTTCCCATCATGAACAACCTTCCTATCAAATTTTCATGTCCTTCCTAATAGAAAATGGAAAAATTCCATGGGCATTATGTCACATAAAACTCTATCCCTATATATACCTATATGAAATTCAACCAAAATTTGTTTACATAGCATGATTTGATGTCCTTATTAAACTCAAGTTACCATGTAAGGATGTAGATGTGTAATCTACTTAAATCCTAAATTTTATACCATCTCCCAAGACAATATTTAATGTTTAATTCCTCCATAAATCACCACATTATATCACTTTCCCTTTGTTTTACACTTGATCCTAAACAAGCTTCTCCTTTGAACTAATTCTTGTAATTGTCCTTTCTGCTATAACAATACTCTTTTCATGAGGAAATACTCTCATGTCACTTGTCTAATTTCTTCATTTTATCTTCTTTCATTATATTGACCATCCATACCAATGTATGATGGAAATTCCATTTCCCTATGTCCTCCTCTATTGTGATGCCAACATTATTCTTGAAAGGTTGGTCTTTGTTTATTTCTCAAGAAACTATCATTAGTTCTTACTCTATCAAATTCAAATGGTCTTACCTCATATTCATGGTATTTTTGTCTCAACACTTATTAAACTAATTTTACATGATTTTTTTTCCTGATGTCCTCTTAGAATATTTATCCATACTCTTCTCCAACTAACCTTGACTGCAAAGGTTCCTCTTGACCTTGTTTTCTTCTATTGTCTTACACATTGGCTATCTTTAAACTTTGCACTCTTTCCTTAAGATAATTATTAATATATTACATTATCACAATCAAAGGTGAAATAATTTATGTCATTTGACCCATCAAATTCTCCATTATGCCATCTTTATCTCTGCTACCTCTATCCACCCTTTGTTCTATGGGTCTTTATTCTTGGTTGCCTGTCTTGTAGTTAAGTTCTAAACACATGATGTCAATATATCTTTTTACCTTATTAAGTCATATCTTATTTTCACCAAAAATAACCCACCACCAAGATAAAAACTACTTTGATACTAAAAATGATGTAAAATATGATCAACATTTCACTAACTCCTTTACCAATGTTCCCTCTCTAAGCTAAGGTTTAAATGATCAACTCAAGGGTTAATAAATTATTTGAATATCTTATGTATTTGGTTTGTCATTAAAAATTTCATTATGTTCCTTTTATATGTCTTCTCCCATTTTTCACACACTTCATCATTTATTTCTTTACCTTGGCAACTTTCTCCTTCCCACAATCAATTCCTAGTAGCCTTTTTAAAGCTAATTTAGCATGTACGGCCCTATACAGATGAAATTAGATAAAATATTTATAGGTACAAACACCATATATTTATATTATTTTATATACAAATTTTCAAGTCCAAACTCCTCTTTTAAATTCCTTTTCTCTCTCTTCTTAGGCCATTGTTAGGCGTAATTAGGTCTCGTAGACACAAATATTCACACAATCTCCTCTCCTAGTACGTACAAGTAAATAATTGACCCAAAAAATCCAAAAATTATTAACCCTAATTTATACCTATAAAATAACAAAATTTGATTTATTTATATGGTGGAATTGTCTTATATCCTTATTTTCCTTCCAAAACCCTAGTTCAGGGTTTTCTAGCTCTACATGCACTCAAGAACAAACAAATTGCCATTTCTCATTTCCAATAGAGTTTAAAATAATTTTTAAGGTTTTTTAGGACCTATGTCACCTAGGTTAAACTCATAAAAACTTTAATTCTCCCTTTATATTAATCTTTTCAACCTTTCCACTATGTTTTAATTCCTTGTATACACACAGTCATAGTTACAAACTGTGCAATATTATCTTAAGACTTTTGAATCCAAAAATGAGTTCACAAACCTATAAAAATATTTATATGGGTATAAAAAATACCAAATAAACTTTTATAAATAATTAAAAATCTCCATGATGCCTCCATATACTCTATATCAGACTTTGCTTGCTTAAGTGCTTGATTTCTCTAACTAATCTAGGTATGTAGTTGTTTGGCGAGGAATTTTAGGTTATAAGGATTTAACCAAGTATTTAAAAATTAAATATAATATTTAAGTTTTTTATTACCTTATACCTCATTTATATTCCTTTACTATAATTCTTGACACCTTTGTTATGCCAATTCATAGTACCCTGTGCTAACTATCTGTGCCTATAAATGCTCGACAAGGTTATATAGATTATTATATAAATTAATAATATTTAAGTTTTTTATTACCTTATACCTCATTTATATTCCTTTACTATAATTCTTGACACCTTTGTTATGCCGATTCATAGTACCCTGTGCTAACTATTTGTGCCTATAAATGCTCGACAAAGTTATATAGATTATTATATAAATTAATGTGAGTAAAAAAATGGAATGAAATAATATAATTATCCAATATAATTTTAAATTAAAAATCAATTAAATATTATCAAAACATAGTATGATCAACCTTCCTTCTTAGATCATTCAAAACTCATTCATCCACCATTGGATTATTCAAAACAATAGGGTTACAAGTCTTCACCAAAATTCAAGATTATTATTTAAATGTTCATTATTGGGAATAAATCCCATTTTTGTTATAATAAAAATTTGTAACTAAATTCAAAACCAAAATTACATGTTTTATATCTACCTTAACTACCCTAACTAACTCCTAGCAGTCATTTGTAAGAGTGTTTTCCTTTGACACAAACATCAAGGTGGATTATTCCATAAAAGTATAAAATTTTGGATAAGTATATAAACCTAAGGGTATTTAATCACTTTACCTATTAATTTTAAAACTTAGGGACCTCTTATTAACCTCTTAAAATAACCATTCCAAGCCAAAATATTCAAAATTTCAAATTATGCAATTTGGCGAGAAAACTCCCATTTGAATTCCTAAGCTTCCTAGACACTACTAATCACTTTTAAAGCATTCCAAAGAGAATTTTAAAACTCATATAATTGATAAAAACATCCCAAACATGTTATAGACCCCTGATTTACTTGACTTAGACAAAATTTGAAAATATGTTGTCCCATGAGTGATGCCCTTACATCACATAACATAACCTACCAAAAATAATTCCTACATAATCCCATAATAATAGACCAAATATTCCAAAATATTTATAACATCACTCTTTTGGAATCATTACAAATATAATATTATTTATATCAACCCACCTTGACCCTAGTGACCTACTTACCATGTCAGTGATATTTTGACATTACCATGACCATTTACAACAAATGTTTACTTTTACTATGGATCATCATTTTTAAAATATTCCTTAAAATAATTTAAACATTACCATGGAATATTTATAATTTAATTTATGACATTACATGTTGTGCATTTTTAATCCTTGGTGGGCATTGATAACTTCTAATAAATGTTACTACTAACTACACTTTACATCAAATTCTTTACAAGATTTTAGCTAGTGAGAATTAAATTTTGGAGGGAAAATTTTGGTGTTGACATATTCTCACTCCTTAGATTATACTCCATATTTGGAGTATATAGTCATGGAAAATTATAATTCCAATGCTTGAAAAATATTCAACTTGACATGATTGATCCATTTCTTGATTTAAGTGTCATCTAATTCCTTAACTTTATATGTCCAATTATCATGCACTATTACTATCATGTACGGTCTCGTACATTTAGGAATTATTTTATTATGATGTCAAGATTCATATTCCATGACCAAGTCATTAAACATAAATGGGGACCACTTGATCTTATGATCAAATCAATCCCATTTCATATTTTTCTTGGAAATGGTGTCCATTTTTATTTCTCATATTTCCTCTAAAATATGAAGATGCACTAACCTATCACTTATAAACTCACCTTAATCCATATTAAAATTGACATAAACTCTTAAAATTAAAATATCAAACTTAATGGGAAGGATAGGATGAATAACATAAGCAATATGAAAAGGAGAATAACATGTTGTTGATTTGGATGTGGCCTTATATTCCCATAATGTTACATGAACCCACTTGTCCCATGTTTGTATATATAAATTTGAATATTTGGAAATAATTTGGCATAGTAGAATATTTTTTCACTTCACTTATTAATATATGCTTAGTCTATAGGTTTTTTGTTTCCTATTATTGATACAAAACCTATTTACCAATGATTTCACCACTTCATTAATGAAGTGACTACCTTGATTTGTTATAATTTATAGTGTTACACCAAACCATTGATGAAGTGAATACCTTGATTTGTTATAATTTATAGTTTTAAACCAAACCTTGTAACAATGCGCTCATACAATAATCTTAACACTTCATCCATAGAAGTTGTTTTAAAAGGTCTAGCCTCAACCTACTTAGTCAAATAGGCAATGTCAAATATAATGTACTTGTTTCTTTGTGATGTAGGTGTAACCAGACCAAAAATATATATTCCCCACTTTTAAAATATACCAAGTGTAAAATAGGACACAATGATGCTAAATAACTATTATGATTGACAGTTATCACGTCTTATAATAATTGAAACAATCATTGAAAATTATTGGCCAATGTTAAGCTACATCAAGGATTCTCCATTTTTTTAGATAACTAGACAAGTGACCTCCACACGTACCATCATGAAATTATTCAATCAACTTCCTTCTAAATATTTTGCCAACTACTCTCATATATTTTCATTTAGATCCTACCCGATACAAGACTCCATGTGTAATGGAATATAGGAGACTTTATTAGGTTATATTCATTTTAATATTTGTAATATCACCATTGAGAAACTTGAAATCATTTAAATAATTAAATTAATATGTATACTCAAATGAAACTTCATCACTAGCTATTAAACTTACATATGGGAATTCATCATCATCACAAGACAAACCCATACCATCATAGGCTTGAAAAAAGTTCATATGCATTAACTTGATTCTTTCATATTCTATCCTCAATGCCAAATTCATACTCCTACAATAAAATTATCCACATTTATATCTTTTTTGATGGGGTAGGCTTATTTACAATGTATTTCAAGGATTGATGATTTATTAAACTAAAAAAAATCCCTGGTAAATGGCTCCTAAATTTATTCACATCAAAATAATAGATAAATCCTCTTTTTGAGTTAAAGTATAGTTTACTTTATCTTATTTTTCCTCCTAAATTAGATGCGATGATCATTCTCATTTTCATCCCTTTGCTTGAGTGTGTTCCCTAGTGTTGCATTTGAAGCATCAGTATACATTATGAATGTCTTGTTCCAATCTGGGTTCTTTAAAATATGGGAAGTTATTAAGCCTTACTTAAGCTACTAAAAATATTCAAGTTAATTTTTTCCCTAGGTCATAGGGAACCTATTTATTTACAAATTAAGTTAATGGTTGTGTAATTTTTGAGAAGTTATTAACAAACCTTTTATAATATCTAACATGTCCTAAGAGTTATCTTAGCTTAAATCTATTCATGGGAAATGGTAACTGCTTAATCTTTGAAACCCTTTTTGCTTAAGTAAAAATACCATCTATATATATAACATGTCCTAAAAGGACACTTTTAGATCATCTAAACACACACTTTATAGGATTCAATTAGGCTTGGGCCTCATTCAACCTTGGAAAGGTCTTCTCTAATTAGTACAAGTGATCAATCTCACTCCCATAAATAAAAAATTCATTAAGAATCACCCTAATTAAGCTTATAATATAGGGTTCAAAAAACATATTCTTTAAGTGTTGGAAGGTTGCATATGCATTTAATAATCTAAATGGCATGACTCTATAACAAAGTGTTCCCCAAAGAATGGTGAACATAGTCTTTGGCTAATCCTTCTCAGCTATGTGAATTTGGTTATACCTACTATAGCCATCAAAAAATTTATAAAACTCATTACAAACTACCTCATCTAATATCTATCATGAGAAAGGAAGAGGGTAGTGGTCCTCCTTCATTGCCTTATTGAGCTTTCTATAGAGAATGCAAATTCACTACTTCCACTTAGCTTTATTTTATACTAAATGATTAAAGACCCATTCTAATTTTTCTATTATTGCATCAAGGAGATTTAAAATCTCTTATTTTACTAATTGATAAAAAATAGGATTCATTCTATAAGGCATTTTTTGACTAGTTTTGCACCATCCACTAAATGAATATAATGGTATACCCATTTGACTTGGAAAATTTCCTTATAACTAAAGGTGAAGAGATGTGTATACCTTTGAAAGAGTTAAAAATAGTCTTATCTTTATTCCTCTTCCATGACATCTCTAATTTTTTATTATTGAAGTTATCATTCTAGCTTTTATTTGGTGAATTGATTAGGTGTATTAATAAGTGGTGTTGGTAGGATATCCATAACTAACACATCCATATCACCCTCATAAATATCATCACTAGTATTATAATAATCAAATGATGTCCAATCATCACTCTCTTTTCTTGACTCTATTTGTCCCCTATTCTAATTCTAAGGAACCACAATTATTTTCACCAGGTATAGAGATACCATTTCATAATACTTCAGCTTTCAAAATTTATGGATCCATATATACCTCCATAAATGATATTTAAACCTCTTTTTTCATCTAGGATTGATTCCATTTCATAACTCTCACCTATTTTTTGAAGATAAAGCAAGAAGTTATCCGTATTTGATATTAAAAGTACACTTGGAAAGGACTTCAAGAATGGAGTATGGTATTTTCCCCTACGAGATCAAAAACTCTTGCACACCCAACTTTATTCTTATATGTTTCTTACAATTATCCCTTATCATTATTTGAGGCTTTCTATTATCTTGAGTATCTCTTTCCTTTTTTTATTATTAACATATGTACTTGATCTTTTTTAGTCCTATAAAAAAAATTAGGTACATTAATATGTGCTTCACCCTTATCATTATATTTTTTTTTATAAGAGTTAGATGTTTTATTTATAAAATTTGGCTTATATTGTCCTTTGTCTCTACACTCATAGCATAAAATTTGAGATAAATTTATTCTTGGGCCCTTATATCCTCCTTGGGACCATTTGGAACCTAAATCCCCTTAAATATTTTTTTATCAAATTGAACCATTATCTTAATTAAATAATCATACTCACTTGATGTAATAGGAGAGAAAAAAGTGTTCACTATTAATGATTGTGTTGATTAGGCAAAATTAATTGTTTTCACTTGGATTTTCATCTTTTGAGGAGATGTCTCATATCTCCTCATCCAAGTGGCACAATTAAAACACCTCTAGGTTGTGGGTAGCATAAGAATGAAGTGAATCTCTAGATAGGGCTAGCTCCCTTGATGTACCATTTTTAGATCACTAATACACCTATACTTGTAAGGAAAAAGGAGATAAATTTGAAATTAAACTATCATAAAGGTAATGATACATCAAATTTATTGATGACTACATCTGCATGTCACACATGAGACCAAGAGACTATGTATACACTTCTCTAATCTGAATCTTCTCACATCAATATTTCATTATGAGGTTGTGATAAATGTTTAGGATAGGAGGACTAGACAAGAGGCCTAGAATGGCACTATTTGAATAGACTAACTCACTCAACCTTGACACTTCATAGAACACTTCACATGACCTTCAAGAAGAAGCTCTCAAGCTAAAAACAGGTGAGAGAATGAGACAATAATGCTAAGGAAATAAAAATTATCACTAAGAAAGATAAATAATTCAAGTGAACACACTATAAAAAATCATATAAGAGGTAAAATAAATAGTCTTTATTTATCCATGGTATGCAAATGAGCAGGGCTTCACCATACTTAGGTGGAGCATCCTTACAATAGTCAAAATGGCTAGTTCTTATAGAACTTGAGAGAGAGAAGAGAAGAAATAAGTCCAAAGGTCATAAGGACACTTGTCATGATAAGAGGAGTTACAATTGTAGAATAAGATAATTTGAAATTTATCATGCAAAGTTAAGAAACACAAGTGTCAATCCAAGGCATGAAACTCTTATAATATGGCATGACATTCTTTTTACTGGCTCAAAAAACTAACTTCCTCATTTTTTCTTCTTGGACGCCTCATAAATAAGTAGGGATAGGTATAATGATTGGATTGAGGGGGAAGGGTTTTATACATTCTTCTTCATGTATTGGTTTCAATCCTAATCACCTATATTCCCCTATAAATGAGCCATCACTACCTATAATCAAATAAAACTCCTCTTTCCTTGTACACTTAGCTTCCAAAATGATTTAGTTTCTCAATAAAATCTATATAATGGGGTTAATGACATTTTTCAAGACCATCCATGTCCTTAAATCCATCATGCACACCTTAGAAAGGCTCTCACTTGAAGTTTTCACCCTTCTCACTATCATGTTCACTATGCAAATTCTGAATGGCTCAAATGGATTTGATTGCAAGAAAACTTAGGAGTTTTTATGAATCATTAAATGATAATATTTATTTAGGATAAGTCTCTATCTTCCTTCCAAGGTTGATTTCATCTCTTGAAACCTTATATAACCTGCACAATGCACAAAATAGTCAAAGAGATTAGTTTTATACCCTATCCACATAGATAGGGTTCAACTCAAGTAGATTTAAATGGTATTTATAGAGTCCTATATAATATAAAACATTTCCTAAGCCAATCTGGTCTATTTAGATGCATCTCCTTCTTTGTCTTCCCGATCGGGTCCTTAACCAAGGTTTGTGAGGGTTTTAGACCACTTTTGATCTTAAGGTTCATTCATAAAAATGGAACATTGGAACTAAAAAAAAAATCCAAAAATTTGATTTTCAAAACCCCTATTAACACCTCCATACTTCTTGTATCTCCATGCAAAGATTCAAATAAGATGTGAGCACTCAAAGTTGCCCTATCAAACTCTTTTCTCCATTTACATAGGCCTAATGTTGTCCTTAAGTAAAAAATGGCCTTCTTTTTGCTTGTCTACATTCCATAAGATTTATAAAATCTGTCATGATCTCATAAACATGTCTTATTCCAATAGAATGCTCATCTCAAATTAGAATTGGAAGTGACTCTCCATTTGGCTTCTAGGCCTAAACCCTACCTAATAGGCTTAACTGCTACTCTTGTAGGTTTGGATCACTTGTGTATATTCAACCCTTTATGAATGTTTTATCATTATTTTATGTTTCCTAAAACTTATCACATCTCCTATCAAGGTTTATTTATGTCCTAGTCCATCATTTATACCCCTTTCTCAGAAATGTAGGGTTTGTGCTCCTAAGGAAGTACCCTCTATCTAAGTTAAAATAGAGGGTCATTATAATATTTATCAATATAATTTTAATGTTTTATAGGATTATAAAATTTATTTATACCATATAAACCAAATTTTATCCGTTTATCAGGTCATTTGACCCCCAAACTCCTTCAAATTCTAAGGCAGACTCCTAAAAAAGGGACTATGTGCAAGGTTTCAAGATGTAGACTGTGTGATACATCCTTAGGGTAATATCTTTTTTATATGTCCATAATTAGAGTTAAATTATATTAATCTGATCATTATAATTTTTTTATCACCTTCACTCATCAATCCATCCTTCCATATACTCCTCATACTCTTCATATCCCTTGCTTAGTCAAGACTAAGAACATATTCTTGATTGTGTTGGATTCAAGGTACTTATACCTGTAGGTGATACCTACATAATTTATATTTAGGATGATGTATACAACCTAAATAGAGTCTATTAGGGTCATTTTGTATCATACACACCATGTTTCAATATGTCAACCTTCAGAATGTAGCTTCTTAGCTCATTGTTGTGTCATAGTCAACTATAGTTGACTGTGTTATGGCAACATGGAGTCCCATGGGTGTTGGTTTCCCTTAGATATTGTATTATATCATTGTAAATAATTTTTAAGACTTAAATAAACCATT
Source organism: Torreya grandis (assembly GCA_037957365.1). NCBI lineage: Eukaryota > Viridiplantae > Streptophyta > Pinopsida > Cupressales > Taxaceae > Torreya > Torreya grandis. Next base: position 1,933,860 of record JARHVA010000230.1, read on the forward strand.
CATAGTATTATGCTCATGTTTATATGCCCATTATTCCCCAATTTCATTTTGAGAGTCCCAAGAGCATCTACAAGTAGGTTGTATGTGAATGACCTTGGAGTTAGGCACACACGTAGGTGTTTATATGATAAAAAATCAATATAACATCTAATAATGATATTTATTCCTAAAAATATCCACATCATGCTCTAGGTCCACTAGAAACACATTCTCAAACTTGTACCTTAAGTTGGTTATAGGTCAACCTCTTAGGCAAAAGATATATGTACATGTGTATAGAGCTCAAAACACAATACATCATCTTATTTGAATGAAATTAAGGTTATTAATTCTATATTAAACCATATAAAACTATTAAATCATGGAAACATGGTTTGTATTTCAACCTTAAAGTGAAAAGTCTGTTTGGGGCTCAAAATTGTAGATGTCACTACCTGACATTAGTGCATAAAAGTGCATTTTTGGGCTCCTCTAGAATGAAAACCAGATGACCAACTCACTTCCTTGATTTTGAAATATGGACTCTTATGTCAGGAATCTAGAACATAAAGCTCTGATACCAATTCTTAGGATCTAGGAGCACAATTGATTGCCTTTGTATGAGAAACTAAACACAGAATTTAACCAGAAGTAACAAGTAACTAGAATTCAGAAATAGCACAGAATATGAGAGACAATACCCAATTGTATTAATACTCCTCCAGAATGAAATAAAACAAAGAAGATGCCACAATCTTCTTCACACTCCTCTAGGGATCCCACACCTCTAGGGTGTAAATAGTAAATCTCTTCAAGAGTTCTCTCTCTCAACTACAGTCACAACAAACAACTCAAACACAAAGTTGTTGTTCACCTCCAACCAGTCAGTAACAATATTGCCAGTACACCGAGTATACACACATACTCAATCGAGTACACAACACACTCCAAGTAGATCACCTTTGCACAACCTACAACACAACTGATCTTACTTACACATGTATATCTCACCTGATCTTGCTATACCATAGATCAACTTGGCCTTGCACACTTGCCGATCGAGATCTTACACACCTGATTCTATAAAACTGACACCAACACCCCTATGGATCTTCTACTAGATCTTGCTCTCTCACAGATCTACCTGATCATACACACTTGGCACTATGGCACTATGAGGAACTAACCTTGCTCTCTTCCCTCTGAAGGAGCTAATCTTGCTCTCTCTATCTAGCACACTTTACAATACAGCCCATGAGTCTATTAAATAGATCTCATACAAACAATAATTAGACTTTCCAATTACAATAATTAGAAACCGTAGCTCAAGACTAAAATTAGTCCTTTAACATGCAAACAACCAATTCGTTAACAAATTGTTCATGAAACTGATAGTTTTGGAACTACACAGGTGACTGACATCGGTCATTGTTAGTCTGGAGGTGACTGACGTTGGTTGATACTGACCGATGTCGACAGCTCTACACACTGGATATGACTGACGTCAGTTGTCTTGACTGACATCGGTTATACTGCAACTCAGCTACCTCCTCCTCCATGTTTGCATCAGTGAAGCTTTTATCTTCACAACCTAACAATCTCCCACTTGGAGATAAACAGTTGCACCTATACCTATACCTGTACATCATCTAATTTGTTTCCTGGATTGTATCCCTCTTCAAGCTCAATCTTGAAGACCAACCACCACACATCCTGTGGTGCTCCACCTGTCATCCAAGTAACCTACTGTATCCGCATCTACAAACCCATGTAGAAAATAACTTGACCCTACATAGCATGAATCCTTGTTGCTAGTCCCTCTCAAATACCTGAGAACCCACTGAACTACTCTCCAGTGCTTCTTTCCCGAATTGGCTATGAACTTGATAACAACACCCACTACTGGGGCAACAATAGGTCTATTACACATGTACTTAACCTCATCATGTGAATTGGGACCCTATTCTGTGAACTGTCCATCCATAGGTGTGCAAACTAGTTTTGCATCCTGCATCTTGAACCTCGCCACTACCTTATCCACACAATCATCTGGAGACAAAATCAACATGTGACCTTCCATGTCTCTATAAAAACTCATGCCAAAGAATTACATTGCTCCTAAATTCTTCATGACATACCACTGAACTAACTTTACCTTTAGCTCAGTAAAACCCTGCATGTGTGACCCTACAACAAGCATACACACAACATACAATAATAAGATAATGTTGTAATCATCATCCAACCTGGTAAAGAAAACATAATGGTTACAATGACATTGACTAAAGCCATGCTTTGTCATACACTTGTCAAACCTGTACCACTATCTTACAGCTTCCTCAAGACCAAATGACCTGGCCTTCCATCTCACATGTCCATTCTCTCTCTTATTTAACCAAGGAATCCATTCATCTCTCAGTGCTTTCATCCCAGCTGGCAACTCTACCAAATCTCTCGTTTGGTTCTCTTTCAAAGAATTCATGCCATGTTCCCACTGTTTCCTGGATCTTACCTACTATGTAGTGAGAAACAAGTATAAAGAAGGGGAATAACAAATTTGAGGCTTACTTACACTTTCAATCCTCCACATGGGCATTTGAGACTCCTTGACAGCTTGTTGTCCACCCAAAATCTATTCTGTCAGTGATCGATGTTGGTCACCTCCCAGTCTGCACCTAACCGATGTCAGTTCCCTGTGACTGACATGACTGTCGACATTGGTTCCCTGACCGACGCTAATGTCCACCCGACTGATGTCGGTGTCCACCTACTCGACATTACCAACTTTGCCTGTCTGCACATGACTGATGTCAGTACTTGTCTGATCGACATTGGTAATTGTGTTTTCTTGTGAGTGATGACTTTTTACCTGTGAGCTTACTTTGAATCAAAACCCTATCCAAACTTCCCTGCTCAGAGTTATTCAGTCCCATCTGCTGATCTCTGTCCATCATCTCCTCCATAAACACCAAGGATTTCCAATTCTTAAGTTTGTCAAACACATCTGACTTCCTCTTAAAAACATGCATCTCCTTCTTGCTCATGTGACCAAGCCTATAAAGCCACATCTTTGCAATAGAAGAAGAATCAGTAATACAAGTAGGTAGATAAAGAGTACCTACTTTTTTACCACATGCTAATTCAAGTGCATCCACTGTGAGAGTTCTTATGCATCTCTCATCACCCAACTTTCCTAAATAAATTAGCCTCATCTTCAGAACTGGGACCTGCATGACATCCTTCAACACCCATGTGTTGGCCGTCTGCAATTTCAGCTGCACTTCCCCTTTGCCAATACTTTGACAAGGCTCACCAACCCCTAAATAAATTTTTCCAAAGTCTCCATGGACCTTAACATGGAAAAATACTCTATTTGGGGCTGCATGGAAAGAGGCAACATAATATATAATCCAAGATTCTACTTTATCCAAGGAACATATAAGAACAACCAGTGTTATAATACCTACAACACATGCTCCTTCATGTTGATCTTCTACCAACCAGCAATCTTTCTTTACTTGCTCTTTCTTTCCATAACACCGTAATTGATCATTCTTGATTTTGAATTCCTCCATTCTTAGTGTACTTTCTTCTACCATTGCTATAATCCCATTCAATCAGAAACCCCTGAGAGTGACCTATAATCAAACATAAATCTGCTCCCTATAACCTCGCTCTGATACCACTTGTCAGGAATCTAGAACATAAAGCTCTGATACCAACTGTTAGGATCTAGGAGCACAATTGATTACCTTTATATGAGCAACTAAACATAGAATTTAACTAGAAGTAACAAGTAACTAGAATTTAGAAATAGCACAGAATATGAGAGACAATACCCAATTGTATTAATACTCTTCCAGAAGGAAATACAACAAAGAAGATGCCACAATCTTCTTCACACTCCTCTAGGGCTCCCACACCTCTAGGGCATAAATAGTAAATCTCTTCAAGAGTTCTCTCTCTCAACTACAGTCACAATAAACAACTCAAACATAGAGTTGCTGTTCACCTCCAACCAGTCAGTAACAATACTGCCAGTACACCAAGTATACACACATACTCAATCGAGTACACAATGCACTCCAAGTAGATCACCTTTGCACAACCTACAACACAACTAATCTTACTTACACATGTAGATCTCACCTGATCTTTCTATACTATAGATCAACCTAGCCTTGCACACCTGTCGATCGAGATCTTACACACCCGATTCTATAGAACTGACACCAGCACCCATGTAGATCTTCTACCAGATCTTGCTCTCCCACAAATCTACCTGATCATACACACTTGGCACTGTGGCACTATGAGGAGCTAACCTTGCTCTCTTCCCTCTGAAGGAGCTAATCTTGCTCTCTCTATCTAGCACATTTTACAATACAGCCCATGAGTCTATTAAATAGATCTCATACAAACAATAATTAGACTTTCTAATTACAATAATTAGAAACCATAGCTCAAGACTAAAATTAGTCCTTTAACATGCAAAAAACCAGTTCATTAACAAACTATTCATGAAACTAACAGTTCCAAAACTGCACAGGCAACCGACATTGGTTGTTGTTAGTCTGGAGGTGACTGATGTCGGCCGATACTAATCGATGTCGGTAGCTCTGCACACTGGATATGACCGACATCGGTCGTCCTGACCGACGTCGGTTGTACTGCAACTCAGCTACCTCCTCCTCCATGTTTGCATCAGTGAAGATTTTAGCTCCACAACCTAACATCCTATGTGTATACTACAAGACATATTCACTTATATGCACCAAGAGTATTATAACATTGTTATATAACCTTAGCAAAAAGGCTCAGGTGCTATATTTTCACCTTTTAGGGATTTGATCCATGAACACAATTATTGAGTTTTTTAACATGGTTTTCCACTTCCATTTATCAATAAAAAATCTCAAATAAGTATATCATGAACTCTAAAACACATTAGGACTTCATGAATGATTTCTTCCATGTGCTTTAACACTCCATATGGCACCTTAGCCCTCTGTTAGGACCACCTGTAGGTGGACATTCCATTGTGTAGGTAGTATATGTAAGTATGGAATATCACATTATTTTTTGACTTATCTTTATTTATATTCCTATTAAATATCTCTAAATTAAATATTAACACTATCAAGTACTTTATTCATCTCAAACACTCATTTTCAACATGATTGGTCCTCATGAGGTACTTGTAGGTGAGTATAATGGTAGGAGACTGTGAATGACTATGTTGACTATCATAGTCCCTCTCATAATAAGTGAAAATATTTAATTGATTATTCCAACTATTAGGATGTATTAAACCTTTCAATATCATATTTTTGATCCCATGGACATGTTAAAATCTTTAATCTAGCTCACTCAGATGACTTTGTGTGACAATCATGAAGTAATTAACTGTATGTTATGTCTCTTAGCTATCAATCTATAGTTATTATTTTAAGGCTATGTTTGAATGGATAATTGACTAGGAGTATATTATGAACATGAAAATAAACCTATCACCATCCTATGACACCATTACCAAGACATGAAGACATTGAAAATGATGTAAATCTATTTAAAACATAGAAGAGTGTCTTCTCTTACAACCTACGATACTTGGCCCATAAAAACACTATGAAATGCTAAACCAAGCATGGGGAACATGAATGGAGATAGTCATTATCATTTTTAATTAGTTCTAGTAGCTGGATTATATGAACTTCTCTAACCAAAGCAAAACCTATAAGGTGCTTAGATTGGAAATAAAATTAGATATGTCAACTTCTTAGTAATGGTTCATAAAGAACATGCCACCATTCCTATAAAATCAAACATAAAATAGAATATGAATAAGTGTATAAGACTACACCAATATAATTTTGTCTAAAACCTCCCCTGCTTGTCATACCAAGTATAAACCTGCTGACTAATTCTATGTGTATGGAAGGCTAAAGAAGGATAAGAATGGTTTTATCTCAAATTTGACACTTCTAGAGTAATTTAATCATGGAAATGGGTCTAAGGAATCTGAAGAGTCATATAATAAACTTTTCTCATGTTTCAAATTCCCTTATGGGTTGTACAAGTGCCAAACTCCTCTTTTTTCTGAGAAAAATGCTCTTTCTTCTGAAGAACCTACCATTTTTTAGTTAAAATGGTTAATTAAGACTTATTAGGATACATGGGGTGTGACATAAGCTTTTTAAACATTCAAATTTCCCAAAAAGATCGTAAAACTCATTTAATGCCCTACTTGAACCCCCAAAATGACTCTTAGGACTAAAAAGATATGACCAAGACTAGATACACATAAAATCACATCAACTAAGCTATGCCATACTTCATGACATTATACTAGACCAATAAAAACATATAAAGATCAATTTTGTACCTATAGGGTGCCCAATTTAACCTACAAGGTCAAATTTGATCAATAAAATGCTAACTCATAGGGGTAGTATGCATGTTATACTAAAGATCAGTAGCCTTATCTTATCAATGGGATTAGGGAGTCATCTGAAGTCTAAAGCAAAACAAGAAGACCTGATAGTTTACAACTAGGTTTTGACCAAGACAAGATATCTAATTACCTCAACCAAACAAAACAAAGGATACACACAAAGAAGATAAAATACACTAACAAGACACACATGTGTGCTCAAAGCACTTAGAAAAAAAAAAGAAAACAAACAACTATGTACAACTAACAATTAAACATACCTCCCTTCTTGGATCAAAATAAAAGTTTCTTTAATCTTCTTCTTTATGAGATGAATCATAGTGCCAAGCATGTTGCTATTTGGATTGGACACTTGATAGATCATACCTATTTCTTGGGACTTCACTTGCTATGATCTCAAGTAGACCATCTTAAAATAGGTCTCTAATGTAAATTTAATCCTCTTGGCCTTATACACATACCTCATACTGTTTCCCACTCTTCATCTCATGATCAACTTGCATCTTCTTTGTAGGCATGGTTTCAAGAGTAATTTCTTGTTCCTTGGAAGATTGATGCCAATAGAAGCTAGTTTTTACTTCAAAGGCTGAGGTGAAATTTTATCTGGATCATCTATGACATTTTTTAAAATGTCATCTTACTTACCATCACTTTCAATCAGCTCTAAGGAAGTTGTAGATCCTTTGAGAGACTCAAACTCATTACAAATGCTTAAAAACTACTATCAAAAGTCCTTATCTTCTCTTTGATTATCATCATGAAGGGGAATAATAAGAGAAGATATTTTATCCTCTTTTTTAGAATCCAAAAGGACTTCATCTAGTATTTCCTCTTTAACACAAGGAAGGCATTCTTCATTATCAACACAACAAGAAGACTTAACACAAGGACTCATTTTCTCTTCAGAATTTGGAAACTTTGGAGGAATCTCAGGTTGTATATCAATTTTTATAATATAACTTTGGTTCTCAAGGGCTACAAGATCCTCAATTTCCTCTTCCTTCTTGGTGATGCCAAGACTAGGCATCTTGTAATTAGGTGACTTATCCTAATGAGGATAGGAGCTATATTTTATTTAGGTAAAAGTTCTAAATTCATCTCAACTAAATTCTCCTCTTTAGGTTTCCACACCATAGGTCCATTAGGGAAAAGGGTGATGAGGTGAGGACAAGATAAAGTATTTGGTGGAGGTGGCACATAGAACTCAACATCAGATTGAGAATGAATTGTAGGGGATCCTTTTGGGAGTTCTTGAGGAAGGGGAGGTAGACTTTGGGCTAAAATAACTTGGTTTTCTTCCTTCCATTTGACAATATCTTCATTGAAATTTGATCTATCTTGAGTAATCTCTTGAGGAAGGTTATATGGGGTATGTTTAAGCATAAGATCTTCTTTTGGATCTAAACCTTCCATCACACCTTGACTCAACAATTTCATTCTCAATTCTAACTCCTTAATTTGCTTGGCCAGGTTCTCTTGGAAAAGTATCTCTTGAAGTTGATAGGAATATTCATGAGGATAAGGATTAAAAGAGGGATGATGTGGAAAAAAATATGTCTCTTGAGGAAGGTAGGAGTGGCTTGCATATGATCAATATCTTTCTCAACTTCACACTCTTTATCTAGGTTTTTATCCCCTATCTTTTCCCATGAATCCACTATATTATTCCATCTTAGGGTGTTCGGATTATGAGTCTCTTCTTAATATGGTGATGCAATTTGAGGAGTGGATTAATTGTTTAGGAAACTTGGGATCTCTTTAGGCTTGGTTTCTCCACCTTGTCTCCAACTTGGAATTTGAAATCTAGGAGTTCCTTCTTGAGAGTAAGTGAGCATGAGAGAGGGAAATAAGGGCCTAGATTCCACTTCCCTTGATGATAATATGTATTTATTCATCTTCTTATTATCTAACTCAATTCTCCTCTCAAGGTTTGTTTCAAAAATAGGGTTTGTCTTTCCAACTCTCTCTTCTAGCTGATTGGGAAAAAGATGACTTTGAGAAGCTTGATTGGGTTCATGAGTAGGTATCATGTAGGGTTGATAGAAATCTTGGGGAAGTGGATCTAGGGGCTGATAGATTTAGTGAGGCTACTTTTCATTAATTTTTAGCTTATCCTCTAAGGATGAAACAAGGCCACTCACATTTAGCATCTCACTAGTGAGCCTTTGCCAATTTTCTTTCTCAATAGGTGCCCACTATCTCTTAACTAGCTCCAATGCATTTCTCACATTATGAATGAGATTAATTGTAAAATCTTGTCCATCTCCCCTTTGTGTGTCAAGATTCATCATGTACCTCTCATATCCCAAGAGAGTTTTCTTGAAACCTAAAATGGATTAAGTTAAGAAGTGGATAGGTTGACTAGGAGAAGTAAGATATTAAGGAGGTTTATTTTAGGGATGATAAAAATAATAATAAGGCTGATAATGATCATTTTGGAGTTGATAAGGATCATAACAAGGCTGATATAGAATTCCATAGGCTTGGGATGTCTCATCAAATTGTGTAAAACAATACTCAACACCAAAACCAGCCATTCAACTTCATAAGGAAGCAAGAACACAAGGAATGATTATAAAAAATCTTTAAAAGGAATACCTAGGCTACTTGACCAAATGATGTAATCTTAGAGTCACCATTGATGTTTAGATAGATGCCTCCAAAGGTTGATGTGTTGAAAGACAAAACAAAAAATCTTTCAACTTATTGGACTAATTTTCACATCATGTGTGCCAAAAAATGTTATCACTTAGATTTGCACCCTTTGATGAGATGTCTCATCTCTCCTCATCCAAGTGGCACAATTTAAACACCTCTAGGTTGTGGGTAGCCTAAGAATGAATTGAATCTTTATATAGGGCTAGGTCCCTTGATGTACCATTTTTAGGTCCTTACTACACCTATGTTTTTAAGGAAAAGAGAGATAAAATTAAAAGTAAACTGTACTAAAGGTGGTGATACACCAAATTTATTAATGCCTACCAATGATCTACATGTCACACATGAGACCAAGAGACTAACTATGCATACACTTATCTAATCTGAATCTTTTCACATTAGTATTTATTATGAGATTGTGATGAATGTTTTGGGTAGGAGGACTAGACAAGAGACCTAGAATGGCACTATTTTAATAGACTAACTCACTCAACCTTGACACTTCATATAACACTTCACATGACCCAAAAGAAGAAGCTTTCAAGCTATAAATAGGTGAGAGAATAAGATAACAATGCTAAGGAAATAATAGTTATCACTAAGTAATATCAATATTTCAAGTGAACACACTATGAATAGTCATAGAAGAGGTAAAACTAGTAGTCTTTATTGATCCATGGTATACAAATGATTAGGTCTTCACCATACTCAATTAGAGCATCTTTACATAGACAAAATGGCTAGTTCTTATAGAACTTGATAGGGGGAAGAGAATAAATAAGTTCAAAGGTCACAAAGACACTTGTTATGCTGAGAGGAGGAGTTACATATGTATAAGAAGAGAATGTGAAACTGATCATGCAATGTTAGGAAACACAAGTGTCAATCCAATGCATGAAACTCTTTTAATGTGGCATGACATTCCTTTTGTTGGCTTAGAAAACTACCTTCCTCATATGGGCTTCTTGGATGCCTCATAACTAAATAGGGATAGGTTTATGATTATATTTATGGGGAATGGTTGCAAAAATGCTTCTCCATGCATTGATTGCAGTTCTAACCACCTAAATTCCTCTAAAAATGAGCCATCACTGCTTACAGTAAAAAAAACTCCTCTTTCACATACCTTATACACCTAGATTCCAATATGGCTTAATTTTCTCATGAAAATCCATATAATGGGATGAATGACATGTTTCAAGACCATCTATGGCCTTAGAGGCATCAGTCACACCTTAAAAAGACTCCCACTTGAATTTTTCACCTTTCTCACTATCATGTTCACTATGCTAGTTCTGATTGGCTCATATGGAGTTTATTTTAAGAACACTTAATATTTTTTATGAATCATGAAATGACCATATTGATTTAGGATAACTCTCTAGCTTCCTTTCATGGTTGATTTTGTCTCTTGAAACCTTCTAGAACCTACACAATAGACAAAACAATCAAAAAGAGCAATTTTTTATCCTATCTATACAGATAGGGTTTAACTCAAATGGATGTAAATGGTATTTGGAGAGTCATATATAATCTCAAACATTTCCCAAGCCATTATAGTCCATTTATATGCATCTCCTTCCTTATTTTTCCAAGTGAGACCTTAACCAGGGTTTGTGAGGGTTTTAGACCACTTCTACTCTTAAGGTTCATTCATAAAAATGGGATGTTGGAACTTCAAAAAAATTACACAAATGTGATGTTAAAAACCCTTGTTAACACCTCCAAATTTCTTGTATCTCCATGCAAAGCTTTAGAGAAGATGTGATCACTCAAATTTGCCCTATCGAGCTATTTTCTCCATTTACACAGGCCTAATGTTTACTTTGAGTCAAAAATGGCCTTATTTTTGCTTATCTACATTCCAAAATGTTGATCAAATCTTTTATTATCTCATAAACATGTCTTACTCCATTGGAATTCTCATCTCATGTTAGAATTGGAAGTGACTCTCCATTTGGCTTCTAGGCCTAAACCCTACCTAATAGGCCTAATTGCAACTTTTATAGGTTTGGACCACTTGTGTAGCTTCAATAATCTAGGAATTTTTTCTCATGTTTTTCTATGTGTCTTACAAATTCTCACACCTATTATCAAGGTTGTTTTATCTTTTGGTCCATCGTTTATCACCCTTTCTAAAAAATGTAGGGTTTGTACTTCTAGTGAAGTACCCAATGTCTAAGACAAAATAGAGGGTACTTACAGTATTTAATTAGAAAATTTTAATGTTTTATAGGATTATAAAATTTATTTATACCATTTTCACCAAATTTTATCCCTTAATCAGGTTATTTAACTCCCAAACTCCTTCAAATTTTAGGGCAAATTCCTAAAAAAGGGATTGTGTGCAGGGTTTTGAGATGTGGACTATGTGATGCATCCCTAGGGTCATATATTTGTTATATGTACATAATTAGATTTAAATTATACTAATTTTATCATGATGTATTTTTTCTCATATTCACTCATCAATCCACCCCTTCATTTATTACTCATACTCTTCATATCCCTTGCTTTGTCAAGATTGAGTACATATTCCTGACTATGTTAGCTTCAAAGGACTTATACCTATAGGTGATACCTAAATAATTTGTCCTTATAATGATTTATAAAACCTAATTATAGTCCATTATGGTAATTTTATATCATACACACTATTTTTTAATATGCCAACCTTCATAATGTAGCTTCTTAGCTCATTGTTGTGTCACAGTCAACTACAATTGACTGAGTTATGGAAACATGGAGTCACATGGGTGTTGGTTTCACTTATATATTGGATTATATCCTTGTAAATAATTTTTGAGACTTAAATCAACCTTTCATATTAATATTCTCATGTTTATAGGCCCATTATTCCGCAATTTCATTTTGAGAGCTCCAAAAGCATTTACAGGTAGGCTGTATGTGAATGACCATGGAGTTATGCACACATTTAGGTGTTTATATGATCAAAAAACAATATAAAAATCTATCATAATGTAATTTATTCCCATCAAGGTCCACATCATTCTCTATGTCCACAATAAAGAAACACATCCTCAAACTTGTATCTTAGGTTGGTTGTAGGTAAACCTCTTAGGCAAAAGATACATGTAGGTGCGTATAGATCTAAAAACACAATACATAATCTTATTTGAATTAAATTAAGGTTATGAATGATATATTAAACCATATAAAACTATTTAATCAAGGAAACATGGTTTGTAATTCAACCTTGAGAAGGAAATTTTCTTTAGGGCTCAAAACTGTAGATGTCACTACCAGACATTAGTGCATAAAAGTGCATCTTTATGTTCCTCTAGCATGAAGACCAGATGACCAAATCACTTCATTTTTAAACATGGACTCCTGTGTGGACAATACAAGACATATTCATTTATATGAACCAAGAGTACTAACGACCTTGTTATATGACCTTGGAAAAAAGGCTCATGTGCTCTATTTTCACCTTTTGGGGATTTAATCCCTAAACATAGTTATTGAGTCTTTGAATATGGTTTCCCAATTCCATTTTTCAATAAAACCTATAAAATAGGGTTATCATGAACTCTAAAACACATTATGACTTCATGAATGAGTTCTTCCACGTGTTTCAACACTCCATATGGCACCTTAGTCTTTTGCTAGGACCACCTATAGGTGGACATTCCATTATACAGGAAGTATATATAAGTATGGATAATTGAATTATTTTTTGACTTATCATCAGTTATAGGCATATTAAATATATAAAAATTCACTCTTCACACTATCAATGACTTTATTCATCTCAAACACTTTTTTCCAACATGATTGGTCCTCATGAGGTACCTGTAGGTGAATATAATGGTAGGAGACTGTGAATGATTGTGTTGACTATCATAGTCCCTCTCATAACAAGTGAAAATATTTTCTTTATTATTCCCAATATGAGTATGTATTCACCAATACCATAGTATTGGACCCATGTATGTGTTAGAATCCTTAATCCAGCTCACTCAGATGACTATGTGTGATAATCATGAAGTAATTGACTGTATGATATGTCTCTTAGTTACCACTCCATGGTTATTATTTTAAGGCTAGTTTTTAATGTAAAAATTAACATGAGGAGATTATTAACATGAATATAAACCTATTACCATCCTCTAAAACCATTACCAAGACATGAAGACATTGGAAATGGTGGAAATTTATTTGCAACATAAAAGAGTACCTTCTCTTGCAACCTATGATACTTTGCCTATCAAAACACTTTTAAATTATAAAACAAGAATGTGTAATATGAGGGGAGATATTAAACATCATCTGGAATCACTCCCAATAGTTGGATTGTATGAACTTATCCAAACCAAAGCAAAACCTATAGGGTATACAAATTGGAAAGCAAATTAGATATGCCAACTTCTTAGGAATGGTTCATAAAACACAGGCAACCATTCCTCAACAAAATAAAATAAAATTTAATTTTTCTAAGTTTATAAGACAGCCCCAAGATCAATTTGTCTTCAATGTCCCCTACTTTCCGTACCAAATACAAACATGTTAACTAGTTCTATATGCATGGGAGGGCGAAGAAGGAGTAGAATGGTTTTAGCTCAAATTTGAAACTTATAGAGTACTTCAAGCATGTAAATGGATTTTATTAATCTAAATATTCATGTCATAATCTTATCCCTTGTGTCACATTCCCTTATAGTTCGTACAAGTGCCAAACTCCTCCTTTTTCCAAGAAAACTAATCTTTCTTGTTAATAACCTACCACTTTTCAATTAGAAATGGTTACTTAAGAATTTTTAGGACACATGGAGAGTGACATAACCTTTTTAAACATTCAAATTTCCCAAGGAGGCCATATAAATCATTTAATTCTCTATATTGACCCCCAAAATGACTCTTAGGACTTAAAAGATATGACCAAGGCTAGATACACATAAAATCACATCAAATGAGATATAAAATATTTCATAACATTATACTATTCCCGTAAAAACATATAATGATCAATTTTTTTTTACCTATAATGGGTCCAATTTGACATGTAGGGTCAAATTTGGTCAACAGGCATAAATAATCCTCAACCTTGGTAGTAACTTATTTTGGCTCCTCCATACTTTTTTCTTATCTGTTAATGATTTCCTTTGCTTGCTTAAGGTTTTTGGTGATTGTTCTTCACATTTTGTCTAATTTATAGTTCTACCAATTAAATGAAGTTTTTACATAATAGGTTGTCCACACCAATGATTTTGCCTTCTATCAATCTTATTTTTTAAATTTGAGTGTCCAAATTCCATCACAGCTCTAAAACACATGCATGGTGATCCTGGATCTTATCTTTTTATCCTTGGGCCAACTTTATGATATCTATCATGAGATCTAAATATTTTTGTTGTGTACCAAATTCTTCAATAAAATTATGATGAAAAAATCTCATTATTTTTTAAAAATTTCATTTAATGTCTCAAACTGTCTATAGGAATAAATTTTTCCCATTGTTCCATTTTTATAATCCCATTAAAAATGCATGATCTCTTAAATTTTTTAATGAAATAAACAAAATTTTCATTGTATTGGGTTGAAAAAACATGAATCTTACCCATCATCCTCTCTCAAAAATAGTTATGCCTTACCAAAAATAAAAATATATCAACCTATAATTCAATCCAATAAAACACAAACCAAGTGGTTAACAATGTAATTTTTATGGTAAAATATCCTATCAAATTACTGAACCAAGAACGTAAGAGGATATTACTTGATTTTATTTTTTATTTTTTTTGTTGTTCTCTCTCTTTTTTTTTTGTCTCTCTTTTTCTTCTATTTATACAACAATGGTGAATACTACAATGACACAATAAAAAGTGGAATGTCCAGGGAAAAAATTGGAATAATAATGCTAAAAAATGGAATGACCACAATAAAAATTAGATTTACTATGGTAAACACTATTGATGGTAAAAATTAAAATGATTGTGGTAAAACTAAATTTACTATAGTAAAACTAAAATGACAATAGTGAAATATGAAATTACTATGGTAAAAACTATGAGTGGTTAAAATGAAACTATAGTGGTAAGACTAGATTAACTATGGGAAACATTTATTCAAGATAAGAATAAGATTAATATAACAACAATTATATATTTATTTGTAAAGGCTACCACCACCAAGGAATGGTCCCATCAATGTGACTAAAATTTCAACCCAATATCACACTCAATATATATTTCACCAGGTTCTCCTTGTGTTATGATTATATTAAAAATACACAGCTTTAATTGTGGTGGTGTTAATTTATATACAACTCAACAAACAAAATACATTGATAATAGTAAAAATCATAAAAATAAATTTCACATTAATAAAATGTAACAAATATCTATATTATTAAAATTATGTGTGTGTAATCTGACCCAAAAGGTGAACATGTCTTCGACCAAGCGTTACCACCTCTACATGGAATCCACTCACTATCCCTTTCAAAAACCTTTCTAGGAAAATCTTCAAGTTCACACAACCCAATAACTTTCTTGACACTATCTCTTAGACTCCAACATTCTTCTTATGTCTTCCTTATATAAATTCTTATTGTCTCCTTATGCACATATGAGGAAGAGGGTATATATCCTTTTATATAACCTCAAGGCATTCCACCTAATCTCAAGATAAGATAAGAAATCATATTTAACTAATCTCAACTCTTATATTTAAACACAAGCTTATTACTTAGTTAGGATTAGATTTTGACATGGCATAACCTACTAGATAGAATTCCTACCTAATCACCTAATAATAAATCAAATATCATAAAATATTTATGACATCACTTTTTTGGCCTTATTACAAATACAATATTATTTATTTGGGACCACATTCACCCTAGTGACCTACTTACCATGACAGTGATATTTTGACATTACCATAACCATTTACAATAAATAATTTTTTTTTACTATGGACCACCATTTTCACAATATTCCCTAAACTACTTTTACCATTACCATGGAATGTTTACTATTTACTTTATGCCATTCCTTGGTGTGAGATGATATTATTTAGAGGGTGTTGATAAATTTTAATAGATTATACTATGAATTACACTTTAATTATATTATTTATTCATTTCAAATAATGAGAATTAAATTTTATAGGGTAAATTTTAGTGGTGACAAAGCCACAAATTAATATCTAATGGAAAGTAGGACAATCAACTTCTTGTAAAGAAACATTTATAATATAGCACCAAATATGTTCTATAAATTATTTACTTGTAATGTTGAATATTTCCATGAATTATAGTTTATCAACTAAGATTTTTGTGGATATTGGACATTCATCATTTATGTATCATGTTATGCATAGTGTTTTTTGTGATCAAGTCATACTAGATTTCACAAAAAAATATCTCAAAGGAGCATTTATTGTGAGATATTTATGTCATTAATTGATATTATAATAAGCATGCATATTTATATCCATGCTTTCTTTATAATCTAGATCATGATCCATTTGGTGAGGTACCATATACTATTCATAATTCACTTACTTTGTATAATTTCCTTTAGAGATGTTCTTACACTATTTTTATCCTCAATTTTACAGGGAAGGGGTGTCTTCGCTTTATCTAAGATAGGTAACATATAAATGATACCTCATAATTTGTTATTGCTCATCATGTTTTAATCATATTCACATTCCCCTAGTATTAGAGGTGTGAATTTTAGATCATACATATAATCGTCTATGTTTTTTGGGCTTTCAATATCCCCATCATCATTATCATCCTCAATAATCATTAGATGTGGATATTTTTTGTTAACCACCAAAGGAAGGTTTAGTATATTCTCCTCTTGTGTTTCAAATATGTACATGGATCCTTTTACTACTTCTATATTGGGTGATATTTTTGGAGTTGACTTATTTACATTACGTATACCCATCTCTCATAAGTAATGTGTATGTAATCACCCTACTTTTATAACATACAATGGAGGTACTATGGAGTATTTAGGGGAACTATATTGTGGTATAACCCTTCACCAGGTTCAATTACTTTGTAATATCTAAAATGTTTATCATCCATAATACATGTAATCAAACATCCTTCATGCAAAAAAATTAAACACCGATGTAGGATGGATGGGATTACCTCCATTTCACAAATTTAAGGTCTACCAAGTAGTGTGTTATAATTCAAATGATTGAGCATCACTTGAAATATAGTTGTTAATTTTTTGGGCCCACTATTACATCTAACATAATTTTGCCTAACACTTGGAGAGGTACATTATAAAAACCATTGATATGCTTATTTTGTTTATGAATATATTTTATGGTGAAACAAATTGTTTTTATAAACATGACATTGCAAATTTTAAACCTAAATCCATTATCTATAAGCACATGCTTAACCCCCTTATTTAATATTTGTACATGATAAGTTTGGCTTTCACAAACATATCAAATTGATCATATATAATTGTATTTCAACTACAATGTTCTCCATCATAATCAATGGCTTCCCAGTGGGATACTTTGAAAGTGCACATGGCATAATACAAGGAAACCCTCTATCTCCATTTCTTTTCATTCTGATGGTGGAATCTCTCAGCAAAAATCTATTGGAAGCTCTTATGTGGGGTTCTTTAAAAGGATTCAAAATTGCAAGTCAAGTCCAACCCACCCTCCATCATCAATTTTTAGATGACATGATCATTTTGAATATAGCTTCAGTGAGGGAAGCAAGAGAATTGAAAAGAATTTGTAATAAGTATATAGCTATTTGTAAACAAATGGTCAGTTTATGTAAAAGTTGTTTATTCTTCATTAACACTCCTAGTCATAGAAAAAATAAAATAATTAATATTATTGGTTATCCAATCAAATATCTTACTAATATTTATTTAGGCATGCCTTTATTAAAGGGGAAAATGACTAATGATTTATGGAATCCCCTTATTGATTGATTTCATAGCAAGTTGTTTGGATGGAAAGGAGCCACTCTCCCTCAAATTGGGAAATTAATTTTACTCAAAAGTATTATGCAAAGTCTACCAATTTATCTCATGTCTATTTTCAAGATGCCCAAGAGTATCTAGGACAAAATCAATAGTATATATAAATGGTTCTTATGGATGGGGGCAAAGGATAAATTCATATTCCCTCTAGTGGCTTGGGAGAAAGTATGTCTTCCAAAGCAACAAGGAGGAATAGGTATTAGAAGTCTCTCCATTATGAATAAAGAATTGATAACAAAATAATGTTGGAGATTTTTAAAAGAACCAAACAAGTAGTCCATGATCTTCTATGCTAAATACATGGAAAATATACAGTCTATTTCCCTTCTTATAGATGAGATATTTAGCAATGGATCCCATATATGGAAATTTTTATCTAAAAATATAAATCACATTTCAAGAGGCTACAAATGGAAAATGAGCAACATATTCAAAATTATATTCTGGAAGGATCCTTGGCTGTGAAACTATCCTTTGGAAAATATGCAACCTTGGCATCAAATAAGTACCCCCATCAGACTCATTTATGGAGAAAGGGTAGATGATTACATTCATATCATCAATGGCCAAAGGAGCTAGAAAAACATAAATATTACTAATTTTGATGACCACATGGCTACCTTGGTTGAAAACATCAATAGTCTCCTCAAAGACATACATATAAAAAATTTACATAGGGAGGATGAGGTGGTCTGGAATGATTTGAAGGATGGAAACTATCATGTTAAATCTAGATACTTGTAAATCCTATCTCTGAGAGAGGAAATCAGCCCCCTTGGCTAAGTCATGGGATAAGAATCTCATGCCCAAAGTTAATATATTTTTGTGGCTTTGTTTGTAGAATAAAATTTTTACCATGGACAATCTCAACAAAAGAGGATTATAGATCATTAATAAATGTGTACTATGTGAAAATGGATTTGAATCCACTAAGCATATCTTCATTGAATGTACATTCACTTGCAATGTTTAGAGCATGGTTCTACAAAATTTCCATGTACAGTGGGTAAATCCAAACTCTCTCTCTTTGAGGCTTGGCAAGCTTGGAAAGAACCCTTCATCAACCAAGAACTTAAAGACATATGGAACTTAGTCTTTCCCCATAATCTATGGGTAACATGAAAGGAGTGTAACAATAGAATGCTCATAAATAGGAAAAGCCATTTTCTTAGAGTGTCTAATAAGATCATTTCCTTAATCTTTGAAAACTTCAAAACTATCAAATGGGAAAAAAACCAATCTCTTTTACCAACTGAAGAAATAATCACTAAAGAATGGTAAATACCTTTAGAAAATAAGCCCCTGATTGACCCCAAAATTATTTTAAGGAAAAATGTCAAATGGAATGATCCTTCACCAGGATAGGTCAAATTAAATTTTGATGGAGCCTCCAAATGGAATCTAGTTCCCTTAGGGGGAGGAGGCGTGATCTGTAATGAACATGGAAGTTTCATTTTGGCATTTGAAGGAAGTATGGGACTATAAACTAATCACTTTTTAAAAGCATTGTCTTCCCTTTGGGGTGTTCAAATAGCTTTTGATCTTGGCTTTCAAAATGTAATTACTGAGGGAGATTCACTAAACATCATAAATTACATCAACAAAAAGAGCACAATGATTTGGATCATTTCAAACATCATTGAGGAAATCTCCCAACTTAGACAAAGGTTTCAAAACATCAAGTTCTAACATAAATACAAGGAAATAAATGAGCTAGCAGATGCCTTTGAAAATAGAGGAGTCATGGTTAATCATTTCAGGACTTAGAACAACATGGAAGAATTACCCAAAAAAATTAATGATCTCATCCACAAAGAAAAAGCATGAACTAGGCTCACTAGTTCGTATGGTATAAATGGCAAGTTGTATAAGTCCAATCAAGGAAGCAATGATGACAAGGGTGATGGAATGGGTCATCATTATACCATCAATCAACATAACATGAAATACAATGCAAGTGATAATCATAGTTATTATTGTCAATGTAATAAAGGGAAGGTAGTTCATTTTACTCTTAGGCTTAACATTTTGCATAGTGAAAGGTCCAAGATGGGCAAATCGCTAAAAAGAACTAAACTTATGTCAATAGACAAAATAAAAAAGAAACCAGAGCTATGGAAGATTTTACAAATTTTAGGCATCGCTATGTTTATCGATCGAAGATGTGGTGTGGATAACCATCTTTCAATTCAGTTTATGGAAAGCTAGAATAATAGAGTTGTGATAATTAACAATGTTTCAATTGAAATTAATGAAAGGATAATCTCATAGGTCATTAGACTCACCATTAAAGATATGAAACACACCAATATGAGCAAGTACTTTGATCAAGAGAAGGAGAAGTTCTTCATTAGAGATGAAAAATTGGTCACCTTTCAGGGGGTTTCAAGAGAGAATTGCTTCTAATCCCCTATAATGAAGTCATGTAGCAAGTTATGAGATACATCACACTTAATGGTAGATACCATGTAGTTCACTACTCCCATTTTCCCTTCTTAAACTACCTTTTCCATAAAACTACAATCAACATACCTTTCTATATTCTACATTCCTTAGAGGACTTAGTTTTGAGGTCAAAGAGGGATCCAAAAAGAAGCCTCTAAATCAAGCTATCATATTCCTTATCTACAAATTTTTTGATGCCCTAAACCTAGCTCTTCCACATCCCATCGAGGTTATTATCTCTACTCAACATTGACCCATTCAAATTGCTAAAATAACCCTCTAAAATAATCAATGAAAAACTTAGAATGAGGCAGTTGAGTAGCCTAGCAGAATCCATAAGGGCAACAAGGCATGCAAGGATGATTCTCAAAATATAGATAATGGGGAGAACAACACCAAACATAAGGGTGAGGAAATGATGAATAATAAGGATAACAATGCTAATCTTCAAAATGATAATATTGAGTTCAATAATAAGAAGGAAGTGGTAGATTTTAACATAAAGGACAACAATAGGGGCATTAAACCTTTCAGTAGTAACCCCCAATAGGAGATTGATTCAATCATGAATTCACTAAAAAACCAAGAAAAACTAGATCAAGTTGATGATGAGGTTAACCTGCACAAAGCATTCCTTTGTTGGTTCATGAAGGATCATACTCATCTCAAATAAGAGGTTAGCAAGATTCAAGTGAATGATGGTTTGTTCTACACCAAGGAAAATAAAATGGAAATGTCAACCCAAATTGAGAACCTTATTGAAAAAGTAAATAGGCTCAAAAGGGACAATTAAGATCTCAAAAACAATTTGAATATGTTGGTGACTTACAGTAGGAAAACCATTAATAATTTTATTAAAGTCATGGAGGATATTTTGATGCTAATCAACTCCAATCAAGACAAGGAAGAAAGTATACCAAAAAAAAATCTCAAAGGTATCTTCATCAAGGAGAAACATATCTACATCAAGGAGAATAATAAAAACCCAACTGGCTCATGCGATACTAAATTCAAGGACATTACTAAAGGATGGGTTAGGAATTTTGAAGAGAGGAAGGATTCTCACTAACTGTATTTCATTCTTTCTTTTGTTTTCCATGTTGTCTTTATGCTATGTCTAGGCTAAGTATAGATTGTTTTTATTTCTTTCTTGTTTCTTGTTTGTTACTTTACAGACACATGAATATTTCATTTAAGACATTGTCTGTCTTTTTTTTGTATGGGTAAGGCCCCTTCAAAACCCACTTTTACCTTTTAATTAAAAAAATAAGGAGATCTTATGGCATGTTGATTAGGAATATATTATTTCTCAAAATATATTATGTCTTCATCTTCTGACCCTGATATTCTAATTACCTAAATCACCTATAACCTTTAGCCTACATAAAACCTGATTTATATCCTAATTTCACAATTACATATCCTCAATAATTTTCTATCATGTAGGACCCTGCCATCCAAATTAGAACATTAATGTTAATATTAGTTCTCAACTTTGACGCTATTATCTTTGCCGTCCAAAAAATCAAATTTTCAAATATTTCAACATGTATGGGTCAGCATATGGTATTCCTTTAACCCTCCCATGATATCATTTTAAAAGATGTATAAATACAAATAAAATTCCTTCATTTTTGAATAAAGCAATATCTATCAATCATCAAGTAAGCTCATACTACACTACTAAAAATAATTTTCAAAACTAATCTATACTACCACATTCATTAATATTTATAAATAAATCATAGTAGTTTATTACAATTTTTAAGCATTTAAAGAGCAGCCCATGAGGATTATTTTTCAATTTACAATCTAGATCACTACATGCACTTGCATATATCATACCACATGATTGTTCACACACAAGCCCATATAAGGGGTAGAACTACATTGGTTTGAGGCCCTCTTTGGATTATATGGATATATTAATAACACTAATTAATAGATGTGTCTTTGAAGTCATCTTGGCTTCATTTGAGCCCATTAACCCCTATTTTTCAAGGTGACATACCAAGGTGGAGGACTAGGGTTTTGAATAAAAGATTCATTCTAGGAAACTATGAGTATGATCCAAGTTGATAACCTATAAGATGACATTTAAACCTAAAACATGCATATGTGGTTGTTTCATAAAATACTTTTGTATTGAGATGGATAGAACCATTGAAACAAAGCTAAACGCCTCGACAATAATGTCCAAACTGATAAAAAGCTAATTTCTAAAATTTGATGAATCAAAGTGGAACATCAATCTATCTTATTCTTCACATGCACATGTTAGATCTACATACACATCATTGAATAATATAATTATATTTTTATTTCATATTATAACTTTTAGAATATTAAAAATATTTGATGTTTTCATAGTCCATGGGAGTGAGTATAATATCTTTGGGTATCAATTGTGTGTAATATGTTTGATCTGATGCATTTTGAATAACCATTTTTTATTCAACATCAGTAAATATTCATGTATGGTGATTCAAAACATATCATATCAAACATATTACATAAATTTGAAACCCATAAACAATCTACTTTCATAATATTATTTATCATTATACTTTCTATATTTAGCATATTCTCATATTCAACTTTTTAATAAAAATATTATAAATATAAATTCATTTATTTTATAATAGCTTACTCCATACTTTATTAGGTCATTCCCCCATAACCCATCCAAAATGGGTTAATATTTGGTGAACCTGACCTTTGAGATTTCTTACACAACCCTATCTTTCCCTAGGATTTTTAGCTTTCTAAGGTTTCAAATTTAATTCTAATTTCCTTGTCATGTTGGAGTATTTTATATCATTTGTATGTTCCTCCTTTCTTGTTCTCATCTTATTATTTGGAAATTTAAAATGGATAAAAAGGATCCTCTTCCTCCTATTAACCCTAAGGAGGGTGATAACTACTTTCCCCCTAACCAAGTCCATGCTATCATTACTTCAATGGGTAAGGTGTCCCATCTTATAGACCTAAAATAAGGTAACCAGCATACCCTTCTTCAAAACCCTCCACATCTCACGTCTACTCTAGATGGTGTTTATATGCATATTCAATATAAAATACCTAAGGTTTGTGCTTATGAATCCCTTAAATATCAAATCACCACTATGGGAAGGATCATAGAAGAGTTGTAAAATCAAAATCAATATTTTATTTAAAATATCATAATAGTATAAAATCATATTACAAATATATAAAATTCAGAATGTGTTAGTGTTAATCATGCATTTGTGTCTTCATCTAGCAATGTTATGCCCGACAAGGTTTCATATCAAAATAATAATCTAAAAGATAATTAATCTATAACCAATGACACAAAAACTATGCAAAAGATAAATAAGAGTTCAAGTGAGGTTCTAATGTAAATGCTTAGAACCAAGTTGACCAAACTACCTCATCTACATCCTTTGAAGAGATCAAAATACTAGTGTGCATATCATAAAATGCATGGGCATCATACAAATATTTTTTTGGCTTTGAAATTGAAAAAACAAAGTACACTTGATAGTGGTTATCTTATAATAGATACATCAATTAAACAACCCACTCACCTTAAAAGTGCATCTTCTATAACACAAGTGAAAAAATAGTTCATATGGTTATAAAAATATAATTTTGAGAAAAAATAATTGTAATTAAAAAAATAGATTAGGAAAATATTTAAAAGTCACAATTCGAGAAAAAAAATATTAAAAAGGTAAAATTAGAGCAAGAAAATATTCAAAAGGTGAAGCTAGAACAAGAAATGTTACAAAAAGATCAAAATCAAAAATCAAAATTACAAAAAGCACAATATGATAAGGAATAATTAGAAATTCAATGTATTTCAAAGGAAATGTTACAAAAAGAATAATTGATAAATCAAAGTCAAGGTAAGTAAAAAACATACTTAAAGTAGGATTTCTAATAAAAGAGGTCAAAAAACAAGAAACACTTGAAGAAACTAATGTTTAAAATGTGGTTGCAAAGGGGAAAATTATAATCCTTTCCTCATTGTATACCCTATTACTATCACTTCTCACATAGATGGCAAGCAATCTATAGATATCAATGTTATGGACTATCAAGGTACAAATTTTTTTCTATGTCATTTCTTAGATCTCTTGGAAATAAGTATCAACACTTGGATCAAACTAGTACATCTACAACATGTATGGGATAAATCAAGCTAAGAGTTTATTTTTCTTCAAAAGAGTGTCATCTTAATTTTTGTGTTATTTTAAATCCAAATGCATATAATGTTGTGTTTAGAGGAGCATGTTTAAAATCAATAGGAGTAATGCTTGATTAAAAAAAAAGGTTGCATTACATTTAATCATGAATACAAGATCGTTCACAAGAAAAAGAGGGAACATCTTTAGGAGAAGACCACACAAAGTAAAATATCTCTCAAGCAAAGATAGTAAGTATAATCCTAGGAAAAGAACATGATATGCTTTCTAATTTTGTTGTGCACACATATGTCAAATTTCATTTAGGAAATTTCATTCATTTACCACTCCTCATTGACTTTTTACCTCATCTTTAGATCATTGGATAGCTTATGCATTTTCAAACACTCTAAAATAAAATATAAAAGTATTAAAATAAATCAAAAACATAAAAATATGCATCATATGCACATTTACTATATTTTTAATGTATGTTGTTTAATTTATGTTATTATATATCATTTCATTTCATTTTTATACACACATATGTTAATGGGTACTTGAGTGTGATATAGGCATACACTAAACACATGATACATGACCATACAGATGTTGGACCTTTTCCTCTAGACATGTGACACACTACACTAAGGGCATCTACTTCAATGATTATTATTAATACATGTTACATTATTTTACATATATTTTATGAGGGGGCATGAATAGGGGTTATTCCTTTCTCATCATACATGAATGCACTAACCTTTCCAAGTTGTACCAAATGAACCTTTATCTATCTATAGCAATTGGCTCCCTTGAGTACTATGGTTGAAACTCAATTCCCTTGACGATCTTGGCACTGCTCACCTTTTTATATTTATATGGTTACACCACTTGACCTTGGCTAGATTGGTGAGATTATGTATACACTTTAGTTGTAAGATTGAGTTTTAGTTCTCTCAATGGCCTTGGCACAACTCATCCTTTCACTAGATTGGGGTAATTATCACCCTCTAATTCCATCTTCACATATCCAAGGTTTAGTTTTGAACCTCACTCACCAATGCTTCGATAAGGAAGCATCATCACCAAAGTAAAGTACCAAGGGGTAACATTGTTGTATCAACACATAGGTGTACTCATTCCTTAATATCTTTATTTCCAAGCATTTTATTTATTCAATTTTCAAAATTAATGCATTAATTACACTATAAAATTCTCTTGGTTATAGCTAATGCAAAAAAAACAAATTCAAACAGGACTCAAGCAAAATAAAGGTGTGTTGTACACACCAAGGTACACATTTCTTTCCTTTAACCTAGTAATGTAATCCTTATATATTAAAATATTAAATAGATGGGAATGTAGATATTAGAATATTATAATATATGATAGGATAGTCTTGTACACTTGAAAAATACTAATGATAGCTCAACTCTTCAATTTAGGACCTTCCCACTACCAAAAGGCTCATGTTTGCCATCTCACTGTACCTAATTGCTTATCTTATAGTCTAACCATAATATTCTAATTACCCAAATCACCTATAACCTTAATTATACATAAAACCTAATTTATATCCAACTCTAATAGTCATATATCCTCAATAAATTTCTATCATCTAAGACACTATTGTCCATATTAAAACATTAGCATCGATGCTAGTATCCCAAATTCGATGCTAGTGTCCCTCTTTTCAAAACAATCAAATTTGAAAATATTTAGACATGTATGGATCATCCTATGGTATTACTTTAACCCTATATTATATCTCATTTTAAAATGTGTAGTATAAATACATATCAAAATTCATACATTATTGAATAAAGTAATATCTATCAATCATCAAACAAGCTTAAACTACACTATGGAAAATAATTTTCAAAATTGAGCTATATTACCATACTCTTCCATATATTTATAAATAAATCATAGGATTAGTCTTATTATAAGTTTTAGAATTCAAATATAAATACATTAACCATAATTATCAAGTTACAAGCTAAATCACTGCATGCACTTGCATATATCATATTGCATGATTTTTCACACTTAAGCCCACATAAGGGGGAGAAATAAATTAGTTTGAGGACCTTTTCAGATTATATGGATATATAGGTATCACTCATTAATAAAGGGGTATTTGAAGTTAACTTGACTTCACTTAAGTCCACTAACCCTTATTTTTCAAGGTGGCATGCCAAGATGGAGGACCTAAGGTTTTGAGAAAAATATTAATTTCAAGAACCTATTTGCATGATCCAAGTTGATAACTTTCAAGGTGACAAAGAGACCTATAAATCACAAGTGGTTGTTATAAAAAATATTATGTATTTTGAGCCAGACAAAAGTGTCAAAACCAAGGCAAAAGCATCAATGATAGTGTCCAAGCTAACATAAAGCTAATTTCCAAATTATGATAAATCAAGGCATAACATCAATATGTATTATTCTAAACCTATACATGTTATATATACCTTGGCATTATTTAATAATCTATGTATTGTTTTTCCTTCATATTTCAACTTTTAGAATATTTTTTGGCATTGTAATTTTCTATATTTAGCATATTATTAGATTCTACTTATTTATCAAAACATTATATTTTGATTCATTTAATAGTCCTACTTTTATAATATCTTTCTCCATATTTTATTAGGATATTCCCCCCTAACTTATCAAAAAATATTTAATAGGAAGAATAATGAAAGGGTTCATGCATGCCTTTCCCCTTTAAGTAGTAACTAGAATCATTTCAGATTCGACAATCATGTAATATGTGTTACTAAGGAGAGTTTAGAGTTCATCATTATTAATAAAATATATAGTTTTATTACAAATAAATTTAATGCATTTCATTTTATGAGATAAATATACATCATATAATCTATGAGATAAACATACAATTATCACAATCATAGCTTAAATTTCAAAATATATAAAAAAATAGCATCTATTGTACCTATGTTATGGATTTTTTTATGTATAAAGGGAATTCAAAACCTAAATCCAAAAGTCAAATATTAATAAAAGACAAATATAAAATTGCATAGAAGATGAAACCCTAAGGTAGAAAAGATCTAGGTCTTTTTGTGCTCAAAGTCAATGGTTGACTTCACCAAAATGTTTTATTTATTTTGGATTAATGTTATCTAAATAAAATAAAACCAAGGTAAATTTAGATTGTGTAAAATATACAAATAATATATGAATATAAATTGAGGAAATATTTATAGTTCACTAAGAAGATTGTAAATTGACAAAGTACTAAAGGAGAGATGTACTTATCTTATTTATTTCCTCATAATAGTCATCATTGTCTAAAAAAATTATGTAAATATTTTTTTACTACTCATATTAGGTAACTATAGCTCAAACCTTACCTGGACACTATTGATGATAATAATACCTTGGTGGTAATTGATATGGTTCTATCTTTCTTAATAGTGTCCCTATATATTATGCAAATCTATAACTCCTCACACCATTTCACTTGTGCCTATAGATGTTGCATGTGCATGCACTCACCTTTGATCCTATGCACTATTTTTTTCCTTCTCCTTCTTTTGAAACCATAACCTCATTTTTTACCATAAGATGACCTTTGAAAAGGGACTATTATTTTTTGTTGGACAAACCCAATCACTCCTCATTGAGTGAATTTGTGTTTAATATATTATAATACTTTGAAGAGGTCTAAAACTGCACATAGTTCTCCCACTTAGGTGTGTTTTTGCAACATCATGATCAATCTAGAATGCAATGTAATTTTTTTATTTTCGACACTTGCACCATGAAACTTTGACTTGCATGCATATTTAGACTTGTTATAGGGATTCTCCTTTGAGAAGATTGAATATGTGTACTCCTTTATGATTATGTATCAAAAGAGTGTTATTTGATTTCTCAATGTTGTTTCCAAGAAGTGACCAAATTTATTCTCAATGTGATGACCAAGAATAACCATAGGGTTTATTTATATTTATAGATAAAACTTTGATATTTATTAATTTTATCAACCCATAAAACATGTATATACAACACCCAAGGAGACTTCCCAATTTTAAAAATGATCATTAAGTGTTCTTAGATGCTTTCAGTAGAAGGTAGACACATGGTAACCATAACTATCTAACTAATTTTGGTACTATCTTGGGAGAGAAAATCAATTATAAAAAATTTTGGAAAATTTTATTTATGAATCTGGAATATTATTACATAGATTGGGTTGATTTTCATTAATAATATTTGGTAGATAGGGTTGGCTAAGAAAATAAATGGTTATGGATAGGGTAAAGTGTGCACAAGTTTCAAATGTGTATTCCAACAATGTCTAAACATGTCAAAGTGTGTCAAATTTGATGTTTTTAAAGTGTCTAATACCAAATTTAGGTGCCTACATTTAAAATTTGACTTAGAAATTTATAAAAAAATAGAAAGCATTAGAGGATAAAATTAGCATAAAAGAACATAATTTTTAGTTAGTCAACTCTAAAATTTCACCTGATTAGCCTCAAATTCTTGGGATATATTTTATGTTAATTTAAAACCTTATTCCTAGTTCTATAATTTGGCTATAATTCCTAAGTCCGTTTGTTTTATTTATCTTTTCCCTCTCTATCATTATTATTTCTTGTAAATAATTTAGACTATACATTTAATCATCTATAATTAGCATTAGCGATTTAAACCTATATTTTATTGTATATTTTTAGGTCTCCCTGATGCACATTTTTTTATAGTTACACATATTGTCATTTATCCATAATGGCACAAAAAATAGTTAAAACTAATTAGTGAACCCCTCTACTCTGCAGACATATTCAACCCTAGGGTTTCATTACCCTTTAACTTTTGGGTTCTGATTTTCACCTATCATACCTATTTTTTCATATTTATATGTGGCTCTCATTACTTCATCAATATCCCTAGCTTTTTTCATATTTCTCATGTTTAGATCTCATGCTAATTAATAAGGATAGATCTACAAACCTTACTTGGTGAAGTTCTATATTAATTTGTAATACTTATGATTTGACTCAAATTAATTTACTTAGTACTCATGCTTATTTGAATTCGATAATGATAAATGCTATTGATGTTACTCCTTCTATTGTTGTTGTTAATGTAAATGTGAATACAAATGTTGATAATGCAAATCATGACGAATATGATAATAATATCAATGATTTTGGTGATGTGAATTATTTTGATGATGTATATACAAAAATATTAAATAGACTCAATCACTTTATAATATTTAACAAAAAAATACCAGGCATCTTTAAATCTCATGCTTCTCAAGTTAAAATAAGTGAAAAATAAAGTTTTGCCTAATAAATCTACACATAAAAATGAAAATGTTACCATAGATCATTTAAATGTTTATAATCCACCTATTAAAGGATATCCTTATATATTGAGTGTTGAGGCTAGTACTCCTAGTGATAATCTTAATACTTATATGCTTTCACCTCTTGATATTGCTCCTCTGGTTAATATCCCTATTCCTACACAACCTACATCTTTTTTATCTCCTATGGTTAACATGTAAGCTTGAATTGCTTATAATGCTTTAAATTTTGTTCTTGGTCTTATTTAAAATACTAAATCCTATAATCCTATAAACATTAACTATAAATTGGCTCAAACACATACTAATACATCTAAGGATACATACACTTAATAATATCTTCAAGATATGCAAGCACAAATTAAGAAACTTACCCAAGATCTCAAAAACCTATCCACGTGGTCACTTCTCAAGATATATTACATACCATATTGGATCATGAAGTCCTCAGTCACCCTTTTCATACTAGTTTTATAATGCTAAAATTTGAAGTATAGAATGACAAGGGTGATCTTTCACATCAAATTTGATCTTTTTTCTCCATTCTTAGGTTTTGCATATGATGATGTATTTATGAAAAATCTGTTTCATATAAGTCTAAAAGACTATTCCTTGGATTGGTTATATGCCTTAAATATATGGTTATTATATAAGTTTAATAATTTAGTTGATATCTTGTTAGCTCACTTTTCTATAAACATTAGAAAAAAAATCACTTTTTTTTTTTTCAAATTTATCAACTTAAACAAGGATCTAATGAGAATTTTAGTTTGTATTTGCCTTGATTCAACACTATGCTTATGAAAATTTCTCAAAAAATACTTGGTAGAAAATTACAAAGCACTTTCTCCAACAATTTTATTCAACCACTCAAACACATAATCATGATTAATAGTTACTAATATTTTTATGAGCTTTATCATAGGATTCATAACTTCAAGATTAAATTTTAGAGGATAACATGCTCAAATATATGTCTAATTTCCCTACCTGTAATAATTCCATATTTAGAGGTAATTTGACATTCAAAGCTAAGATCAATGATACTCCAAATTTTTAAGCTAATAATGAGGCTAAAATATATAAATGTAGTTTCATAACCACTCAATGAGTTGGTTCTTCCACATCCTCAAGAACATGGGTAATTTAAAAAAAATACCCAAGCCTCCTCACCAAGTGTTTAAAAGGTTTATGTAATGAAACATGATATATTTACCTTCACAACATGATTTGGTTACATCTCAAACTTTTCCTAGAGGCTACGATGTAAATAAATATTGTGACTACCATAGAGATTAAGGGCATACTATTAATCAATGTTAATAATTGAGACATAATATATAAGATTTAATAAATTATCCAAGTTTAAGGTAATATTAAAAAACTTAATGAATATGTCATCACACCTAACCAATAGTATAAAATGTTCAACAATATACTTCTAAATCATGATACTATAAACACTAAAATCTAGTATTAGACTTTTGGTAATTTAAATATTGACCTACCTTCACCTCACATGATGTGTGTGTATATATGTATCTTACACACCATTATCTCAAATATTCATGATTTTCAATCAGACCTTCCTTATTTGCTATCAGTCATGTACAAAAATTACCTAGTCTACACCTAACTTGTTATTTATCATACTCATAATTTCTCTAGATCATCAAATCATTATTCTTATCTTCCATAAAAGTGTCATAGACTCATAATCCTATAGAATTAAGTAGGTGTCAAAATATGATGGATTTGTCCATGTTCCAAGTAACAGTCAATTTTCAAATTCAAATCATCTTTATGGGTCAAACCATGAGTTTCACATGTTTGTGGTATGAGATAGTTTCCAAAGGATCTCATATAAATACACATTAATTATAAGCATATTTCATTTTTATATAATTTTAAATAAATCCTATTCTAACACTTTCACATCCAAAGGGACTAACCTAAATTCACCAATTAATAAATTTGTCATAAGGAGTGGGCTATACCTAAGTCTGAAGAAACTATTATAAGCCAAAGTTACCATTTTTAAACTATTAAAAGCTAGATTATAGGTTTCATTCATTAAAGGAGAATTAGTACACATATACACCTAATGGGGAGAACTAAATGCAATTTTAATTCCCTCTTTGGAGTATTGGATATGTAGGAAATTCTTAAAATTCATTGGGGAGTCATTGAGGTTAGCTCAACCCATAATCTTCCCATTTTTTAGAAATAAACCTAATATTGAAAGTGGACTAGGGTTTCAAAGAGGAGATGATATTTATATATATTACACACATAATGAGCCCTGATATCACACACAAGTACAGATTACAATAAATTGTAGCATCCTATACTAAACTAGAGAGGTAGTGTACATATATGAATATAAAACAAGGAAGAGGTTATCATCTGGTGTAGGCATCCGTAGACTAGCATATTCTTCCAAGTAATTCCAAATACCTAGTTCCTAATCTATGAAATTCACAATATACTTTTAGAATTTTATCTCACCTACATTCAATCTTAGACCTAAATATAATATTAAACACACTACGTATATAATCCCTTAAGTCATTTATATATATGTAAAGTTCAATTATTCACAACATACTATACATTTTTCATTCAGATTCATGTGTCATAAATATATATATATATAAACCCAAAATAAGCTAAAAAATATTAGTGAACATGTCTATTTTGTGTGCACATCAAACCCTAATTTTTTTGTTAAGATTTTATCTTTCTTTATAAGGTTCCAAAAACAATTCTTCAAGTTTTAGATCTGATTTTCAATTTGACCATACATTAAGACAATAATTTTTTTTTATATTGGCCCTAACCTTCTACATATTTTCATGATTTCATTGTATGACATCTAATAAGGCTAGTTATTTTGTCCCTCTAAAGCAAAGTGTTTAACTAGTACACATATTGAACATAATCAAATTCCTTTGATTCCATCTAAGATGGATAAAATAAATGACATGAATATTCATTATTCTTCCTCTTATTTTGATGTAAATATTATTGATGAATACATACAAATAGAAGATCATATTTCTAATAATTAAATTCCTAATTTAGAATATATTAATCAAGATAATCATGAATATCAGGATATAATATATCCTAATGACCTTAATAGGATAGATATTGTACAAATTAAATCATCTTTCTAATATTCAAAATTGAATTCACAATCAACATCATGAAATGGACAAGGTTTTAAAATTAATATTGGAAGCTAAAGTTGAATTGAAAGCTAAAGTTTTCATATCAAAGGAAAAAACATGAAATTTCCATTATTACTAATATACCTTTTGTAGGTATTGATTCCACGATATGTGTTCACACTAATTCTAATACTATTCCTATGTCTACACATTTGGCTACATATGTGATGCCCACCCAAATTGTGGGGGAAACACAAGGTTTCCCTTAGATTTCCACTTATTACTACAAATCCAAATTATATAAATCCTAGATTGATACTCATGTTACATCATCATACTCACTTAATATAAGATCCCTTGAGTAGATTGTTATAGTTTTATAAGATAATGTGTTTCAGTTAGATCAAGATGTTTCTAGAGTAAGGAAATCAACTAATTATTGTGGTTTGATTCATAATCCATTATCTCTAGATATTTTAGCTTATCCCTTAGTTATGTTTCATAGTTCCTAAGTTTACACAAGACGATGGTAAATTTGATCCAGAGCAACACCCAATATCATTTCACACAACATGCTTAAAAATGCCTCTAGTGACAAGTTTTTAGCTAAGTTATTTTTAAGAAGGCTTAAGGACTATGATTTATGACGGTTATATGATCTATTGTTCCAATCAGTTAATGAATTTAATCTTTTGTATGATCAATTTCTATCATATTTTTTTATTAATATCAAAATTATAGTAAGGATCTAATAAACCAATTAGTGATAATGTGCTTCAGTATAAGAGCATGCTTTTTATGATGATAAATCATAAGTCCAAAAATTCATTACAAGATATCTTCAAGAAAATTTTTATTTCCCCTCTCCATGAATCTATTATGTTGAATAAATTTCAAACAATTTGATGAGTTATGCCATATAGTTAGATATTGAGATGTTAATCTCATATATTTGAATAAGCTCCAATATGTACCTAATGCTCCAACTACTTCAACTTCAAATATTCAAACAAATCAAGTTAAAATGTCAAAACAAATGATACTAATAATGAGGTAAAAATAATGATTTATGCACTATCACAATGTATTAAAAGGCTTGTCGTGTTTTATCAAAAAAGGAGCCAATTTTCATTAATTCTTTTATAGAAGTACCTTGAATGTAACCTTATATCTCTACCTTCACATAAGTATAATGATATGAAAGTGCCTCTACCTAAGGAGCATGATATTAATGCATATTGTGACTACCATAATTGTGAAGGAAATTATACAAATAGATGATTTTTACTAAGACACAAGATTCAAGATAACATTATTAAGCTTAATACACTTGAAAATAATCAAAAACACAACAAATGGAAAGTTTAAATTCTTTTTGTCATTTTTCCAAATCATGCAGTAATAAAAACTAAGGATACTTCTAAGGTGTATATGGCATACAATGCATATCCTCATCCTTTCACATATGATCACCCATTGGATGGTATTATTAGTATACTTACAAGAACATATGTATAATGACCTAAAAATACATTTGTTGAAAATGAGATTGTGGATGATTATTTGACTTATACATCACTATTTATTTTAGCATATATATCAATTATTATCCTATACATAATGTCATGGTATACGATGGTTCAAATGAAAACTTTTGTATAATGAAACTTCTTCATAATGGATACAACAAGTATAGTAAAATTATTTGATGGCAAGGACCACAACCCCCTTAGGCATATTATGTTACCTCTTAATGTGTGCCTTGAAATATTTTCTACTTTATTCATTATCTTACTAAGTACATGGGTATTTAACATGTTGTTGTGATGCTCTTAGATACATAAGCTTTGTGCAGTGCCATATTTATATATAGATGTAAAGTGTCCATAGTTTTAGGTGTTCCATATGAATATCCTATTCATCCAGAGGTACATAATTCATGTGAAAGTAGTTGAGTTTCCAACTACTTTCCTAGATGACTAGTTATTTAATGCCCATTACATTAAAGACTTATTCAAGACACTTTGTGGCCATTGTCTACTCTACCACATCCTAAGTTAGTGTTACACATAGTTCATCTTGTACCATAGTGAACACATGCACATGTTTCCCCTACTATTTTGTTACCTTATTTTTTATAAAACACATAAATGTTTAATTTGATTATAGGTGTAAAAATAGATAATATCATAATGCTAAAGATATATAATAATCAACAATTTTGATTTTGAAAATTTGCTAAATATGAAAAATTGTTATTTTTGGAAAACACTAGGAATAAAATAACTTAGCTCAAACCCAAATTTTTATTGATTTTTATGAATGTCTAAAAGTGTAAATCAAAAAAATGGGTGACTATGCATGCTCAAGATGTTGAATAGTATCATAAATTATTTCTAGACAAGTCTATTATAAATTGATGGCAATATAGACCAATTGTACCCATTATTATGATGATTGACTAGAAAATAAAATTATGATGATAACATATCAAAGATAAAATCTTAGAATATTCCTAGACATGACTGTTGTAAGTAGATGGAAACACAGGCTACTCGAGTTCATTGACCACAAACTTGTCTCGATTGACTGTGATGTAAAACTAATTATTTCACCACCTACACATGCATTAATTAGGTCTATGCAAACTTTTTTTATATTTTAATATTTCATAAAGTAACTACAATGAAAACCCCTAGTTTCCTTCATATAAATAAAATTAATATTAACTAGGGGAATGTTGAGTGAAAGGGATTGAGTTGGACTGACCTTGTCAAACCTATTGAATGATCAAGCACTACACTATATTTCCAATACTCTGAAGAGGGATCAAACCCAAATGTAGTTCCCACATTAATGTGTATATGTAAAATTATGAATGCAATTCTAGATGATATTTCTCCTATTTTAACCTTGGCACAAACATGAAAAATGATAATTTTGAAAACCTTGAATATAGATTCATAAAATCTATATATTGATCATGAAAATCTTTACATAGCTTTTAAAAATGAGTATTATTGGCCTTAATGCCTTAGAGAAGCCTTATATTTATATATGGTTTGATTTTGAATTTGGGACCAATATGCATGCAAAATCCAAATTAAGATAATACCTAACAAATAAAAATAATAATAAAATGAAACATGACCTAAAAGAAATTCCAAAAATTGTACCTGGACAAGTCTGTGTTTCATGGATAGGGTTGCAAGTTGATCCTATCTAAAAACCATGGACTTTTTCATAGAAATAAAGGACCAAAATTAGGGATCCCCATGACAAAATGGAAATATAAATAATAAATAGATTAACTCGTGAACTAAAATAAATAAAGACCAAAGTAAAATGCACCAAAAAATATTGTATTCATTGTCAATAGTATATACATACAAAGTTTCACTAAATAACATAAAGGTTAGGCCTATAATGAATTTGGGTGTCTACATTTTACCCTCATTTATTCTAGTAATGAAAATTTTAGAATAAAGGAAAGAATCAACTTAAGTGTGTAGACACATTTTATCTTGTGACTTAGAATTTTTTATTGTTCATGATACATTATAGTTGAATCTATGTGTTGTTTTTATTTCATCTATCGAGAATGGTCATGTTGTTCCAAGTGGAGAGAGGATTATTTTGGTCATATTTATTTCATAGCCAAGGAAGTAGACAATCCCTCAAGTGGTAATGCAAGAGTAATATGTCATCATGTGTCATTATACTGTCAGACATATTGACTCAAATAAATGAGTTATTTAAGATCTCATATCTCAAGATTAAAAGTTGGAGAAAAAAATATCCCTTATTGAAACACTTGGAGAAATTAGTTTGCTTATGTTGAATTATTGATTAATTGAGAGTGATCACTTCTCAATTTTTTATTTAACTAATCAAGACCATGAGTTAGAAATATTCCTTATTCCCACTCTTATGAATGAGGAGTACCCAATGTACTAATCCCTAAAAAGGTAAAACCATTATGGGTTTTATATAAGTTATGTAATATCCATTGAGTGTCACTCGACTTGAATGTACATCACCTTCAACATATTTGAATCACACTATTACAAATAGATCTAGATTATATTTGCATGGTCAAAAGATAATGAATAATATTCAAGACTGCATTATTCATATATTTGCATTTGAAATGAATATTTTTCTTTTTGAAAGTTTAACTTTTAACTTTGAATCATGTGTGCATGAACAAGCATCATGCCATTTAATTTTTTTTTTTTAAATAACTATAAAAAAAGTGC
The DNA here is from genome assembly GCA_037957365.1 of Torreya grandis. Taxonomy (NCBI): domain Eukaryota; kingdom Viridiplantae; phylum Streptophyta; class Pinopsida; order Cupressales; family Taxaceae; genus Torreya; species Torreya grandis. The sequence goes on from JARHVA010000230.1 coordinate 1,971,349, forward strand.
ATACAATCATGAATAATATTAATGCCTTTGAATTTTTGCCGAATGATTTAGAATTTTATACAACTATATGTTCAATTGTAATTGTATTTATAATCTGTAACTTTTCTTTTTATATTTTTTTACATATGCACTATGAATATGTATTTTATGTTTTGAAAATATAGTGTATATGCATCACATATGCCCTCAAAATATTCATTAGTGTGTCAATATCCATCTTGTGTATAATTTATAAATTATTTTGAATCTTTGGCAACCTATACTCTTATATAATTTGATTTTATAGTGCTTTGAAACCTATATACTATCTTCGATTTGATTTGAATTCACTTTTATGTTGTGTGCCCATAGTATTCATATTATTGTATAAGCTCTTATCATAAATGAATCACAAATTTTTAGTATGTGACTAGTTTCAATTTTTAATCATATAAAATGTAACTTGAGTGTAATGAGTATCACTTGAGACCACCCATCCCTATATTAGACCTAGACCTATCTTAGGGCCTCTATTGACTCTTATCTAACTTTTCATGGGTATACACATCCATAAACATCAAAAAACTAGTTATAGACCTTCCCTTAGGGATCCAAGCCCCTAGTTCCATAGGTTCTACCACCTAGACACTAGTGCACTTTTTTGGACATTAACACACTACACTAATGACCAACAGATTACGCTAGTGCCCCTTTCCTAGTTTCACCCCAATAGATATTTTTTCAATTTTTAAGACACATAATGTCATCCTAGACCTATTTCACACTCTAAATAAGTACTAAATTAGTATAAATAATTAACTTTTATCCCTTGATACACTATATATAAATTAGATGCAAATACCCACAAATAAGTTCAGAACAAGTGGTGCACAATCAATGTCAGTGATCCCTATTCTACCCTAATTCTACATATAGTCATATATAACCATCCTAATATCATAATACACAAATTTACAATCTAAATTCTCACTAAAATCACTCAATTTGACACTCATACTTGCATTTAATTTCACTTATACTAGTACTTAAATTGGGAAAACTACATCGAACTTGATCTTGTCTCAAGGTATTGGTATGTAGGCAACTCTCAACATAGTGGGGTATTGAGGACATCTAGCCTACCCAAATAACATCATGATTTTGTTATTGTGATATTAAAATACCCTAAAAACATGTAATTCTAGGATTTACTCATAAATCAGTCAAAATAGTTCACAAATAGTGAATCAAGGCTCATCCACACAAACATAAATGGATCAAACTCATCCATAGGTACACCAATAAGATCACACAATCTATAAAAAAGGGACACTATCTTGGTAGGGAGGACCCTAGCGTAGTTTTTTAATGTCCAAGACATCATGATACTATTAATGAGGTTTATGATACATGGGTCCTACTTGAAACACTCATATCAGCTTATATACTAGTTTTTAGCTCCTAGATCATCTATTTTAGTCAATTTCCAACTAAGTACTTATTTATGTCCATTACTATTTTATAAATATCATATTAGTTTAATTATTATTAAAATTATTGGTTGTATTTATTATATATCTATTCCCTGATTTATTATACTCAGACCCTTTAACAACCTAGGATTTATATACACTAAGTCCTAAAAAGTTAAATCATTTGGTGAACCTGACTTACTTTGAATACTACCCAAACCTTAGCCTTATATGCTATTAGGTTTTTTATCCTTATTTTTCCTATTTCCCTTGGTTGTGTTAGGGTTTTTATATTTTATTTATTTTGTTTTAACAAAACTATTTAATTTTATTCGTTATATGACATCTCAAAAAGGTATATCTCTTCTTAAGAAGAAGTGCTAGGCTTAGTGGAAATCCTATTGAGCATACTTAGATTCCTTATATTCGATCTTATACCATGGATAAAGGACTAGTTTAAAACCCACCCCATTGATCCTTCACACCCTAATTATGTGGAATTTAATGATAATACATTTGAACTTGAGAAATCCAATCAAGATCAAAATGATACACAAGATGGGAATTGAGACACGCTCCCCCCACTTGATAATGAAAATATTATAGTAAATAAGGATGATATTTTACAAAGTTAAAAATACATGGTATTATTTGTTCACTACAAGAACAAAAATTTTAGGGATTCTTATGGTTGAGAAACAAAATTTAGGTGTTTTTTGATATAGTGTGAGGTATGTATAAATTAAAATATCAATATAGTGTTATCTAATGGCTTGAGTTTTGGGGATGCACCCTTCATAAAATGGCATAGGTAAATATGATAACATATTTTTCCAAAACTATATCTCCTTTGATTTTTATAACTATTGAAACATAGTTTTTAGGAAAATAAAGAAAAAAGGTAATGGAAAACCAATGAAAAAGACATATTTTTATGCAAATGAGAAAATAATTCAATATGAAGCCTTGAGGTCAAAGATAAATTATATTTAGTTTATTGTAAATTATTAATTTTTAAACCCTATAATAAATATCAAAAATTAAAATTAATTCTCAAAATAAAATGTGTGTGTTAACGAATATGTTTTACCTTATAAAAACACATAAATATTTAATGTGATTATAGGTGTAAATGATGCAAAAGCATCATTAATATATATGTAAAGTGTAGTTTTATAAGTAAAAATTTGATTTATTAGTTATAATATATGATTAGGATGCTTTTATTATGTGTTTGAATATTTTTCTAGGATTCACTTATCATTTATAGATCAATTAGATGTCTTTCTAGCTTTCCTACCAAAATGGGAAATTTGAAAATTTGAATTTATTTTAAAGAGTTTTGAACTTGTAGTCATGTTTAAAGGTATTAGTAAATTTTTGAAGTTTATTATTTACTAATCATATGTTTTAAATGTCTCTTCACCCTCAATTCAATGTAAATCTAACCTAAACCCAAATGAGACATATCCAACGTAGGAAAAGGACTAAGTTTAGCATCATTAGATAAGTCATAGGTTATTTGAGAGAATTTTGGGTGTGTGAAACTAGAAATAATAATAAAATACATTAGTTATAATATTATTATGTTTTTAACCATATAAAAATGAGCTAAATACATAATAAATATAGGATGAAAGAGGGATTGAGTAGTGGTTGGTGTGTGTGAAGAAGATGACAAGAGTTTGTATATCTATTTGAATGCATATGAATAAAAATACTTTTGTTATGAATATTGATGAAATTAACAAACATGTTAAGCATGTAAGTAAATTTTTTTACTATTATTTTTTATGTTAATATGAATGATTATTAAATTATATAGGTCTGATAATATGGTCTGTAGGGTTACAATCTAGAACATGTGACATTTTCTTATACTTTCATGTTTGGTTAATTTTAAAAGATACTTGACATAGTAGAAAGAATATATGAAAGTTTTAATAAAATTATAATAAATCCTTGATATGAATTAAATTCCAATAATACCCTATTTTAATGCTCTTAGGTCTGAGATTGTAGGACTATGTTGACAGTCAAGGAGAAAAAGATAGTTTCATTCATTTTGAAGAGTGTTAAAGCATTGGTATTGATTGATAAGGTAAGTATTAAATTTAATAATATTTTTCCAATTGAAAATAAAATTTAAGGGTGAATAGGATTCAAATTTTCTCAAAAAGAGAGGTCCTGGCCAATCACAAACTATGAAACCCTTAACTAGGGTTTTTGAAGACAAAAATGAATGTATCCTTAAAAGTAGCCATTAAAATGTTATGAAATTTTGTATACGGACCAAAAAGGTGTTTAATAAGTGATAAAATTGGTTTTATCCATTTATAACACCCATATAAATATAATTAAAGTTTTATAGTTCTATAGACTTGCAAACAAGCCTAAAATAGGGTTTTAAAATACGAAAAGCCTAAATTCTTGAAATCTAGCTTGTCAAACTTCATAAAACTCTATAAAATTATAGTACAAGATATTTATGAGGTTTTTAAAGAGTTTTAATGAAATTTTAGTGTTTATTGAGATATAAATTCCTAAATTTCATTCTATATGCCTCTAAAAAGAGTAGCAAAACCTTGCTTTACTATCTTCCTTACAAGATCATACATTTATTGAAGGATAAAACATGTATGTATAGTTATAAAACATGAAAATGAATTCCATAACCCTATTGAACACATAAATAGTCTAGGTCTTAATCAATTATAATAATTTTCAAGTTAAAGATACCTAATTGACAAGCCTAAAAGACTATGTGTACTATTCTTTGTAAAGTTTCATATGTTAGTGAGGCTTGAAAGTTATCTTTAGATTCAGAAAGACCTAATAACAGGTAAAGGACCTTAATAATAGTCCTTAAAAGAGAACCTATTTTTGTGAATTGATTTTCATGAAGATGGTACAATGAAATGTAAAGGTGTCTTATGAGATTAGAGAGTTATTTTAAGATATTAAGAACTCTGTAGAGATTTTAAGTATCTATTTGAGATCAAAAATATAATTATTAATAATAGAGGAGATTCGATATAGTTTGAAAAAAATGTCTATAATTCAAGTATACATGAATATTTGAGATATGAGAAGGATTTGTGATCTCTAATTGCATCATATTTGATAGAGATCAGGAGTGTAATTACATCAAAATGGTATCAAAGCATAAAATCTCTTTAGGAAGAACTAAAATAGGTTTGTGTCATAATTATCCCTATGTAGTAAATAGAAAGGTAAATAAAAATCTCATTTAAGCTTAAGGAATTCCAAAGTGAGATAAACTTAGATGCATAGTTAATATACAAATGTTAAAGACTTGGGTGAGAATAAAATAAGAGTTAATAGGTGCTAAAAGACCAGGTGAAATATAGGATGAGGTATATAGAAAGTTAAATCAATGTAAAATAGACTTATTAAGACATATTGGGACTTGAGATAGATAATAAATGGCTCTAAAGAGAAGAGAAAAGGATATTGAGAAAGGAAAGAGATAGAAAGATGCACCGGTATACTGAGAGAGGGTGCCACAAAAATAAATAATACATAATGATGAGAAATATGGACATTAAAAAAGAGATAAATGAGTTAAAATAAATGATGTCAATGGTGAATTTCATAATGGATGACATAAAATAAGAAGAGAACCAAAGATTAGCATAGAGATAAGAAAGATAGTAAAATAGATTATAGTGCTAATTATGGAAAGAAGAAAGATAAGCCCATAGAAATAAGAGAGGAAGAAATGAAAATAGGCATAATAAAGAAAAGAAGCATGATAAATGGTCCTTAGAATAAGATCAAAAGGTGTTTATTTGTGAACTAGAGGAAGGATCTATGTTGCATGAAGAAGAGATGGATGGAATACAAGATAAGAGTCTCATAGAAGACCTAATAAGTTGAGTCCAACATAAAGATATAATTCCAACTTTAGAGGCATAAATAAGGGGAAATGATCGTCTAATTTTTCAAACTAACTGCTTATATGAATGTGTGATTATAGGTGAAAATAATATGGGTGAAAAATCACAAGAATATATCACAAAAAAGAGATATAATTATATATTAAAGGCATAAGTGAGATAATTTACACAATAATCATTGGGGATCATGGACCTCAATTAGAAGAGGAAGACAAACAAAAGGATAATCTTAAAATTTCTCAAAACAAAAAGGATAGTGGTCAAGAAGTAATCTTTATATCAAGTTCAAAGGAAATCAAAATTAGGTTACAAGATGGAGAGAGAAATATTTCAAAGTAAAAAAGTATATTTACCATAGGAAAACCTTAATAAGATATTTATAGGTCATGAAAGGGAAAAATTTTAAAAACAGATAATGAATTACATGCAAGGAGACATTCATGATGGTGATAATAAGATTAGTCCAAGAAATCAATCCCTTATACTTACAAGAGAGAAAGAGCATATGTGAAGATTGAAAACAAATGGCAAGGACAAGCCATGTATAGAAACATGAAATAATATGCAAAAAAAGGCATGGGTAGCCAAGAGTCCAAGAGAAGAATAGATTGAAATCAAAGTTGTAGTAGATGAAGATCATTGCAATAAGAAGAAACTTTAAGATAACCAAAATTGAAAGGTGGTAGATTTTAGACTAACATCAAGGCCAAAGGATCCAAAATGAATGGTTAAACAAACCATTTATGATAAGAGGTCATTACAATAGAACAAAGTAAGGAAACATAATGAATTCAATGATTAAGAGTCTAGAGAGATGGAAGAAGTATCAAGGTAGTCTTGTTAAGAACTTGAGAAAAGCATAGAAGAGAAAAGAAGATATGAAAGATCAAGATATCCTTGAAGATATTATTTAATGTAAGTTTACTTGTGATAATAATGTTTGTATTTTAGGTATGGAGATACAAAGCCAAGAAATATTGCATGATTACATAGAAAGGGAAAGAGTTAAGGTACAAGAGCGCAAGGTAAAAGAAGGAAAAAGGGAGAAAATTTGAACTCTTCAAGAAGAAGGTAATTTCAATAAAAATTTAGGTTTGAGGAAGGACCATATCAGCTCAAGAGTAGTTCAAAGAGAAGATAAATTCAAAATAGCATTGGATAAACAATCAAGTCTCACAAAGATCAAGCTACAAAATAAGAATATACAAGAAGAAAAGATAAGAAAAAAGACAAGGTGAGTTCATTTATTGGTTAGTAGTCATATTTTGTATGTTTTCATTATGTTTTAGATTAAAGGTAAAAACAGGTTTTGAAGGGGCCCCGAAACCCTGAACAAGGAGAAAGATAAATAATAAAGCACAACCAGGTTAACAAAGGAACCTGATTACATAAAAGAACCAACACCATGTTTTACAGGGACCTGAAACTGACAATAAGACCAAGACAAAACAACAGTCAAAACACAGAACTGAAAGTTAACCACTAGCTTCCAGCTCCGTAACCAGCAAACCAAACAAATGACCGGTTCCTACCCCCAAAAAACATGTTTTCATTATGTTATTCACTATTAAAAGTCCATAAATATCACATGAGAGGAATGTTCAAAGGAATAGATCAGTATGGAGCCTATGGGAATGCCTTAACAAAGCCAATAGAATTAGATTGGAAAGTAAAATTAGGATTGATACTTGAGAACAAGACTTTAGAGGCACATTTTGATAAAATATAAATATAGGAATCAACAATTGAGGATAAATAATATAAATATACACTAAATAGTGTGAACCTAATGAAGATTGAAGGTAAACTACCAAGATAACTAGTTAGGACAAGGCAAGAGCAGATTAAGAAAAAATATAAACAAGAAATCAAGAGAGAGAGAGAATGTAAGGAAAATATGAATAAACAAATGAGAAAAAGAGGGAGACAATAATAAAATAATAATTTTAAGATAAGAAAGAAGCTCCATTTGAGCTAGAGCTCAATTTTTTCCCACTTGGGGAGTATGATGCACAAGTATCATTAAGATAAATGTAAAGTGTGGTTTTCTAAGAAAATGTTTGATTAAGTAGGTCCTATATAGTATAGGGAGGTTATGATTAGGTGTTTTAATCTTTGTCTATTATTCACCTTTAATTTCTAAATCAATTAGAACTCTTTCTAGTTTTCCTGTCAAAATGGGAAATTTGAAAATTTGAATTTATTTTAAAGGCTTTTGAAGGTGTGAGCATGTTATAAAGGTCTTATTCTATTGGTAAAATTTATTATGTGATAATCATATGTTGTAAATTTATCTTCACCCTCAATTCAATTTAAATCCAACCTAAACTCAAATGAGGTGTATCCAAAGTAGGATAAGGACTAACTTTAGCATGTTTAGATGAGTCATATGTTAGTTGAGATAATTTTGAGTGTATAAAACTATAAGGACTAATAAAATACATTAGTTAAAATATTATCATTTTTTTAACCATATAAAAATGAGATAATTACGTAATAAAGATATGAGGAAAGAGGGATTGAGTAGTGATTGGTGTATGTGAAGAGGATAGCAGGGGTCTATATATCTATTTGAAGACATATGAATAAAAATATTTTTGTTATGATTATTAATGAAATTCCTAGAAATTTTAAGCATGTAAGTAATTTTTTTTAGTATTATTTGATATTTTTAATGTTATTATGAAGTATTATTGAATTACAAAGGTCTGATAATTGTAGGGTTACAGTCTAGAACAAAGGACATTTTCGTATACTTTCATGATTATTAAATTTAAAAGATACTTGATAGAGTAGGAAGAATATATGAAAGTTTTAATAAAATAATAAAAATTCCTTGATAGGAATTATATCCCAAGAATACCCTATTTTAGTGCTCTCATGTTTGAGACTTTAGGATTGTGTTGACAGTCAAAGAGAAAAAAATAGTTTCATTCATTTTGAAGAGTGTTCAAATGTTGAGATTGATTGACAAGGCAAGGATTAAGTGTAAAAATCTTGTTCCAATTAAATATAATATATAAGTGTGATTAGGATTCAAATTTTCTCAAAAAGAGAGGTCTCATCTAGTGATAGACTGTAAAACCCTTAACTATGGTTTTTTATGACAAAAATGGTTATATCCTTAAAACTAGCCATTTAAAGGTTATGAAATCTTGTATAAAGACCAAATAATGTGTTTAGTAAGTAATACAATTATTTTTAGCCTTTGATAAAAACCATATAAATATATATTTAATTATTATAGGTCTATAGACTTGTAAATATGTCTAAAATAAGGTTTTATAATACTAAAAACCTAATATCTTGATATCTACCTTGCCAAAATTCATAAAACATTATAGAATGATGACATAATATATTTATGAGGATTTTCAAAAGGTTTCATAAAATGGGAATGTTTATTGAGAAATAAATTCCTAAATATTAGTCTACATGTTTATAAAAAGAGTAGCTAAACCCTTTTTTTTGTCTTCCTTACAATATCATACATTTGTTGAAGGGTAAATCATGTATTTATAGTTAGATAACAAGAAAATGAATACAAAACCCTATTTAATAATAGTCTAAGTCTTAAGCAAGTGTAATAATTTGAAAGTTAAAGAGACTTAATTGACAAACCTAAAAGACTGTGTGAAGGACTGTGTGTATTATTGTTTACAAATTTACATATGTTAGTGAGGTTGAAAGTTATATTTCGAGTCAGAAAGATCTAATAACAAGTAAAGGACTTTAATAGTCTTTAAAGAGAACCTTGTTTTGTGAAGTGATTTTTAAGAAGATGATACAATGAAATATAAAGGTGTCTTATTGGATTAGAAATCTATATTAATATATTAATAACCCTATATAGATTGTAAGTATCTATTTGAGCTTAGAATATAATTAAGAATGGTAGAGGAGAATCAATATAGTTTACAAAAAATAGCTATAATTCAAGTACATAGTGAATATGTGAGATATGAGAAGGATTTGTGATCATTGTTTGCATCAGATTTGATAGAGATCAAAAGTGTAATTACATCATAATGGTATCAAAGCACATAAGATATTTGGGAAGTGAAAGAATTTTTTGGAATAGGTATCCATAAGTATTAAAGATAAAGGGCAATAAAAAAATCATTGAAGCTTAAGGAATTAAAAGGTGAGATAGACTTAGATGTAGAGTCAATAAAACAAGGTGAAAAAGACTTGGGTTATGCTAAAACAAGAGTTAATATGTGCCAAAAGACTAGGTGAAACTTAGGGTGAGGTACAGAGAAGGTGAAAGGTAAAATATACTTACTAAGACATATTGGGACCAGAAATAGAGAAGAAAAGGTTTTGAAGAGAAGAGAAAATGATATTGAGAAAAGAAATAGATAGCAAGATGTAGGGGTATCCTAAGAGAGGGAGCCACAAAAATAAATAAGATATAATGATGAGAAAGATCAACATTCAAAAAGAGATAAATGAGATAAAAGAAAGGATGAAAATGGTGAAGTACATAATGGAGTACAAAAAATAATAATAAAACCAAGGATTTGGCACAAGGATAAGAAAAAGAGTAAAATGGTTGATATTGATACTTATGAAGAGAATAAAGAGAGAAGCCCATGGAAGTAAGAGAGGAAGAAATGAAAATGGGCATAATAAAAAAAAGAAGCATGAGAAACAATCCTTGAAAAAAGATCAAAAGGTGTTTATTTATGAACCAGAGGAAGGATTTATGTTGGTTAAAGAAGAGATGGATGAAATATAAGATCAGAATCTCATATAAGACCTAAGAATCTCAATCCAGCATAAAGATATAATACCAACCTTAGAGGCATAAAGAATGTAAAACAAGCCTCTGATTTTTCAAACTAATTGCTTACATGAATGTGTGATTACAAGTGGAAATAATATGGGTGAAAAAGCATAAGAAACTATCATAAAAAAAAGAGGCATAATTATTTATTGAAGGTATAAATGAGATAATTTACACAACAAATATTGGGGGTCATGGACCTCAAGTAGAAGATGAAGATAAACAAAAGGAGAATCTCAAAATTTCTCAAGATAATGAGGATATCAATGAATAAGTAAGCCTTATATCAGATTTGATGGAGATAAAAAGTAAGTTACAAGATGGAGAAAGAAATATTTCAAAGGAAAAGAGTTTATTGCCCATAGGAACACCTTAAGAAGATGGATTTTTAGGTTACAAAAGGGCATAAAATCATAAAAAAATATTGAATTACACGTAAGGATGCATTAATTATGGTGATAAAAAGAGTAGTCCAAGAAATCAGTCCCTTACACTTTTAAGGGAGTAATAAAGTATTGGCAGATACAGAAAAAATGAAAAGGACAAGCCATGTATAATAACATGCTAGAAGATGCAAAAACAAGCATGGGAAACCAAGAGTCCAAGAGAAGAGAAGATTAAAATTAGAGTTGCAACAAATGAAGAGAATTTTAATAAGGATAAACTTCAAGATAACTAAAACTAAAAGGTGGAAAATTTTTAAACTAACATCAAGGCCAAAGGATCTAAAAGGCATGGTTGAACAAACCATTAATGAGAAAAGATCATCATAGTAAGACAAATCAAAGAAGCATAATGAAGCTAATGATGAAGAGCCTAGAGGTATGGAAGAGGTATCAAGGTAGTATTCTGAAGAACTTGAGAAAAGCATGGAAGAGAAAGAAGATATGAAAGATCAAGATATCCTTGAGGAGACATGTGAAAGTAAGTTGATTTGTGCTAAAAATGTTGTTTCTATAGGTATAGAGATACAAATCCAATAAATTAATGCATGATTACATGGATAAGGAAAGAGTTAAGCTATGAGAATACAAGGTAAAAGAAGGAAAAGGGGAGAACATTCAGACTCCTTAGGAAGAAGGAAATTTGGAGAAAAAATGTAGGTTTGAGGAAGGACCATATAATTTCAAGAATGGGTCAAAGAGAAGATAAATTCAAAATAGAAATGGATAAACAATCAAGTCACATGAAGATAAATCTACAAAATAAGAATATATAAGAAGAAAAGCTAAGAAATCAAAGACAAGGTGAGTTCATTTATTGGTTGGTAGTCATATTTTGTATGTTTCCATGGTTTTATTCACTATTGCAATCCCACGAAGATCACATGAAAGACATGTTCAAAGGAATAGATTAATATGGAGTGTATGGGTATGATTTAACAAAGATAATAGAAAAATATTGGAAATAAAAATCATGAGTGATACTTGATAACAAGACTTCAGTGATAGATTTTGATAAAAATGAAATAGAGGTAGCATCAATGGAGGATAAAGAAGATAAAGAGCCACTAAAGAGTGTGAACCTAATGGATATTGAAGTTGAACTATGAATTCAATTAGTTAAGACAAGGAAAGAGTAGATCAAGATAAATAATCAAGGAAGATAAAGAGTGAATGGTAGGAGAAGATGCACAATCAAAGGAGAAGAAGAGCGATACAAGAAGAAAAGAAGAATTACATGGAAAAAATAAGCTCCATTTGAGTTAAAGCTTAAATTTATCCCACTTGGGGAGTATGATGAAGGAACATCATTAAGATAAATGTAAATTGTGGTTTGATAAGTCAATGGTTGATTAATTAGGTCCTATATAGGCTTAGGAATTTGTGATAATGTGGTTTAAGCCTTGTTTAGGCTTCACTTATCATTTCTAGATTAATTAGATGTCTTTCTAGTTTTCTTGCCAAAATGGGAAATTTTAAAATTTTAAATTTATTTTAAAGAGTTTTGAAGGTGTGAGAATGTTGTAAAGGTATTAGTCCATTGGTAAAGGTTATTATGAAATAATAATATGTTTTAAGTGTCTCTTCACCCTCAATTTAATGTAAATCCATCCTAAACCTAAATGAGTTGTATCCAATGTTGGAGAAGGACTGAGTTTAGTATGTTTAGATGAGTCATAAGTTGGTTGAGAGACTTTTGGGTGTATGAAAATATGAGAAATAATAAAATACATTATATATAATATGATCATGTTTTTAACAATATAAAAATGAGATAAGTACATAATAAAGACATGAAGAAAGAGGGATTGAGTAATGGTTGGTGTGTGTGAAGAATATAGTAGGGGTGCATATATCTATTTAAAAACATATGAATAAAAAACATTTGTTATGATTCTTGATTAAATTATAAGACATGTTAAGAATGTAATTACATATTGTTTATTATTATTTGATATTGTTTTATGTTATTATGAAGGATTATTGAATTACATAGGTTTGATAATATAGTATGCACGGTTATAGTTTAGAATAGAGGATATTTTCTTGTACTTTCATGATTGGTTAAGTTCAAAAGATACTTGAGATAATAGTAATAATATATGTAATTTTTAATCCAAGCATAAGGATTAATTTATAGGAATTATAAACTAAGAATACCATATTTTGGTGCTCTTAGTTCTAAGTTAGTAGGACTATGTTGACATTCAAGGAGAAAAAGATAGTTTCATTCATTTTGATGAGTGCTCAAATGTTGGGATTGATTGACAAGGTAAGGATTAAGTGTAATAATATTATTCCAGTTTAAAGGAACATATAATGGTGATAATTATTCAAATTGTCTCAAAAAGAGAGGACTTAACTTGTGACAAACTGTAAAACCTGTAACTAGGGTTTTTGAAGACAAAAATGGTTGTATCCTTAAAACTAGCCATTTAAATGTTATGAATTTTTTTAAAGGACAAAAAATATGTTTAATAAGTGATCCAAGGGGTTTTAGACTTTGATAAGAACCATATAAATAGATATTAAATTTTTATAAGTTTGTAGACTTGCAAATAGGCTTAAAATGGGGTTTTATAATACTAAAAGCCTAATATCTTGACTTCTAGCTCGCCAAACTTCATAAAACTCTATAGAATGATGAAATATTATATTTATGAGGTTTTTAAATAGGTTTTATGAAATGGGAGTGTTTAATTAAGAGATAAATATCAGTCTATAGGCCTATAAAAAGAGCAGCTAAATCTTCTTTAACTATCTTCCGTAAAAGATCATACATTTGTTGAAGGGTAAAACACATCATTATAGTTTTAAAACATGAAAATTAATATAATAACCCTATTTAATACCTAAATATATTATATCTTGAGAAAGTATAACAATTTATAAGGTGAAGAGACCTAATTGACAAGCCTAAAAGACTATTGTTGACCAATTTTGACTTTTAGGTCAAAATAGGGCACCCCTAGTAAAAAAATTCACTTTTAAGAATTTAAAAGGTTTTAATATGTTTTTATAAGGTGTTTCATAGGTCAATTAGTGTTAATTTATGTTTTAATAGCTTTGGTTAAGTGTTCTCTAGGTCCATTTATCATTTTAAGTCATTTTAAGGGGTCTAAATAGTGCATTTAATGCTTTGTATGGGTCTTTAGGGAATTTTGAAAGTTTAAAGAAGTTGTATCACATTAAATGTTTCCTATGAAGTCTTAGGAATCTGATATAACTAAATAAATGGTAGGTTGTGCAGATAAAAGGTAGTTTTCTTAGCCAAAGAGAGAGAAATGGACACTTGTACGACTGTCTTGGGAAGTATGCCACTTAGAAAATATGGTGGTGTGACTCTTAACCTCCCAATAGGTCATATCCATGTTTTTTTTTTCATTTTTTTCACAAAAAAAATCATTTGAAACTTATTTTTCTCTTTTTTCCTCTTAGCATGCAAAGAAAGGTTAATTTCAAGTGCTCACTATGGGCCATAAAGCTTGAGTTGGAGGAAATAATTTTGGGGATGAATATTTATATAATTACCCTTAAAATAAATATAAATAACATGAATTTTGGCAGTTTATTCTTCATGAATCATCAGTTTGACTCTAGGCAGCTTTTTATGCATGTTCAACCACGAGAGGGTCAAAGTTTGAGCTTGTCTCAGAATGCATTGTTTTAGATTGATGGATTTGTGTGTTTAAGGTGTCTATACATGATTTTAAATATTTTTCAATGATTATTATTACTTAATAGATTTAAATTTACTTGGATAAACTTCCTTTAGGCTTGTACATATTTGTAAATGGCCTAGTTTGCATTGACAATTAGCTCAATTGCTTTGGAGTGGTTTATCCACGTTAGATGAGAGCATGTAGTGATTTTATAAAAGGTTTTAATATATTACATGCCTTGGATTATGTGTTTCATGATATAATCCTTCTAAAAAAGGCCTAAATTGTGCATCTTCTCCATTGTTTCCATTCATTATCCATTGCAACACAGTCCAGCCTATAGGAGTTCCGTATACAGGGGGTAGGGAAGCATTAAGGAATATTAAATGGTCTTCAAAATCTCCTCTTAAAGTCCTATGAATATGGATTTAACTTATGAGACCTAATTCCTTCACCAAGTCATGAAAAGGAAAGAAATTACAAATGAAGGAGGTGACTAAGTTTTGGTATCATAGTCCCCAAAAGTTCCAAACAGAGCTCCAAGAGGTTTTTACTCTTTTCATAAAGTGAAACCATGATTTTTTGGGGAAATAATCTTGTATTCATACCTAAAATATACCACTATGCCAATTTTGAGACTATAGGGAAAAGATAGAGTTTGAAACCCTCAGAGATGGAAAAAAGCCACTAAATTGTGGTAGTGACATCTACAGGTTTAGGAAACAAATTTGATGCTTGCATTACTTATGAAGATTCTTGACCTTATCCAAGTTGGGGAACCAATTCCAAAAATTCCAAGAATTTTTCTTGAGCATTCATAACATAGGAGAGGTGATGGCCACATCAAATGACCTTATAGGCCCATCCCATGTCCATACGCAAGGTGCATAGGGTAGTGAGAGCAAGTTTTTGAGAAGTTGGCACAAAAATGGTGTAAGGGATCCTAAAGAGGAAAAAGAGACTAATTTTAAGTATTGGGGAAATATATTCAAGGTATAAAATCCATAAAACATCACAAACATTCTTCAAATGTCTTAAAAACAACCTACAAGCCTAGGAACATATGTTACAGAGTCAAGGTGTTGGGGTTTTGACTCAGTCAAGGGTGAATGTGGTATTTTGAGACCTAATTCATGCATGAAAACAAATGAAATGATGAAAATATAGTGATAATAGAATGAAAAAATAAACTTCACACATTTTTGGGCTAAATACTTACTTTGACAACTTATAGCCAAGGACAAACATGAAGAAGAGATGTCTCAATCCTACTTGGAAAATAGGTCATAGTCAAGATTGAGGAGGCCTTTGAGATAAACATGGAACATGAAAGTAAAGGAGTGATGGTATTTGGATGATAAAATTTCAACTAGAATGTTTTACACACATTTTTGAGGTCAAATGCATCCCAAAGGCTAACACTCAAACCTAGAAGCATGCATACACAGTCATAATATGAAGATTGGTCATAGTATAGAGTAGGGTGTTTTGAGCCCAAGTGGAGCATGGAGGTGGGTAGAGTGATGAAAGTGTGAATTATATAATCCTAAATGAAATAAAAAAAATACAAGGATACTCCTAACATTCTCCAAGTGACCTTCAACTAACCTACAGACTTGAAGAATGAACACCTACAACCAAAGACCAGTCAAGGATATTGGTAGTCAAGGTGAGGAGATATTTTAAGTGAATATGAGAATTTAATGGAGTCATGTGATGGTGGTATTTTTTTAAGGAGATAAAAAAATTCATTAAATACCTTTTTATGTTTGAACATCCTTCATGATACCTAATCCAAGCATGAAGAATGTCTCAGTCCGTACAAAGTCAAGTTGAAGCATGAACATGAGGATGGTGCTAAGGAAGAGATGACAAGGTGTTGGAAGGTAAAATGAGATATATATGGTTGAAATAGATTTTTATATACATAAATTATTCGTAAAAACCTAAATCAAACCCAAAAAACTCTTGAAACCTCTAAGTACAATCCAAACCCTGCCTATCCTCACAATCCTACACCTTCAAAAAGTCTACCTTACAAATTTAGAGAGTTGAAGGGTCAAATGGAGGAATTAGGAGATAAAATTTGGTAAATAGTACAATTAGGACCTATATATCACCATATAATCATTATTTTTCCAAAATTAATATTGAAAACACCTAGTTTTTTGTCTCAGAGTAGGGGCTATTTTAGTGTGCATGGAGGTGCCAATTTTGAGAAAAATGATGAAATATTGAAATAGATGGATAAAAAGGGTAATTTTATGATAAAATAAGTGGTATGGAACATAAATAAATGTATAAAAATTTAATATAATATATTTAATTATAAAAAAAATTCCAACCAAGGAGGTTTGTAGCTAGGGATGAAGGGAATCCTTAGGCCTAAAAGCCAAATTAGAAGTCATCTTAATTTTTGGAATTTTCCATGCCTTAAAATTTATTGAAAAATGTTTTAAATGGAAAATTATATGTTTTTAATCCATCATAATTCAAATTAATCCATTGGAGCAAGAGGTTGGGTCTCAAATGGCAAGCAGGCCTATTGGCAAGGTCTAGGCCTAGTGCCAAACAAGGGTCGGTTTTCATGTTTTGGTCTTGAGGAGATAATAAAAGTATGTGAACATGTTTTTTGAGTAAATATACAGGTTTATAAGCCATTTTTTAAAAATAAATATATCAAAAGACCAATTCGTGTCTTTGAAGCTCCTAAACCCTCATGAAAGGCCTAAAATGGCTCAAATGGTCAACTTCAAATGCTTAGAACTTCCACCATCTCATGCATGGGACTTGGATATTTTAAATGAGGTTATAGGGGGTATTTAAGTCGACAAAAGTGAAATTTTTAAGTAATTACAATGTGACACCTTTATGAACAAATGTTTAGAGGGTTGGTCACTCTAAAACCCTCCTAATACCCTGTTTGAGACCCAGAGGTGAAGATGGGCCTAAAAGTGCCACCAGTTAGAGGAATTTGACCCTAAGTTATGAATATAATTTTTTTCCAACTCCATGAGGATCATGTACATGGATTTTTTTTTGTATGGAACTATACAAATTAGAGGAAAATAGGGCTTGTTTTTACCATTTTGAGTGGTGTGCAGGCTAAAAGAGGAATTTGGAGATGAAACCAACTTTGGGAGGAATATTTACACTTTATATAACTCCTAAAATTAACCTAATCTCATTAATTAACATGTAATTGGTCCAAATAATCCCTCACTTTCAGCCAGTCTAGTGAGCTAGCCAGTGACCACTTGGAGAAAGAGGTGAAAAGCAATTTGTGAAGCCTTTTTAAGGTATTTTATTAAAAATAATGATAGGATAACCTTGTAAAAGTTTCATTCCCTATTTTTCATGGATAAATTATGAAAATTTTGAAGTTTTTAATTCCAAGTGAAGAGGGTGCATGGAAAAGATCCTTTTTTAAATTATTAAGGATGATTTTGCATGTCCAAAAGAATAAGGATGGTCAGAGGTCAATCCAATGTATGAGGGGACTTGTTTGTAACTCCTATTGCTTATACAAACCATCAGATCTGATCATATTTATAGATAAGGTTAGTTTTGGAAGGCAAATCATGTAGGTAGTTTCTTATGCCAAAATTGCAGGTTTTGTGCCACTTTTCACTATCCTTATGACTTGTTTGGACAAGTATACTTATATGACATGGAATATCTCACCCCACCTATATTACATATGCAATTTTAAATAATTTTTACTTGGTGACACATGTCCTTGTGCCTTTTGGACTCCCCTTCTTTCTCTCTTCCTCTAAGTTTTATAAATTGGGCCCTTTCAGCCATTATATGGATGACTCCAGTTGGGTATGGAAAATCCCTACCAAAATTTTGTCTTAAATCAATAAAGATAGATGTTTTTTACCTTATTTAAGAATTCTCTAAGTGTATGTGATGTTTATTGTCTTGTGCAAGTGTATCATAGCTTACCTTCACATGTCAATTTTCATAGTACCTTGTGAGTTCAAAGACTTCTCTTTATAGGTCAGCAAAAAGTGTTAAATGGAGTTACAGGTGTAGTGAATATATTTTACAATAGTGTGTCTTAGAATTTCTATTGTCTAAGTATTCGTATTGTAATCCAATTCTAGGACCCTATGTTGAAACATTGATGCAAGAAGAAGGTTTTTATTGGATGTAGTGTATGTTAGGCTTCTCTTGGTTCAAAGTACATGTCAAGAGTATGAGTAGAGTAGACATTTGGTGTATCACCTCCAGTATATTAGGTTTAATTTTCATTCTATTCTTAACCCTTTTCATTTCCTAAGTTGTTAGTAATAGGAATATGAGCCTAAATGATGCATCAAGGGGAGCTATCCCCTAATCTAGAGATCCACCCCCAATATGGATACCCACAACCCTGGGGTGGTTCCATTATGTCACTTAAGTGAGAAGAAGATTTTCACATCTCCTCATTAGGTGCATTCAAGTGAAAATAGTTTGTGGCACACTGGGTGGGACTATTGAGTCCATTCCTTGAGGAGTTTTGGTGTTCTCCTCAAGACATTAGCCTTTAGAGGCAATTCTAACAAACATCAATGGCAAATCCACATATATATCTACTAGTTGAGTAACCCAGGTATACCAATTAAAGTTTTTTTCTTCTTCCATACTCTTTTGTGAAGTGATTCATGGATATTTGTGAGTTTGATCTTGTTTTAACACAAGTTGAGGAGTTATGTACAACTTTGCCTTTTCTTCTTGATTATGAGAAAGTTCTTGTCCAGGCTTGTCATGATCTTCATCAAGAATATGCTACCAATGACAAAAACTATCAATTTTTTGCTCCATATAAATCACCTATATCTCCTCCAAGTAATTCAATTTCTACTTTCAAAATAACTCTCCTTGGGTACCAAGAATACATGATAGACCTTAGACATGGTTGTGGTGAAATCATACCTAGTGTTTGTATTGAGAGTGTAAGGAATGCCTTGGAACAAATGATGGAGTGGATACCTATATATTGGGATAATTGGCAAAATATTACCTATGAAATGTTTGATGTGTGTGATTTAATATTTAATATAGAGGAGAGATTGAGAGTTTATGAACAGATCCCATCTTGGCAACCTCAAAAGTCCCCACATTCACCTTCAAGTGTGACATCCTTGCCTCTTAAAAATTCTATTCCAACCATGTTTCCTAATACCCCAAACCCCTCATGTACTTTCCAAAGTTTACATTCTTAGAAATCACTCCAAGAGAGCATCCCAAAGAAGAACATCATGGTTGAGTAGGTTCATTTGTTGGGAGAGGATCTTGAGAGGGAGAGATTAAAATTTGAATCTCATCTTGAAAGTGAGTGTGAATTATTCAATCAGGCCTTTAGGTAGTCCATCATGGCAAGGGAAGGTCAGTTATCTAAACATAATTCTCCAATTTGTAGTCAAAGTTCCAATCCCAAGGAAACTATAGGTTTCCTATACATATCTTTCATCCCTTCATCAGCCTCTCAATCCCATGAAGTTATCCTTGAACACACCTTCCCTAGATGGAAAGATGTGATGGTAGCCCATGAGGAAAATAACAAGTCATTCCTAAGTGGATAATTTATAAAGGAAGATACATTTGGAACCATTCAACTCCCTCCCACCCCTCCTCAAGAAGTTATTGAAACCATCCTTCCACCCCTTCCAACTAATCAAGTTTCCCCTCCTAATATTGAGAATTCTATTACCACTTGGGAATCCCCTTTGGCCAAGCTCCCTATTTTTGAATTACTTAAGGTTGATGTCACTAGGAGGGAGGATGAGATTTAAATCTTAGATTGGATTGAGGATGAAGAAGTGCTGAGTGATGGTGAGGAGAAGTTAGGTTGTGAGGACATGAAAGAAGAATCTCTTTATGTTAGAAAAGATGCCTTGGAACAAGTTCTCTTGGACTCTAAGGAAGAAGAAGAAATGGCACTTTTTGTCTCTCCTTTTCATGATATAGGATAGCCAAAATATGATGAACTATGGAAAATATTTGAGATCATATGTAAATAAGATGAATCTCTGAAAGAACCTACAAATCCCTTAGAGCTGACCAGTTATGATAAGCAAGAAGATGTGGCTCAAAAGGAGGACATGTGGTAGATTTACATGTAAATGTTCCAAGAGTATGAAGAGGAGGAAAAGACCAAGCTCTTAGATAAGCAATCTCAATATGAGATAAATCAAATACATGTTGAATAGCAACATAATGGAGAGAGCCTAGATCATAATAGAGCAACCTATGATGAATTTATCCCTTTTGAAAATAACTTGGAGCTTGTCTCTACATCCACCTATGCAGCCACATCCAGCAATATTCATGAAGAATGAAATCAAGAAACACCTTCAAATGGTTATGATATAATTCTCCTTGAAGAATTTGAATATATTATGAGAATGTAAAAGGATGATGAGATCCTTCAAGGAGAGATGAACTTGCAACAAGCTGCTCCATACATGGATTTTCAAATTTTTCATGTTAAGATGAAGGGGTAGTAGTTTGAGGCATGATTTGAGGTTAAAAAGGACCTTTCCTACTTTGAAAATACATGGGAGATGTCTCCATTGAATGGTGTACAAAATCAAAGAGCAAAGAGGAAGCAAGAGTCATCTAGTATCCCATCTAAAAAGAAACATGCCTAACATCCTCACTCATCTAGTGAGGAAGGAAACCTAAGTTACTTTCCATTTAATCTATGAAGGGATTAATAAGAAAAATAAATGTACATATTTGTTTCCTTTCTATTGTGTTTTATTTTTCATAAGTACTAAGTAGCACGTGTGTTTATTTTAGTCTTTGTTATGTGTCTCTTTCCTTTGTGTGTTTGAGGTAGTCAATGGTTATCTTGTTGATCAAGATCTGAGTCAATGGTTAAGGTCTCTTGTTTAACTCAATCCTTAGATGACTCCATAATCTCAATGGACTAATAAGGCTACTGGCCTAGTTAGTATAGCAGGCATACAACCCCTATGAATCATAAATTTGTTGACCAATTTTGACTTTTAGGTCAAAATAGGGCACCCCTAGTAAAAAAAATCACTTTTATGAATTTAAATGGGTGTAATATGTATCTATAAGGTGTTTCATAAGTAAATTAGTTTCAATTGGTATTGTACTATCTTTGGTTAAGTGTTCTCTAGGTCCATTTATCATTTTAAGTCATTTTAAGAGGTTTAAATAGTGCATTTAATGCTTTGTATGGTTTTCTTAGAAATTTTTCAAGTTTAAAGAATTTTTATCACATTCCATGTGTCATATTAAGTCTTATGAAGATGAAATAACTGAATAAATGGTAGGTTGTTTAGACAAAAGGTAGTTTTCTTGGCCAAAGAGAGAGAAATGGGTACTTATACAACTACCTTAGGAAGTGTGCCACTTGGAAAACATGGTGGTGTGACTCTTCACCAACCCAAAAGTCATATCCATTTTTTTTTCATTTTTTGTACAATAAATTGCATATTCAACTTATTTTTCTCCCTTTTCCTCTTGGCATGCAAAGAAAGGTCAATTTCAAGTGTTCACTATGGGTCATACAATTTGAGTTGGAGGAAATTATCTTGGGGGTGGATATTTATTTTATTCCTATTCAAATACATATTAATAACTCGAATTTTTGTGGCTTCTTCTTCATGAACCATTAGTTTGACTCTAGGAAAATTATTATGCATGTTCAACCATGAGGGGGTCAAATTTTGAGCTTGTCTCAAAATTTCTTGTTTTGGATTGATGGATTTATGTGTTTTAGGTGTCTCCAAATTATTTTCAAGATGTTTCCATGATTTTTTTTGCTTTTTAGAGTTCAATTTTCTTGTAAAAGGTTCCTTTAGGCTTGTAAATGCTTGCAAATGGCCTAGTTTGCATTGACAATCAAATCAATTGCTTTGGAGTAGTTTATCCATGTTGGATGAGAGAATTTAGTGATTTTATAAAAGTTTTTAATCCATGACATGCATTGGATTAGGTTTTTGGTGACATAAGCCTTCTCAAAAATGCCTAAATTTTTCATCTTCTCCATTTTTTCCATTCGCTGTCCATTTTAACATAGTCCATCCTGCAGGAGGTCTATATATAGGGGGTAGGGTAGCATTAAGGAATGTGATATGGTCTTAGGATTATCCTCTCAGAGTCCTATGCATATGGATTTCACTTATGATACCTAATTCCTTCACCAAGTCATGAAAAGGAGAGAAATTATAAATGAAGGAGGTGACTAAGTTTTGGTATCAGAGTCCCCAAAAGTTCTAAACAAAGCTCCAAGTGTTTTTTACTCTTTTCATAAAGTGAAACCATAAATTTTTTAGGCAATCCTCTTATATTCATCTTATATTCATACCTAAAATATATCACCATTCCAATTATGAGACTATAGGGATAAGGATAAGATGGAGTTTGACACCCTCAAAGATGGCAAAAAGCCACTAAATTTTCCAATGACATCTACAAGTTTTGGGAACAAATTTGATGCTTTCATTACTTATGAAGATTCTTGACCATGTCTAAGTTGGGTAACCAATTCCAAACATTATAATAAGGTTTAATAAGCATTAATAACATAGGAGAGGTGATGGAAACATCAAATGACCTTATAGGCCCATCCCATGTCCGTAGACAAGGTACACAGGGTAGTGAGTGCAAGTTTTTGAGAAATTGGCACAAAAAATGGTGAAAGGGATCCTAAAGAGGAACTAGATCCTAAGTGTAATTCTTGGGGGTCTATATTTAAGGTAAAAAATCCATAAAACATCACAAAAATTCTTAAAATGTCCTAGAAACAACCTACAGGCCTAGGAACATATGTTACATAGTCAAGGTGTTGGGGTTTTAACTCAGTCAAGGGTGAAAGTGGTATTTTGAAGCTTAATTCATACATGAAAATAAATTAAATGAACATAGAGAGATAAGATAATTGAAAAATAAAATTCACACATTTTGAGGCTAAATACTTACCTTGACAACCTACAACCAAGGAGAAACATGAAGAAGAGATGTCTCAGTCCTACTTGGAAAATAGGCCACAATCAAGATTGAAGAGGCCTTTGAGCTAAAAATGGAACATGAAAGTGAATTATTGATGGTAGTTGGATGATATGAGGTCAAATATAAAATTTTACACACATTTTTTAGGTCAAATGCATCCCAAAGGCTAACACTTAGACCTGGAAGCATGCATACATAGTCATAGTAAGAAGCTTGGTCATAGTTTAGGGTAAGGTATTTTGAGCCCAAGTGAAACATGGAGGTGGGTGGAGTGATGAAAGTATGAATTATATAATCATAAATGAAATAAAAAAAATACATTTATACTCCTAACATGATCCAAGTGACCTTTAGCTAACCTACAAACCTGAAGAATGAACACCTACAGCCAAAGACCAATCAGGGGTATTGGCAGCCAAGGTGAGGAGGTCTTTAGAGTGCATATGATAATTTATAGGATTAATGTGATGGTGGTATATTTATAATGAGATTAAAAAATGCATTAAAAACCTTTTTATTTTTGAAAATCCTCCATGAGACCTAATCCAAGCATGAAGAATGTCTCAGTCTGTACACAGTCAAGTTGAAGCATAAACATGAGGATGGTGCTAAGGAAGAGATGACAAGGTGTTAGATGGTAAAATGAGATATATATGGTTTAATTATATTTTTAAAGACACAAATTATTTCTCCAAACATAAATCAAACCCAAATAACTCTTAAAATCTCTAAGTACAATCCAAACCCTACCTACCCTCACAATCCTACACCTTCAAAAAGTCTACCTTACAAATTTAGAGAGTTGAAGGGTCAAATGGAGGATTTAGGAGATAAATTTTGGTAAAGAGAACCATTAATAAATATATATCACCATATAATCATTATTTTTCAAAAATTAATAGTGAAAACACCCACTATTTTGTCTCGAAGGAGCTATTGTTTTAGTGTGCATTAGGTGCCAATTTTGAGAAAAATGATGAAATATTGAACCAAAAGGATATAAATGGTAATTTTATGATTTTATAAGTGGTATGGGACATAAATAGACCTATAAAAATTTAATATAAGGTCTAGAATCATATAGGTTGTTCCAACCAAGGAGGTTTATAGTCAAGGGTGAAGGGAATCCTTTGGCCTAAAAGCCAAATTGGAAATCATCTTCATTTTTGGATTTTTAAATGACTTAAAATTGATTTTAAAATGATTTTATGGGAACATGAGATATTTTTTATCCATAAAAATTCAAATGAATAGTTTGGGTCTCAAATGGCAAGCAGGCCTATTGGCAAGGTCTAGGCCTAGTGCCAAACAAGGGTAGGGTTTCATTTTTTGGTCTTGAGGAGATAATAAAAGGATGGGAACATGTTTTTTGGGTAAATATAAAGGTTTTTTAGCCATTTTTTTTCAAATAAATGCATCAGAAGACCAATTCTTGGCTTTAAATCTCATAAACCCTCATGAAAGGCCTAAAATGGCTCGAATGGTCAACTTCAAATGGTTAAAACTTCCACCATATATTGCATGGGACTTGGATATATTAAATGAGGCTAAATTTGGTCCTTGAGGTGTGACAAGGGTTATTTTTTATTAATTCCAATGTGCCACCTTTATGAATAAATGTTTAGATGGATGGTCACTATAAAACCCTCATAAAACCCTGTTTGAGACCTAAAGGTGAAGATGGGCCTAAAATTTTCACCATTTTGAGGAATTTGACCATGAGTACTGAATATAAGTTGTTTAAAACTCCATTAGTATCACGTCTATGGATTTTTTTTGTACAGAACTATACAAATTAGAGGAAAATAGGGATTTTTACCATTTTGAGTGGTGTGTAGGCTACAGGAGGAATTAGGAGATGAAAAAAACTTTGAGATGAATATCTACACTTTATATAACTCAAAATTAACCTAATATCATTAATAAACCTGTAATTTCCCCAAATAGGCCCTCAATTTTAGCCAGTCCAGTGAGCTAGCTAGTGAACACTTGGAGAAAGATGTGAAAAGTAATTTGTGGAGCCTTTTTAAGGATTTTTATTGAAACTAATGATAGGATAACCTTGGAAAAGTGTCATTACCTATTTTTCATATATATATTATGAAAATTTGGAAGTTTTGAATGCCAAGTGGAGAGGTGTATGGAAAAGAGCCTTTTTGAAACTACCAAGGATGATTTTGCATGCCCAAAAGAATAGGAATGGTTAGAGGTGAATCCAATGCACATGGGGAATTATTTTTAACCCCTATTGATCAAACTGACCATCATATCTGACCATATTTAGAGATAAGGGTAGTTTTGGAGGGCAAATCATGTAGGTAGTTTCCTATGCCAATATTGTAGGTTTTGTGCCACTTTTCACTATCCTTATGACTTGTTTGGACAAGTATACTTATATAACATGGAATATCTCACCCCAAATCTCTTCCACATGCAATTTTAACTGATTTTCACTTGGTGACACATTTCCTTGTGCCTTTTAGGCTCCCCTTCTCTCTTTCTTCCTCCAAGTTCTATAAATTGGGCCCTTTTGGCCATTGTATGGATGACTCCACTTGCATATGGCGAAGACCTACCAAAATTTTGTCTTGAATCAATAAAGATAGCTATTTTTTACCTCATTCAATAATTATCTAAGTGTATGTGATGGTTATTGTCTTGTGTAAGTGTATCTTAGCTTACCTTCACATGTCAATTTTCCTAGTACCTTGTGAGTTCAAAGACTTCTCTTTGTAGGTTAGCAAGAAGTGTCAAACAGATGTGTAGGTGTAGTGAATATATTTTCCAATAGTGTGTCTTATAATTCCTATTGTATAATTATTCCTATCCCAAGCCAATTCTAAGACCCCATGTTGAAACATTGATGTAAGAAGAAGGCTATTACTGGATGTAGTGTATGTTAGGCTTCTCTTCGTTCAAAGTAAATGTCAAGAGTGTGAGTAAATCAGAAATTTGGTACATCACTTCTAGTAGAATAGGTTTACTTTTCATGCTATTCTTAACCCTTTTCATTCACCAAGTTGTTAGTAATAGGAATATGAGCCTAAATGATGCATCAAGGGTAGCTAGCCCCTAATCTAGAGATCCACCCCCTAATAGGGATACCCATAGCCATAGGCTGGTTTGATTATGTCACTTGAGTGAGGATAAGATTGTCCCATCTCCTCATTGGGTACATTCAAGTGAAAATAACTATGTAACTATTGTTTGTAAAGTTGCATATGTTAGTGAGATTTGAATGTTATCTTCAGACTTAGAAAAACATGATAATAGGTAAAGGACCTTAATAATAGTCCTTGAAAGAGAACCTTTTTTGTGAAGTGACTATCATGAAGATAGTACAATGAAATTTAAAGGTGTATTATTAGATTAGAGAGTTGTTTTAAGATATTAATAACCCTGTAGAGATTGTAAGTATTTATTTGAGCTCAGGAATATAATTAAGAACAATAGAGAAGAATCAGTGGCATTTGAAATAAATGGCTATAATTGAAAAATGTGGTGAAGATGTGATATATGAGAAGGATTTTTTATCTCTATTTACATCAGATTTGATAGAGATAAAGATTGTAATTACATCAATAAAACTAGAGAATATCATAATGCTAAAGATGTATAGTAATAAATAATTTTGATTTTGATAATTTACTAAATAAGGAAAAATGTTATTTTTGTAAAACACTATGAATAAAATATAATATCTCAAGCGTTAGGTTGTAGAGCTAAAAGCTTCATTGTTGCAAATAGGGAAGGAGGTTGCTAAGTGGCAGAGCAACCGACGTCAGTCTGATCAATCGACATCGGTAATATACAGTGTCAGAGCAACCAACATCAGTCAGGTATCAGCTGACATCAGTCACCTCCAGGCAGATAGGGATCAACGTCGGTCACCTGTGTGGTTCTAGAACTATCAGTTGCACGAATAGTTTGTTAATGAACTGAGTGTTTGCATGTTAAGAGCCAATTATAGACTTGAAGCTATGGATCTAATTATTTTAATTAGATGTATAATTATTGTTTACATGGGAGCTATATAATAGACCCATGGGATGTATTGTAAAGTGTGCTAGAGATTAAGAGAGAAAATATTAGTTCCCTCTATGTGTGAAGAGAGCAAGGTGTGTTCCTCCTAGTGTCACAGTGCCAAGTGTGGGTACTGGTTTGGAGAATTAGAAGGATTCTTCATGTATGTATGATCTTGGTCAGCAGGTGTGCAAGGCTAGGTTAGGAGATCTGCATGTGTAAGTAAGATCATTAATTTGTAGGTGTATGTGTGTGTGAGGTCTAGGTTTACAAGTGTGTAGAACCAGGTTAATCTGCAGGTGGTAGCAGGATCAAGGTGATAGAAACACAATAGGGAGCAAGATCAGGTGGGATCTACTTTGAGTACGGTGTGTACTCAGTTGGAGAGCAAAGAGGAAGGCAAGGTAGTTCCTTCCAAAGTAAGATTATTTGAGTTGCAGGTTGTTGCAAGTTCATGAGAGATCTACTTGGAGTATGTGTGTATACTCAAATTTGAAGTACATGGAGTACTTGTGTACTAGCAGTAGTGGATATTGACTAGTGGTACTAGCAGTAGTGGATACTGACTGGTTGGAGGTGAACACCAACTTTGTGTTTGAGTTGAGTGTTGGGACCGTAATTGAGAGAGAACTCTTGAAGGTGAATTACTGTACACTTGAGGTGTGGGAAGCCTCTGTAAGGTGAAGAAGAACTGTGGCATCTTCTTGGTTGTAATTATTTTCTAGAAGAGTATTATTACAATTGTGTATTATCTCTCATATTCTGTGTTATTTCTGAATTCTAGTTACTTGTTACTTCTAGTTTAATTCCACATGTTTAGTTGCTTGGTAATCAATGGTGCTTCTAGGTCCTAACAGTTGGTATCAGAGCATGTTTGTTGTTCTAGATGCCTATCAAGTGGTATCAGAGCTAAGGTTGCAGGGAGTAGGTTTTGTGTTTGATTACAGGTCACTCTCAGGGGTTTCTAATTGAGTGAGAGTATAGCAATGGTAGAAGAAAGTAAGCTAAGAATGGAGGAATTTAAAAGCATGAATGGTCAATTACGATGTGATGGAAAGAAAGAGCAGGTAAAGAGAAATTATTGGTTGGTAGAAGATCAGCATGAAGGAACTGAAGAAGCAGATGTTGCAGGTGTTGTTACACAGGATGCTCTGGGATGTTCTTTGGATAAAGTAGAATCTTGTCTTATAGATTCGGTTGCCTCTTTCCATGCAGCTTGAAATAGAGTATTTTTCCATGTTAATGTCTTTGGAGACTTTGGAAAGATTTATTTAGGAGTTGGTGTGCCTTGTCAAAGAATTGGCAAAGGGGAAGTGAAGCTGAAATTGCAGGCGGCCAACACATGGGTGTTGAAGGAGGTCATGCAGGTCCCAGTCTTGAAGATGTGGCTAATTTCTTTAGGAAAGTTGGGTGATGAGAGATGCACAAGAACTCTTACAGTGGATATACTTGAATTAGTGTGTGGTAGGAAAGCAGGTACTCTTTATCTACTTGCTTGTATTACTGATTCTTCTTCTATTGTGAAGACGTGGCTTTGTAGGCTTGGTCACATGAGCAAGAAGAAGATGCATGTTCTTAAGCGAAAGACAGATGTGTTTGACAGACTTAAGAACTGAAAAGCCTTGGTGTTTCTAGAGGAGATGATTGATAGAGATCAGTGGAAAAGGCTGGACATCTCTAAGCAAGGTGGTTTGGATAGGGTTTTGATCCATGGAGAGTTCATGGGTAAAAAGTCATCACTCACAGGTGAACATAGTTACCGATGTCGGTCAAGGGGAATTGGCATCGAATAAACAGGTGCCGATGTCAGTCATGTGCAGACTAGAGCCAATGGTGTCAGGTAGGGTGGCTACTGGCATCGGTTAGGGAACTGACGTTAGCAACCAGGTAAGACTAACATCGGTCAGAAAACTAGCATTGGCATAAAGGATAGTCACATGGGAACTGATGTTGGTTGGATGCAGATTGTGTTTTGACTGAGGTCGGTCATTGTAACAAATTTTGGGTGGATAGCAAGTTGTCAAGGAGTCTCAAATGCCCATGGGGAGGACTGAAAGGGTAAGTAAGCCTCAAATTCATTGTTCCTCTTCTTTATACTCATTTCTCATTGTAGAGCAGGAAGGATCCAGGAAACAGTGGGAGCATGGCATGAACAAGATGCAGAACCAAACAAGAGATTTGGTAGGTTTGCCAGCCGGTATGAAAGCACTGAGATGAATGGATACCGTAGTTAAAGAATAGAGAGAATGGATATGTGAGATGGAAGGCCAGGTCATATGGTCTTGTGGAAGCTTCAGGATAGTGGTACAGGTTTGACAGGTGGATGACAAAGCATGGCTTTAGTTAATGTCATTGTAACTATTGTGGTTTCTTTAACAGGTGGATGATGAGTCACGACATCATCCTGTTACTGTATGTTGTGTGTTTGCTTGATGTAGGGTTACACATGCAGGGTTTTGCTAAACTAAAGGTAAATTTAGTTCAGTGGTGTGTCATGAAGAATTTGGAGGAGAAAAATTCTTTGGCATAAGTGTGTTCTAGAGACATGGAAGATCATAGGTTGATTTTGTCTCCAGATGATTGTGTGATACCGGTTAGCACACCGATGGTTGGACAGTTTATAGAACAGGGTCCTAATTCACATGATGATGTTAAGTACATGCGTACTAGACCTGAGGTTGCCCAAGCAGTGGGTGATGTCAAAAATTTTGGAGCCAATCTGGGAAAGAAGCACTGGAGGGCAGTTCAGTGGATTCTCAGGTATTTGAGAAGGACCAGTAGTAGGTGCACATGCTATGTAGGGTCAAGTTCTTTTTTACATGTGTTTGTAGATGTGGATGCGGCAGGTTACTTGGATGACAGGAGGTGCACCACAGGTTTTGTGGTGGGTGGTATTCAAGATGGAGCTTGAAGAGGAATACAAGCCAAGAAATAGATTAGACAGAGTATAAGTATAGGTACAGGTGTAGCTTTTTATCTCCAAGTGGAAGATTATTAGGTTATGGAGCTAAAAGATTCACTGTTGCAAATAGGGAAGGAGGTTGCTGAGTGGCAGAGCAACCAACATCGATCTGATCAACCAATGTCGGTAATATACAGTGTTAGAGCAGCTGACATCGATCAAGTATCAGCCAACGTCAGTCACCTCCAAGTAGATAGGGACCGACGTCAGTCACCTGTGCAATTTTAAAACTGTTGATTGCATGAATAGTTTGTTAACAAACTGAGTGTTTGCATGTTAAGAGCTAATTATAGACTTGAAGCTGTGAATCTAATTATTGTAATTAGATGTCTAATTATTGTTTATGTGGGAGCTATATAATAGACCCATGGGATGTATTGTAAAGTGTGCTGGTGAGTAAGAGAGCAAATATTAGCTCCTTTTTGTGTGTGAAGAGAGCAAGGTGTGTTCCTCCTATTACCACAGTGCCAAGTGTGGGTACTAGTTTTGGAGAATTAGAAGGATTCTTCATGTATGTATGATATTGGTCAACAAGTGTGCAAAGCCAAGTTAGGACATCTACATGTGTAAGTAAGATCATTGATCTGCAAGTGTATGTGTGTGTGAGGTCTAGGTTTGCAGGTGTGCAAAACTAGGTTGATCTACAGGTGGCAGTAGGATCAAGGTGATAGCAACACAACAGGGATCAAGATCAGGTGGGATCTACTTGGAGTACAGTGTGTACTCAGTTGGAAAGCAAAGAGGAAGGCAAGGTAGTTCCTTCCAAAGTAAGATCATTTGAGTTGCAGGTTGTTGCAAGTTCATGGGAGATCTACTTGGAGTATGTGTGTATACTCGTATTTGAAGTACGTGGAGTACTTGTGTACTAGCAATAGTGGATACTGACTAGTGGTACTGGCAGTAGTGGATACTGACTGGTTGGAGGTGAACACCAACTCTGTGTTTGAGTTGAGTGTTGGGACCATAATTGAGAGAGAACTCTTAAAGGTGAATTACTATACACTTGAGGTGTGGGAAGCCTCTGTAAGGTGAATAAAAACTGTGGCATATTCTTGGTTGTAATTATTTTCTAGAAGAGTATTATTACAATTGTGTATTGTCTCTCATATTCTGTGTTATTTCTAAATTCTAGTTACTTGTTACTTCTGGTTTAATTCCACATGTTTAGTTTCTTGGTAATCAATGGTGCTTTTGAGTCCTAACAGTTGGTATCAGAGCATGTTTGTTGTTCTAGATGCCTGTCAAGTGGTATCAGAGCTAAGGTTGCAGGGATCAGGTTTTGTGTTTGATTATAGGTCACTCTTAATAGTTTTTGATTGAGTGGGAGTATAGCAATGGCAGAAGAAAGTAAGCTAAGAATGGAGGAATTGAAAAGCACGAATGGTCAATTACGGTGTGATGGAAAGAAAGAGCAGGTAAAGATAAATTGTTGGTTGGTAGAAAATCAACATGAAGGAACTAAAGAAGCAAATGTTGCAGGTGTTGTTGCATAGGATGCTCTAGGATGTTCCTTGGATAAAGTAAAATCTTGTCTTATAGATTCTATTGCCTCTTTCCATGCAGCTTGAAATAGAGTATTTTTCCATGTTAAGGTCTTTGGAGACTTTGGAAAGATTTATTTAGGAGCTAGTGTGCCTTGTTAAAGAATTGGCAAAGGGGAAGTGAAGCTAAAATTGTAGGCGACCAACACATGGGTGTTGAAGGAGGTCATACAGGTCCCGGTCTTGAAGATGTGGCTAATTTCTTCAGAAAAGTTGGGTGATGAGAGATGCAAAAGAACTCTCATAGTGGATACACTTGAATTAGCATGTGGTAAGAAAGTAGGTACTCTTTATTTACTTGCTTGTATTACTGATTCTTCTTTTGTTGTGAAGACATGGCTTTGTAGGCTTGGTCACATGAGCAAGAAGGAGATGCATGTTCTTAAGCAGAAGATAGATGTGTTTGACAGACTTAAGAACTAGAAAGCCTTGGTGTTTCTAGAGGAGATGATTGACAGAGATCAGTGGAGAAGGCTGGACATCTCTAAGCAGGGTAGTTTAGACAGGGTTTTGATCCATGGAGAGCTCACAGGTAAAAAGTCATCACTCACAGGTGAACATAGTTATCGACGTCGATCAAGGGGAACTAGCATCGAATAGATAGGTGTTGATGTTGGTCATGTATAGACCAGAGTTGATGGTGTCGGGCAGGGTGGCTGCCAGCATCAGTTAGGGAACCAATGTCAGTGACCAGGTAAGATAGACATCAGTCAGAAAACTAGCATTGGCATAAAGGACAGTCACATGGGAACCGACATCGGTCAGATGCAAATTGTGTTGTGACTGAGGTCGGTCACTGTAACAGATTTTGGGTGGATAGCAAGCTGTCAAGGAGTCCCAAATGCCCATGGGGAGGACTGAAAGGGTAAGTAAGCCTCAAATTCGTTGTTCCTCTTCTTTATACTTGTTGCTCATTGTAGAGCAGGAAGGATCCAGGAAACAGTGGGAGCATGGCATGAATAGGATGCAAAACCAAACAAGAGATTTAGTAGGTTTGCCAGAGGGTATGAAAGCACTGAGACGAATGGATACCTTAGTTAAAGAATAGATAGAATGGATACATGAGATGGAAGGCTAGGTCATATGGTCTTGTGGAAGCTCCAGGAAAGTGGTACAGGTTTGATAGGTGGATGACAAAGCATGGCTTTAGTCAATGTCATTATAACTACTGTGGTTTCTTTACCAGGTGGATGATGAGTCGCGACATCATCCTTTTACTGTATGTTGTGTGTCATGAAGAATTTGGAGGAGAAAAATTCTTTGGCATAAGTGTGTTCTAGAGACATAGAAGATCACAGGTTGATTTTGTCTCCAGATGATTGTGTGATACTAGTTAGCACGCCGATGGTTGGACAGTTTACAGAACAAGGCCCTAATTCACATGATGACATTAAGTACATGCGTACTAGACCTGAGGTTGCCCAAGCAGTGGGTGCTATCAAAAAGTTTGGAGCTGATCTGGGAAAGAAGCACTGGAGGGTAGTTTAATGGATTCTCAAGAATTTGAGAGGGACCAGTAGCAGGTACACATGCTATGTAGGGTCAAGTTCTTTTCTACATGTGTTTGTAGATGTGGATGTGGCAGGTTACTTAGATGACAGGAGGTGCACCACAAGTTTTGTGATGGGTGGTCTTCAAGATGGAGCTTGAAGAGGAATACAAGCTAGGAAATAGATTAGACAGAGTATAGGTATAGGTACAAGTGCAGCTGTTTATCTCCAAGTGGGAGATTGTTAGGTTGTGGAGCTAAAAGCTTCACTATTGCAAATAGGGAAGGAGGTTGCTGAGTGGCAGAACAACCAACATTGATTTGATCAACTGACATTGGTAATATACAATGTTAGAGTAGCTGACATTGGTCAGGTACTAGCCAACATCAGTCACCTCTAGGTAGATAGGGACCGACGTCAGTCGCCTATGCGGTTCTGAAACTGTCGATTGCATGAATAGTTTGTTAACGAACTGAGTGTTTGAATGTTAAGATCCAATTATAGACTTGAAGCTGCGGATCTAATTATTGTAATTAGATGTCTAATTATTGTTTGCATGGGAGCTATATAATAGACCCATGGGTTGTATTGTAAAGTGTGCTAGCGAGTAAGAGAGCAAATATTAGCTCCTTTTGTGTGTGAAGAGAGCAAGGTGTGTTCCTCCTAGTGCCACAGTGCCAAGTGTGGGTACTAGTTTTGGAGAATTAGAAGGATTCTTCATGTATGTATGATCTTGATCAATAGGTGTGTAAGGCCAGGTTAGGAGATTTGCATGTGTAAGTAAGATCATTGATCTGCAAGTGTATGTGTGTGCGAGGTCTAGGTTTGCAGGTGTGCAGAACCAGGTTGATCTATAGGTGGCAGCAGGATCAAGGTGATAGCAACACAATAGGGAGCAAGATCAGGTGGGATCTACTTGGAGTACAGTGTGTACTCAGTTGGAGAGCAAAGAGGAAGGCAAGGTAGTTCCTTCCAAAGTAAGATCATTTGAGTTGTAGGTTGTTGCAAGTTCATGGGAGATCTACTTGGAGTATGTGTGTATACTCAGATTTGAAGTACATGGAGTACTTGTGTACTGGCAATAGTGGATACTGACTAGTGGTATTGGCAGTAGTGGATACTGACTAGTTGGAGGTGAACACCAACTCTGTGTTTGAGTTGAGTGTTGGGACCATAATTGAGAGAGAACTCTTGAAGGTGAATTACTGTACACTTGAGGTGTGAGAAGCCTCTGTAAAGTGAAGAAGAACTGTGGCATCTTCTTGGTTGTAATTATTTTTTGGAAGAGTATTAATACAATTGTGTATTGTCTCTCATATTTTGTGTTATTTCTGAATTCTAGTTACTTGTTACTTCTAGTTTAATTCCACATGTTTAGTTGCTTGGTAATCAATGGTGCTTCTGGGTCCTAACAGTTGGTATCAGAGCATGTTTGTTGTTCTAGATTCCTGACATCAAGCTAGGATTTATATTGATTGTTTTGAATGTATAAAATTTAAAATTAGAAAAATAGGTGACTATACATGCTCAGGATCAAGAACAAAATGAGAAACTACTTCTGGATAGGTCTATTATAAGTAGATATCAATGTAAGTGTTCATGTTCATTGACTATAGAATTATCCCACTTTACTATGACAATTGATTAGTAGAGAGATACATAGAAAATAGAATTGTAATGATGGCATATATTAGGTATAATCTCAAAATATTCTTGGACACGACTACTTTAAGTGGATGATAGAACATGCCACTTGAATCCCTTGATCATGGACTTGTCATAGTTGACTATGATAAAAAACTAATTATTTCACCACCTATGCATGCATTAATTAGGGTTTTGGATGTGTTTTCAAATCTTAAATAGCGTTAAAAATACCTCTAATGACAAAACCCTAGTTTATTACATAAAACCAAAATCAATTTCGAATGGGGGAGTGTCGAGTGAAAGGGATTGAGTTGGACTGACCTTGGTCGATCCTCATTGAATAAATAAGTACTTCACTACTTTAAAAATACTTCAAAGAGGGATTAAACTGAAATTTGGTTCTCCCACTTACATTTATGTGTGAAATTGTGAATGTAATTATAGATGTTCTTTCTCCTATTTTACCCTTGGCACAAGCATGAAAAATGAGAATTCAACCTTTAAAAAATTTGAGTCTAGCTTCAATCAATCTTTATTGAACATGAAAATATTAGGATAGATTTTGAGAGTGAGGAGAGCCATATTTAATGATTTAAATAAGACTTATATTTATATATGTTTTGATTTTGAATTTGGGACCTATTGACATGTAAAATCTATCCCAAGATAAGACCTAATCAATAAAAATAAGAATTAAATGAAACATGACTTAAAATCAATTTTGAAAATTAAATCTAGACAAGTCTATGCTTCACATACATGGTCACAGGGTAGAACTGTGTGTAAACTGTAGACTTGTCTATAAGTTCAACTGATGAAAATTGGGGGTCCCCGTGACAAAATCAAAAGACAAATAACAAATAGATAAAGTCATGAAATGGAATAAGTAAACACCCAAGTAAAATATGCCTATAGATACCTTATTTTCATTCAATATTTTATGTGTACAAAGTTATAGTAAATGAAATAAAAGATGGTCATATACTAAATTTGAATGTCTACAACTATATAACAAACTACATGGGATACTATGATCTATAGAGTTATTCATCATACACAAATGGTAATAACCCTTATATTGAACCATTATCCCCTAGTCTAGTTTAATATGTTTGTCATGTTTGATGACCCCTGACATATATGGAAGTTTAAAATTCTACTCCCTTCTTAAGTAAATAGATAAACATTTATTTTTGCACTAAGAATGTTTAAAAATTTTAATTTAATCAAAATTAAAATAAAATAATGTATACTAAAATGACTCAATTAAAATATTTAAGATCTAAATAATAAAAGGCCTACATGCACGGGCCTTATAAAGTGACTATGACCACTAGCTGGTAGGAATTTTAGGTAGACTATAGGACCTAGGATTCTTTCCTAGGTTAGGTGGGATTGTGCAAATAGCTAGAGTGTGGAATTAAATTTAATATGTATGTAAGGAGCCCATGTGAGCATGTAAGGAAATTTAATGACCATGTAATAAATATATAAGAGCAGGTTTACATATACAACTAAACCCACATGGAATTTGTAAGGAAAATAATAGGTGTGTAAGGAGAATTGAATGTTTTTGTAAGGAGAGTTCTCCCTATATTAATTAAATTTGATGAAAGTTTTGTGGAATAAATTTTTATTTATTTTCCCACTAATGGTTCATTTGGGGGTTAACCATGCATTGTTGGGAGCTTTTTGGAGGAAGGAGATTAAGATATTGTTGTGGAGACCATTCTTGTTAGAATTTTGGGGCTTGGAACGTTTTTAGACAAGTGGTGGAGAGGAGGAAGGATTATTTACTTTAGATTTGTTTTATCATGTTAATAAAAGTGTAAAAAAAATCCTACTCAACTTTCATTTTATTTGGCATTGAGTGGGAAAAAATAGCTTGCTTTAAAAATATCATCATTCTCCCTAAATTTAGGAAATTTCTTTCCTTTTAATTATAACTTGTTGTATTGGCTTATTCATATTCCATGCTTTTAAAACCATAAACAAACAAAAATGTTATTTTAAATACATTTCTTACTTGACATATTTTGTTTAATTTTGAGTTTGTTTATTTTGCATTTACGTAGTGTAAATGGAAAGATTCAAATAAATATATGCCCTTATCTATGAAATGATAAATTATAGATGTCTTAATTCTATTTATATTAAACCTTATATGTATGTATGTATGTATGTATGTAGATATGTATGTTTGTAAGTATGTATGTATATGTATGTATGTATGTATGTATGTTGTATGTATGTATGTATGTAGGTATGTATGTATGTATGTATGTATACATTTTATCTTGAATTAGATTAATGTAGTGATTAATCCTAATTTTGATAAATAGAATAGAATAATGCAAGGTGTTATAAATGCACTTTTAAATAGTAAACTGAAAGTAAATGACTAAAATAGATGAAATAAAATGATTGCGATAAATCCTAAACTATGCAAATTAAATATGAATTTATATTTTTTATCTTTTTGATTGACTATGTTGACTGATAGAATGCAAAAATTATTAAATTTTAAGATCGAACCCAGAATCTTCTCATAAGATGGATTGAAAATTATGCAAGGATAGGAATGTTGAATAAGGATAGAAATGTTGGCTAGTATTGTCCATGTCTATTAATTTTTTCCTTTGTTTAAAATTTTAAATTAGGGCATAGTCAGATGTGATAGTTTGGAATAGGTTTATATACAATGATTTTGTCTTTATAAATGTGAGGGAGACTTGCAGATCACTTCTTGAAGTTGTAAACCTTGGTAGTGCATGAAATGATTGAATGACCCACATGCATGAAAATAAAGAGTGTAATTGGGTTGATCTAATCACAATAACCCCCATGATAACTAAACATTTCCTACATATCTAATAATCCAAGGAAATAAATCAATCCCATTGTAGTTATCCCATCTAAGTGCTTCATACAATTATGCTCATTTGACTATATGAATGCATTTAGAATCAGCTTAAATACTTTATCATTCCTAGTTTTGTCTACATAAAATTAGATTGAAACATGGTTTAGGATTTATTGAGGTGCTTAGAACCTAAATTTTGAAGAATGGATAATTTTTACCCAATGTGCACTTGTGTAAATAAGCCTCTAAATTAAAATTGCTGAGTTTTGTAATAATTTACTTGAGTGTGTCTTTATGGTGATTCAAAAAGGATGGCCACATGCTAAGAAACCTTAAAATAAGGAGTAAGACCTAAGGAAGGGTTTAATTTGAAAATATAATCATTATTAAAAGAAGGAAAGTAATCTTGGATAGGGAAAATAACATTTACCACTATTATCTTTATTTGGCGATCTCATCCCCTAGGGAAAAGTATTGTACTTTGGATCTTGACTAAGGTTCACATATGCATAATGGTGTTTTTAGAAATAATAAAATTTATATATGTGATATATGGTAGTCATCAGATAAAAATAGGCCCTTGTTTGTTATTAGGATAGGGTGAGGCATCAAAATATTTCAAGTGCACAAGTTAATTAAAGGAAAAAATGGGTAAAATGGGATTTATCTCATATTCATTACCAATATTAGGTTACTACATTTGCCTTCCCTTTAGTACAAAAATTAATTTTATATATTAAATTAAATTTATACATTAGTGTGTAAGACACACTTTGTCTTTGAGTTGGTACTTAAATCATGCAAGGCATTATACACTTTGGCAAACCCTAAAAAACACATGAAGTGATTACCTTGTTCTTTTAAAAATTGAAAAAATTGAATTTGAAATTTTTAAATTTGTTTGAAATTTGAAATTTTGAAAATTTCTTGAACCTTTAGAAAGCTTAATATTGCTTAAGCTTTGACAATTTGAAATTTTCTCAAAACTTCAAAATTTCAAAATTGAAATGAGAATATGGAAGGAATACACATGTAATGTGTAAAACCAATGATGTTATTCATGACTTTGCTTGATGATGATGTTTCCTTGAAGAATTGGAGAATTAGTGCCTCTTCATGGTGAACTTGGAAAATACATTTCCTTAGCTAAACCATTGGATAACATTGGGGATGATCAAGCCCTAACTTGAATTTTCACTTGTAGAATAAAACTAACACCCAGTGAGGGATGATGAAACCTCAATTTACCTTTGTTGGGATTTGTAACCCAAATACATGAATTTTTTTGAAATCCAAATGGATTCACACACATAATGTTGGAGTGCATAATTAATTCCAAGTCATGCACTATGCACCTAAACTGAAACAATGACTACAAATGGATTGTAGATTAAACTACAAAGTTGTTCCTGAATACATGATTGTAAGAGAATGTAATACACCCATGCTCCTACCATGTTTGAAACTAGATAATTAGAATGAAGAATTTTGTATGAAGTTTTATTATGCCCCCATTAAAAATTTAAAATTTAAAACTATATGTAGATGCTCATTGTCAATTATGTTTTAAAATTTGAAACTATGTGAATTTGTACTTATGACAATGAAATTGGAGTGAATGTGCATGGTAAATTCCACCATACTATGTGATAATAGCTAAAATTTGTAACATTTTGTAACTTTTTGAAACTTTACATAATCCAAATGTGGGCCCTAATGTACTAGTCATGTGCATTTAATATTTTCACTATGTCTAATTAAATGTAATGCATGTTATTAAGACACTTTATTAAGACATTTCATACACTTTGAATATCAGATCAGATGTGCTTCTATGGAAAATTAATGTGAGGGTGATCTAGACATATTTATAATGATGAGCTAAGAAGTTAAAATCTCTTAAAACTTGAGGAAAAAACCCTAGTATCTATTGTAGGGGAAAAACTATAAATTATTGAAGTTAAAGGTATATTCTATTTTCATATTTGAATTCCTATTGAAAAATAGTCAATTTCAAAAAAAATCACTTGCTTTCAAGGTTGTATGCAAAATTTATGGTCATTGAAAGTTAAAATAATCAACCTCTGGGATCTCTCAAGAGCTACTATTAAGATTTGGACTATTAGACTTTGGAGCTTAATTGTTGAACTTTGGAGCTTTACTGATAACATGTGAATGTGAACCATTTTGATGTTTGGCTATTTATTTAAAGTGTTGGGTGGATTAAAAATATGAGAGAGATTAAATAAAAGTCTATGGAAGACAAAAAACATCAAGAAATAAAGTGAGAAGGAAGGGAAGTTGGATTCACAGTATTTGTAACAAGTTTGAGTCTTTGTTCTTGTGATCTCATTATTTCCTAGATATAAATGGTTGATTTAATTGTGTTGAAGTGTGAAGAAGTGTTTGGTAAGTTATATATCATAGTTTATATATGATTTTTGGATAGAATGGTATTGAATATTTTGTCCATATAGGCCAACTTGGTAGTACCTTGTATACTCTTGAATTACATAGTGAAAGAGGAATGTAATGTGCCTCACCCACTAGATTTTTTCCCACATTGGGTTTCTCCAAGATAAATATTATGTGTGTTGTGTGATTTTATCATCCATATGATTCATTTTATGTTTAATAGGCTATAAATCTCACTTTCATCACTTATTATCTCTATTTTTGTAAGGTTATTAACCTAGAATAGTCACATATCTAGTTTTTTATTAAGATATGAGAATAAAATCCATGTTGATGAGACTTTGAGTGGAATATCCACCTATTTTATGTATCAGATCGGTATCATAGCTATTTTATTTTTAATTCCTTTGTGTTGTGTGTTGAGTACATTAAAATTTTATGCCTGCCACTAGAGCTAGTAGTGATGGTGGTCAAGGTGTCCCAGTTACCTTTGAAGCAAGTATTTCCATAAAGAAGTGGAAGCAAGGAATTATAAGTATGGACCATGTTGATGATGAAGATGATTGAATAGTAGAAGATAAATTTTGAAAGATTGAATAAGGATTAACCAACTTCTCTCTTTCTATGGGAAAGTTTGACCAATTAGAGTCCATCATGGGGCTTCTTATCGAGAACCTTGGTGTTTCCACAGAGACATTGAAAACAAACAAAGAGGATGATCCCAAAATCCATGATAAAAATGAATAAAAACGCCATGCCAACCCAAATCTACCTCCATTTGAGACTGAGGTAAAGATTAAATTTTAGCTATATGATGGGGGCATGAATGCAAAGAGGCTAGACCATTGGGTAGCCCAGTTTATGATATATTTTAGTTTGCATCAGATTA
Organism: Torreya grandis; assembly: GCA_037957365.1. Lineage (NCBI taxonomy): Eukaryota > Viridiplantae > Streptophyta > Pinopsida > Cupressales > Taxaceae > Torreya > Torreya grandis. The sequence continues at coordinate 2,012,420 of JARHVA010000230.1, forward strand.
ATGAAATCCAACAAATTTATTTTTCAAGGTTAAAATTATCCAATCATGCTTTAACTTGGTTTGAGAGCTATGTTCATTATTTAGTTGTTAAGAAGCTTCCTCATATTACTAAGTGGGATGATTTTAATATGCTAATAAAGAATCAATTATATCATACTTTTTATGAGGAAGAGAGGTCCATGTATTGGCAATATCTTAGGCCAAAGCATGTATGAGTACACCATTGAGTTCCACAAGAAGGCTATCCAAATGGGAAAAGATGTGATGGATTGTGACCTCTTGATGAAGTATGTGGGTGGAATCCGTAGTCATTTGAGGAGACCACTCCTCTTGGCCAAGCCTAAAAATGTAGATGAGGCTTATTCTCAAGATCACTACATAGAGATGGACAAGAACAAAGCTCCATGTACCTCTTAAAACAAATCCAAACAAAAAAATAGCTCTAAGCAAAAGGGAAAAGGTAAGAAAAATGTTACTTCCATTTCTAAGAAGGATATTAAAGTACATTTTGTTGATTGTAATGTTGATACTCATTATGAGGATAAGTGTTGGAAGCTCCATCTGAAATTACATCCATTCAAAAATAATAAGAAGAAAAAGGTTATGTCTTCACTTCAAGGTGAAAATATTGGTTACATCTCTAAAGTAGATGATACTTTGTGTTGTACCTATGTTAATAAAGAGGTATGTTTGAGTAGTATCAGTGTTCAAGAGGGTAATATTTCTAAACTTTTCCATATTAAGATTTAGATGACTAAAAAAAAATTGATGCTCTTTTTTATACTTGTTTGCAAGCAAATTTGATAAGTAAAGAGTTGAAAGACAAAATGGGATTTGAAACTTACAAGCATCCAAGCCTATATTATTTGTGTTGGGTAAAGAAAGGTTTAAAAATCAATGTGACTAATCATTGAAAGGTTAAGTTTGTTATTAATGTTAATTTCATCGATGAGGTTATAGTGGATGTTGTTCTTCTTGATGCATGTGGTGTAGTGTTTGGAAGCCCATACTTATATATTTGGGATGCCATCTTCATAAGGAGAGCCAACCAATACCACTTGGTAAAGGATGGTAATATCTAAACCATTTTATCCTATGAAGGATATTCTTAGATATCCTTGGTAAGTGCCTCCAAAGCTAATAAGCTTATTAATGCTAGTGGAAAATTTACTTTGCTTATTTTGAGAGATATTCAAAATAAAGTGGTTGTGGCAAATAAATTTTTTTGTAGCATGTTTACTAAAAAAGAGAAAAGACAAATGGGAGAGATAGTACATCTATTCAAGGAGGTTTTTCAATAGCCTATGGGGTTACTTACAGTTAGGCCAATTGAGCATGAAATCTATTTGTTGCCTTATAGTCTACTTCCAAATCTTAGATTATATAGGCAGTCCTTGAAGGATACTAATGAGGTAAAATAGTAGCTATAGTCTTTAATTAATCAAGGTGTAATTCATCCTAATACTTCTCCATGTGGTTTTCCTATTATTTTATTACCTAATAAATATGGTACATGTATATTGGGTGTTGATTATAGATCACTAATGATTTGATATTCAGGTATCACAAAGTACAGATTAAGGAGAAAGACATTTGGAAAATAGTGTTCGAGACAAGGCAAGGGTTGCATGAATGGTTGGTTCTTCCTTTTGGGCTATGTAATGCACTAACTACTTTTATGTGGCTAATGAATGAGGTAACAAGGGAATTTATTGATTCATTTGTCATTATATACTTAGATGACATTCTTATTTTTAGTAGAACTTTTGATGAACATAGTGTGCATCTTAAACAAGTTTTTTAAGTTTTGAAGGAGAATAGTTAGTATTGAATGAGAACAAATGTGAGTTTTCTTAACAATCACTAGTCTTCTTGGGGTATATGGTTGGATATGGGGAGTTGAGGATTGATTTAAAGAAGGTATAGGTCATCATGAATTGGCTAAGGCCATCCAATTTGACTAAGATAAGGAACTTTATAGGTGTGGTCCAATACTTGAGGAAGTTCATAAAGAACTTCTCTTCCATAGTTGTATCTTTGCATGCCATTAAAATAGGTGTAAAAATTAATGCTAATTTCTATGTTATGGGGGTTATTTTACTTTAAGGAGGTAAGCTGGTATGATGACATTTTGAGTTATTCCGTGGTGTAATCTTGAATTATTTTACATATGATAAATAATTATATGTTCTTGTTCAAGCGGTTAAAAACTAAAGCATGATATAATGGGTAAGGAGAGTATTATCCATATGGATCACCAAACTCTTTAATATTTTCAAGCTTAAAATAAACTTCAACAAGTTAAGCACTATCAATGGATGGGTTTATTAAAATAATTCCATGCTATAATAAAAGTGTGACTAAAAAACTAGCTAACATGTTATCGAGACCTCCTTTACTTACAGCCATGGAAACCATAACTCTTATTTATCCTTTTATGTATGAATATTATGTATATTTATATGAGCATGATGAAGATTTTGGGAACCTATTTCTTCAATAAAATAATTCCCAAGGTACAAGATTTGAGCCCAAGGAGGATTTTTATCTTTAAGATGGATTGGTCTATAAGTTGGGTAAGATTTTTGTGCCCTAGGAGGAAATAAAATGAGAGAGGCATACTTTAAAAAATTTAGGTCATTTGGTGTTACAAATATTATTTATCATTTGCATAGGTATTTTTATTGGCCTAATATGCAATTTGGTCTAGCCAAGTTCATAATAAGTTGTGTTTTATGTAGTACAAGTAAGCCTAGTAACATAAATTTGGGTTTATATATGTCATTATTGGTTCCTTCTAGTCCATGGGAAATCATTTACATGGATTTTGTAGGTGGGTTGCCTATGTCAAGGAAGGGGCATGAGTATCTCTTTGTGGTTGTGGACTGGTTTAGTAAGATGTGTATTCTTGTTCCTTGTAGGAAGACCCTCAAAGGTAGTGATACAACTGAGTTATTTTATTAATCTATGTGTTTACTATGGTTTATATTGATCCATTATTTTAGATCAAGACTCAAGTTTTCTTGGGAAGTTTTGGGCCACATTATGGGAGAATGTGGATACTAAGCTGAAATGGTCTACCATTTTTCATCCACAAACCAATGGGTAGATTAAGGTTGTGAATAGAACATTGGTTTATCTATTGAAAGGGTACAATAAGAATCATCTTAATACATGGGATGAAAAATTCATGTGTATTCAATGTTATTGTAACAGGGTTGTACATTCTTCTACTAGTAAATCTCCTTTTACAATTTGTTTTGGTTACTTACCTCCATGTGTATTTGATGTTATTTTGAGACAGTCATACAAATAAAATGGGAGAGTGGATCCTGAGATCCACGAGGTTAAGAAATTCATTGATAAAATTTAGATTATTCACCTCTAAGTGCAAGAGAGGTTGAAGGAGTCTCAAGCTAAGTACAAAGTGAGACATGATTAGCATAGGACTGAGCATAGTTTCCTTATTGATTACAATGTATGGTTATACTTAAGTACAGAAAGACTCCAATTTATGTATAATAAGATTAATCCACTAAGATATGGTCAATTTTAAATTCTATAATAAGTGGGAAAGAATGATTTTAGACTTGATTTGCCTCCTTATATGAAAATTTATTCAGTTGTTAATGTTGAGAACTTATGGATTTTTTAGCCTTTTATGTTAGACCATGAAGATGAAGGGTTTTTTATAACTTCCATTGAGGACTTTCTCCAAATAGTCAACTGGCATTGGAGGAGGATGTTATTTTACAAAATAAGGAAAGGACAATGGGAAGAGGAACGTAAGAACATTGGCTAATTGGGTTAAAGGGTTAGCTAGTTAAAAAGGCCAAAAGGTATTCTAGATAAGATGTGAGTAATAAATTTCCTCACTTATAGGATTCTTAAAGCTTTTATGGACTTAAAATCCTAAAATTGGGAAGGTATGATCCAAATTTGGGCCCTAATGTACTATTCATGTGCATTTGATATTTTTACTATGCCTAATTATATGTAACTTGTGTTCTTGAGACACAATATTAATACATTTCATACACTCAAAATATCAAATCATGTGTGTTTCTATGTCAAATTAGTATTAGGGTGATCCGAACATCTTCATAATAATGAGCTGAGAAGTTTTAAGCTCTTGAAACTTGAGGGAAAAGCCCTAGTCTCTATTGTAGGGGAAAACTATAATTTATTGAATTCAAAAGCATATTTTAATTTCATATTTTTAATACCAATAAAAAAATAGGCAAGTTAAAAACAATTGTCAGTCAAATTTCTAGGACGTAATCAAAAGTTATGGTCATCAAAAGTCAAAGTACTCAAGCTCCAAGATCTCTTAGGAGTGACTATTAAGCTTTGGACTATTGGACTATTGGACTCTAGAGCTTGACTATTAAACTCTAGAGCTTAATTAATAACATGGGAATTTGAACAATTGTGATGTTTGACTATTCATTTAAAGTTTTGGGTAGATTTCAAAGATGAAAGAGCTTAAATATAGGTATGGGGAAGACAAAAATAATAATGAGAAGGAAGGGAAGTTGGATTCACATTATTTATATCAAGTTTGATTCTTTGTTCTTGTGATATCATTGTTGCCTAATTGTAGATGATTAGTTCAATTGTGTATAAGTGTGAATAAGTGTCTAATAAAGTGTAGATCATAATTTTTAAATGATTTTTAGATAGAATGGTATTGAATTTTATATCTATATAGGCTAACTTAGCATTACCTTGTATAATGTTGCACTACATAGTGAAAGGGGACTATGATTTGCCTCACCCACTAGAGTTTTTCATACATTGGGTTTCTCCAAGATAAATCTTATGTTTGTTGTGTGCTTTGCTCATCCATATGCTTCATGTTATGTTTATTAGGCTATACACATTACTTTCATCACTTATTATCTCTATTTTTGAAAGTTTATTAACCTAAAACAATCACATATATGGTTGCTTGTTAAGCTAAGAGAACATAATCCATGTTGATGATACCTTGAGTAGAATATCCACCTAGTTTATGGCTCAGTACATGTACCAAAAATTATTTTTTCTCTTATCATGAATGAGAATCCAAATAAAATGCCTTTTGAGGTGAGGGAGTTTGATCCTGAAAATTCACTCACCTCAAAAGAAAATTTAACTTGAAATATGGACAGTAAATATGTTATCATTGAAAATTATAGCATATAGAAAAAATATATTAGCATAGTAAGATTGGAATTTTGCATATAATTTATGAGGCAAGGCCTGTATAATAACTTAATGAAGCTAATATAATGTAGATAATAGAATTAGTATGATATGTTATTATTGAATGGTATGGATCATGACACTTATCAAACTCAATGAGCTCAACAAGTACACACACAATAATCACAATGATAAAAATGTTGAACTATAAGGCCAAGGGACACATACATGGGACATGTTAAAATGTTTTAAAGTATAAAATTGTATGAATAATAGAAATAAATAATGTCATAAATAAGAAACATGTTTAAATTATATACACACATAGGGCCAAGGGCCAAAATCAATGGACATGTTCACATGCAATACACAACACACAAGATCTCATAGAGATACACTAATAAAAAAGTTTCATAGAAGGGATAAGTGCCAATTAAATAGATAAATGAAGTTATAATATAATATTTACAAGTAAAAAACATCAATAGAACATATAATTAGAAAGGTATTCCAAACTATGCATATGTAATGTGATTGTATCCTAACAAATAACATATTCATGTACACTATATAAGACAGATATGTTAGAAAGACATTTGTAAGCAAATAAATCTCAATAGTATAGGGATCATATAATGATAACACATACATAGGATCACTTATAAATAAGATACCCCTAGCTTAGCCATGCTAGTGGGTAGAAGAAAGTCCAACATCTTAATCCTTATAAAGTTGGTATGTCTTGCACAACACTCATGCATACCAGTGAAATGAATGTGTGATATAGAAATAATATGTTATCTATTATTCATGAGATAAATAACATATTTCAAATATGTAAAATATATTGTTAATCATGCTCAGGTCTTGATTTTGAATTTTTTATAATATTTTGAATGTTTTTGTGTAGTCATATAAAATGTCACTTGAGTGCTAAGAGTGTTACTTGAGGCCACATATTCATAATTTAGCTATAAACCGATCTTAGGGCCTATTTAGACACTTATTCAGCCTTCATGTAAGACAAATGGATCCTTGAACATACCTAAAGCAATCCCAAGCCCTCACTCTAGCATCCTGGCCATTAGTGCCTTAGGTTCTTCCACCTGGACAGTAGTGCCATAACTTGGATAGTAGCACCAATGACACTAGTGTCCCAGTTTGGGTGCTATTGTCCTTTTATTTATTTTTACCACTAAAAAATATCTTTTTGAATCAATAACCACCTAGGGTCAGCCTAGACCTCTTTCAAGACCCACACTAACACTAGAATAGTATATATACATGAATTTTAGCCCTTTATTCACTAGATGGAAATTAGATGTAAATATCACAAACTAACTTTGATAAAGATGTGCACAATCAAGGTTATCAATCCATTTTCTACCCTACTTATATATACAATCATCTACAACCATCCCAAGCTTAGAATACATAGATTTCTAGTCTCCAACATCATTCAAAACACTCAAAATAGCATCCATACTAGCTTTACTTTCACTTGCACCAACACTTAGGTGGGGAGAAATAAATTAGGCTTGATCCTTCCTTAGATTAATTATATGTATGAAAATATCATCATAATGGGGTGTTGAGGATGTCCAACCTACCCCACTAACATCACACTTTGCTACTTATGCAAATTAGATGCCCTAAAAACATGCAAGTATAAGGTTTACATGAAAAATTAGCCAAAATAGGTCACCGATAGGGAATCAAAACTTGTGCACATAAGAATAGGCTTGGTAGGATTTGACACAGGTATACCCAAAATTTTAGAGTAGTTTTACATAGAGCTACTAGCACTTCAATGAGGACACTAGCACTATTGGAACTACTATCAATTTAGGGAAATACTATCTAAGAAGGATTCTGACACTTGTATCATGTCCACCACAATTAGATCAACACTTGCCCTGGTTTATAGCCTCTATGTCTTTTATCTCAATCAGTTAAAGTGAAGTACTCATTTGCATCATTTATTACTATTTTTATAAAGTTCAAACTAGGTCAATTCTATTACAAATTGATGGATGTATTTATTTCTTATTTACTACCTAATTTACTATACTTATCCCCTTTAACAACCTAGGGCTTAAACTCCATAACCCTAAAAATTTAAATCAAATGGTGAAATTGAGTTACTTTGAACACTAATTAAACCCTAACCCTAGATGTTATTAGGGTTTTTCCCTTCCTTTTCTTATTTCCCTTGGCTATGTTATGATTTTTAAATTTTATATATTTTGTTTTAGTAACACTTTCATTTTATTTTCTATATGCCATATCAAAAATTTATATCTCTTCCTTTAAGAAGAAGTTTTAAGATTTGTGTCAATCCTATTAAACATACTCAAATTCATTATATTCAAGTTTATACCATTGACAAAGGACTAGTTACAACCCCCATGATTGATCCTTCACACCCGGCTTATGTGGACTTTAATGATAATACATCTAAAGATGAGAAATATAGTCAAGATCAATATGATACACAAGATATAAATCAAGAAACTCTTCCCAATTAAAAATATAAATATTATTGTCAATAAGGATGATATTTTAAAAAAAAATTAAATACAAACTTTGGGAACAACCCCATGATCATGCACAGATTCTACAAGCCATAATGGAAATAAAGAATAAATCAAATAATGGTCAATCTTCTACTCCCCTAGATAAAAATATTGTTACACATACTTTGGAGGAAACTAACCTTATAAAATAACCTATTTTAACTCAAAAAACTTCAAAAATGGAAACACCTCCTATGGCTAGTTCCTCATCTCTAGATGTGCAATCCCTTATGCATGAGATCCATGATCTAGAGTCTAAGGTGTTACATCTTCAGTAGGGTGCTAATAGGACATCCCATGCCTTAGAATTTCATGTTATTTTACACATACCATTGGTATAGCACATAGATAAAACTCCTTTGACATCCATATTTGTGGTACCCAAGCTTAATTGTATGATGGTAAGGGTGACCCAGAACATCATTTACAAGACTTTCATGAAACATATTTGGAATATGTGTTCAATGATTGGCTCCTTACTAAGTTGTTCCCATATTATCTAAAGTATTATGCCTTATAGTGGTTTTATGATCTTAAAAATAAATCCATCACATCATTAAATCCATTGGAAAATATTTTTTTGACACCCTTTTTAATCAACATCAATGATAAGGCTTCATATGCTCAAGTGGCTCAACTTGAAAAAAAATCCAATTAGCCTATAACAGAATATGTCTTGAAATATAAAATTATATTAGAAAACATGACTATTCCCATGTAGATAGATAAATCCAAGACATATTTAAATATATTTTACTACCAGCATTTCATGAATCTATCTTGTTCAATAGGTTTCCAACATTCACATATTTATGACACACAGTGAAAGAAAGGGAAGTCAAGCTTCTCCCTATGGGAAAATTAAAATACACAAGTGGATTTGATTCAAGTAGTAAGAGTCATAATAATATACCATACAAATTAAAGGCTACTAAAAACAAGAACAATAAAAAGGTCATTGTTAATGGAGATTCAGAGCCACTTTCTTGCTTGGTTTTATCAACTCCTCGATGGAGAGTTTTCACAAAACTTCCAAATTCACCATCATATATTTTATAATATATATTGTAATGTAATGTTATATCTCTCCCTTCCATAAAATAGGTTGATATAAAAAGGTATTTTCTAAATAACTATGATTCTAATTTATTCTATGACTATCATAGGTAAATAGGACATATTACAAACAAATGCATCACTTTAAGACATAAGATACAGGATCTGATAGAGGCCAACATCATTGATGTGAGCACACATATAGAGGTACTTAAATTTAAACAAATGTAATCCAAGGAAAGGAAAATATTTTTATATTTGTTTCTAAAACTTACAACTAATGAAGTAGGAGGCACTTTCAATGTTCACTATAACTATCAGGCACATCCACCACCAGCATCTTATCACATTACTATAGAGGATGCACACCCCCTACATAATATCATTAGTGTGTATCATACTATAGTGTTAGTTAAACCACTCATAATTTTCTTAGAGTATAATATTATTGATGATGAATCATATTTATATGCACTTTTTATATGAGCTTACATTGATCATCATCCTATTCAGAGTGTTATGGTTGACAATGGATTGAATATTAACATGTGTACTATCACACTTCCATAACATTTAGGTTATTTAAATCAAGAGATTTATCTAACTAAAAATTATTTGTGGTTTTAGTGGCCATGTTTAGATATATATTAGGGATATTGTACTTCCATTATAGGTTGGAACAACACATTTGGCCAATAGGTTCTTAGTTTTACCTGGTGCAGGCACATTTGACATGTTATTGGGTAGGTCATGGATACAAAAACTTCAAGCCATTCCATCCATCATGAATAGATGACTCAATTATATACATGTTAATCAATTGGTTAGATTTTAGGGTATTTCATATGAGTATCCTTTATCTATCCCATAGGGAGTTACACCACAACTACTAGTTATAGTTTCGAGCATATTTTTTATTAATACACCATATATTTTAGTTGAGCCACTAATGTTGGTGAGGTCTACTTCTATAGTGTTACCACATATGCATACTCTCCCATGGAGACATTTATTAGAGAGACCCTTGAATTAGAGACATGTTATATTCTATAGAGCCTCTCTCTACCCCTTTCATTCTGAGATCAATGTTACTGAGTTCCCAGGGTTCTCATCATAGAGAATTTATGTCATCTACAACATCTTCTACCAGAAGGTCCTTAAGATCCCTATAGTTCATAAATCACCCCAGTTAGCTTCATGGATTCCTATCAGCACTCCATAGTAAATTTTAACTATAGATCACTTAATAAAATAAGTTATGGGACCTCAATTGCCTTTTCCAATAGCACACATGATTATTGTTCCTTTATTTGACACAGGACACCTTGATAGTGAGTCTCTTACAAGAATCATTGGTTAATATGTTCCTCATTACTTTTACATAGTTTCATTATTTATTTATCCTTGTATATAGTTTCATTTTCATGATGCTTGCACATATCTTATATCCATAAAATGCAAAAATAATATAATATGTCAAAACATAGAAACATTCAATTTTTTTCTTAGAAAATATGAATTATAGATTGTATGCATTATCATATTTACATTTCTTATATTTTATAGGTAGTACATATGTTATTTATCTTAATATAGTTAGTTTTTATCATATATACATATTTCACTTGTTCTTGTTGAGTGTTTGCAGATTACTATAGGACTCAGGTCCATCACATAGGTTGAGATTTTATACTATATACCCATTGGGGTCACATACATAGGTTCTTCATTTGACACATTCACCCAATATTTGTGGGGGGGGCAATCTTATACATAGTTTTGATTATCAGGTTATATCATTATACACTAGACTGATGTTTAACTAACTACTAATACTTTAGACTCAGTTTATGTACATATTTACTCTTATACAACCTTTTGAATGCTAAATACAACATGCATCATACAATACAAACTTATGATTAGATTATATTACATTTTGATGTCATGTATGCACATTATATTGATTTATTATGTAGATATTGTATATGTTCTAGCTAACACACATCTTGCAGAGCTTTTCATTTTGAGGATAGTTCTTGTATACATTCAATAAATCCCCTCAAAAGAGGGGGCATTCATAGAGGTATATCACAGGGATTAGGATATCTGAATGCACTTAGAGTATAGTTTTTAGCACATGGAAAAAAATAAAGATATCAATTTTAGGAAAACACAGTGGGAAATAGTCACATAGAGACCAATTTTAGTTGCATAAAAATTAGTACAATGGGACATTAGCACCCAAAGTGGGACACTAAGACCACCAATGCTAATTTTTAGATATGGCATTATTTTCCAATAACTTTAGTTTTAGTAAATTTCAAATTGGCCAAAAATGTATAATAGGTGTAGTCCAGGTTTGCATAGGTTCAGTTAAAAATTACCATTTTTTATCAATTTAGCACATATTCATACTAGTTTACTAAAATTGGGGGCATCATACATGGCATGATCATTCTTATTTTAGTTTTAGATACTCAAGTATATATTATTACAACTCAATCCATAATCCATGTGCATAGATATTAGATTTGGGGTCATGTGTGTGGCACATTATTTCCATATGCTCACTCTTAATCTAATTGATTAGATAGAATGGAAAACTTCATGTCATTGTCTATGTTTTTAATCAAGACAACATTTTCACCATCACAATACAAACACCATTTGCACCATCACAATCCATATTTAATGTCTTACTCCATCTAAAGCAATTGGCATTATCGATTTATCCCTAAGCTACATACTTGAGTGGATCTTTAGATAATTCTCATTCCAAATTTCTTGAGTGGCCATAGAGTCAACATATTTAGTTCTAATTATAGTTACACATATCTAGTTACATTGCATAATCTAGTTATAGATGCATCTTCTACACATGGGTAGGCAATGATGGAGTCATAGTCTACTTGTGTTACTGAGCCACCTACATGATAGGGTTGGACACACCATTAGTCTAATCCAAGATATTCATAGGTAATGATCTACTAAATAGGGGTGGAAAATGGAGTAAAGGCCATCTTGAGTTATTGATCCACCCATACATGGGGATTGAAAACCATTCAGCTCAGTCCAAGTTATTCACTGATTGATCACTAACTAAATGCACACATAGTAATTCATTAGGTTTGTGCATTGGTTTGCATACCTAGTGAGGTGTATTTATTCCTTTCCTCTCTTATCTATTTACTCAGTTGTGTCTTTTACTTTTAATATCTCTTAATTAAGGATTGATTTATGCACATTTCATTTATAGGCATGTAATAATGCTTGCTTCACACACTCAGATCTAGATTCACAAGCTTCACCTCTTAGGTAAGTCCAAGTACATTTATTTTCCTTTACCCTAGTCTTTTCACTATGTTTCATTTCTATAATAAAGGTGGGGACAAATTTCATCATCTAAAATGTCACTTAAGTTCTAAAAGTGTTACTTGAGGCCACATATCCATAGCTTGGCCATAGACCTATTGTAGGGCCTATTTAGGCACTCATCCAACCTTTGTGAAAGCCACACACATCCTTAAAGTAATCCTAGACCCTCATTTTAGCATCCTGGCCCTTGTTGCCTTATGTTTTTCCACATAGACACTAAAGGCATAACTTGGACAATAGTGTCATTGGTGCTAGTGTCCCAGTTTGGGTGTTATTGTCCTTTTCCCACCTTTTGTCACCAATGGATATATTCTCAAATAAAAAACCACTTAGGGTTAGCCTAGGCATTTTTCAAGACCTACATAACCACTAGAACAATATATATACATGACTTTTATCCCTTTATTCACTATATGGAAATCTGATGCAAATAACACAAACTAGCTCAGAACAAGTTATACACAATCAAATTTATCAATCCTTATTCTTCCCTACTTCTACATACAGTCATCTATAACCATCCCAAGATTAGAATACATAGATTTCCAATCTCTAACATCACTCAATTTACTCAAACTAGCATTCATACTAGCTTCATTTGTAGTTGTACCAACAATTAGGTGGGGAGAACTATATCAAGCTTGATCCTGCCTCAGATTATTGGTATGTAGGAAAATCTCATCATAACAAGGTGTTGAGGATGTCCATCCTACCTCACTAACATCACACTTTTCTACTTTTGCCAATCATATGCCCAAACAACATGAAGGTCTAGGTTTTAAATGAAAAATCAATCAAAATAGGTCATTGATAGGGAATCATAAGTTATGAACATAAGAATAGGCTTGGAAGACTCCATTATAGATGTACCTAAAATATCAGAGTAGTTCTACATAAAATAAACTAACACCAATAGGACACCAACACCATTGGTACTATTATCTAGCTAGGTCACTACTATCTAGGAAGGGTTTTGACATTTGGATCCTATTTATGATACTAATATCAGCTCCTATCCTAGTTTTTAGCCTCCATATCTTTCATCTCAATCAATTTATATCTAATTACTTATTTGGATCATTTATTACTATTTTTAGAAAGGTCAAACTAGGTCAATTCTTTTACAAATCAGTGGATGTATTTATTTCTTATTTACTACCTAATTTATTATACTCAACCCCTTTAACAACCTAGGACTTAAACTCCATAACCCTAAAAAGTTAAATCATTTTGCATTTTTTAAATATATGATTTTTTTGTATTTTTGTAATATTAAGACCAATAACACTAGAAACTAAAATGAATCAAGGTCTCACCAATAGAAGAAGTTAGAAAGATACGAATAGTTAAAAACATTTCAATGATACATATTCACTAGAAGAGATTTGTATGGACAAACATAATAAATATTCCCCCATTGTAACATTCAAAATCATGCAAGAATAGGAATAATGTGTATAGGATTGATTAACATTCTCATTTTGTCAAATGTACACTAGTCTAAATATGTTGCATGTATGAAAAATATAGCATTGAAAAAGAGATATTTTGTATGAAAAATAATGATTTTCATACTAAAACTAAGTGATCAAGCTAAAAAATTTAATAATTAAGGATTTTTAGATTGAAATTATAATTTTTAGGCAAAACTAGCAAAGGATAGGAAAGACCAATGTAGATAGTAATGCTAAAGGATTATGTCATGTAGTGGGTGATTCTATCCTAGAATGTAATTGACAATATATTAGTGTAAACTATGAAATATATTCATCATACTAGGGTTGTTTCTAATTATTATTTATAAAAATATATGATAGATCAAAATGCTCAATATAAAAAAAATTGTATCTCATTCCACTTTTTTATCTCAATAAATATTATATGATACTCTTTTTTTAATTTAAAACAATGATTAAATAGTTCCTCTAGAATATTCAAATTGACCAATACCACATAATGGTTTTATATTATCACATTTTTTATTCCTATATATTCATCAATGTTGACATTGAATTGGTTAACAAAATACAACCAAAGTTTACATATATTTTCAGCCTATATTTACACTTTTCAGAGAGGGAGAAAGAGTAGTGTAAAATTATTTATGAGCCAAAGTTACAAAAATAATCAAATTCATATTAGGAATGAAAAACATATAACTAAACATTTCCTTTATGAAACTAATGCTACATTTCCTTATAATGTAACTGATAACTAAATTCCATGTCCAAATAACAACACTATGTTAATAAAACCATATAAGGTACTTGTTACCAACTATATTTCAATGCATTTAATTATTGACTAACCAACATCAATGGTATATAATAAGTATCATATTTATGTTTGATAAATTCCTTTTCCAAAAATATATTAAATTCAATCCTTCATACTAATTACATCAACACTTTATAATATAAATGGCTATAAAAATTTGGTAGAGATACCAATAGATGCAATTTTGAAGCTAGTACAGATATGTCTAATTATGGATACTTCTCTAAACTATAATTATTGTCACTTTATATAACTCAATAACTTTTTCCAAATTATGCCAAAAGGTTATTAATAGCTCAAGATATAAAATTTTATCCCGGAGTAAGAGACAAGATCAATTATTCAACTTCCATAACTTAGTAGGGTATATTTTATTCATTCAATGAACCTTTCCTAAACTAGTTACAATAAATTTTTATCTCAATATAATCATGAAGTGTACCATATTACAATTGTCTAATAAAAATTAAGGTACAAACTTAATTATCCTTATAAATGGTTGACTATAAGTAGTTACTTAACATAAATGGTTACACAATGTAAATTACCTAGTGATCATTCAAACTCTAAGAGAATGAGGAAATACATGTACATGAAGTATAAACTTAACTATCTATAAACTATTTACATCATAAATACTTCACATTTAAGAAATGGTATATTAGAATTTTAAGCAATGAAACTCAATATATAAGAATGAGAATAATTTTTAGATAAGAATTTTATAATATCAACATGAATTAAGATTGAATATCATATGAATTAGTTCAATAATAGTTACATCTGAAAAATTTAAGGTCTATAGAAGCCTACTATAATGAAGAGAATCCAATGACCAAGTATGCAAGAATGTCCTAAAGATCTCCTCTAGCTACCTCTAACATAGATTGGCCACGAAAAGCCCAACCATAAATGTTATCTTTTATTATCCCTACCCACCCAAAACATCATATTAAGTGTGATAAAACTCTTGTCCTTGAACCATGCATATGCAAACTTTATATAAAGCATCATTTATTTTATTAAAATTTTCAACCATATATAATGCATGGATTTCATTGAGGATGATATGATAAAATCCAATTTAATAAATTTGAAAAAAATCCCTAGCATACAGAGTGGGTTATTAAAATAAATAATGACATTTAAGTAGAATTAAAGGATAAAAGGAAGATACTATCAAATAAAACATAACTGAACATGAGTGGGAGATCATATCAAACCTACACCAATAATAGTTTCTAAAAGTTGTTGAGATTTATATGTTGGGTTGAATGGATATTTATAGGAAAACACCTTAGGATATTTCTATGAAAAAAATGAGTCTATTTTTTTTAAATATTAGTGATAAATAATAAAAACAAATTTAAATATAATTATTAGACATTATAATCAAGGATAGACTACACCTCCATTACATATTATAATCTAAGGAATGGGAGGAATAAAAAAATATTATATTATTATAGGGATCAAGATAGTATTTCTATATATATCAAAACCATAACATTGGCCCCTTCGACTAATTTCTCCAACTAGATTTTTAGAATTTAAAATTATCATGTCAGCATTATATAAAACATTGTGAATGCCTATTTTAGATTTTGAAAATTTAGAAGGAACAAGGTTAATGAGATTTCAAAAATATATCCAACATGTTAGGTATTTTGTATTGATGATATGCATTATATACGTCAAAATATGCTTCAAATATAGATTCTAAACTATGCCATGAACTTCTAGAAAAATATGAAATGTGTTTTGGTGGAATGTGTATTTTTTTTTTTGTGGATTAGAGAAAATTGGCTATGGTAATAGATAAACCTCCATATGAAAATACAACACAAGAAAGAAAAAACTACATATAATGGTTAAATTCAATAACTACATAATTATTCCTTCTGTGGATGCAACTCCAACTAAAATTACATTCACCCTTATATAAATGGGTCACATGTGTCATTTTCCTTTGAAATTGGTATGGGGATTGACAATCCAAAAATAATTGGGATTAACACTTAAAAAAGCTAAAATTAATATAGGACTTACAAAAATATAAGGTTTGACATTTGTTACTATATCACATGTAAATTCCTTACATGGACCAAAGATCTTGCTAACATTAACATATGACATGTTTGATAGATTTAAGAGTGGAAAATAAGTAGAGAGAATAAAGGATGGAGAAAAAATACTTCAATCATTGGAGCAACAAATGTATACATGAGGATGGATATCATAAACTTATTTTATAATATAAATATATCATATATGTAAATTCATAATTTACTAATATGTTGTTACTCTTCATCCCCTATTTTAATATTGAATTAAATGAAATGAAATTTATTTATATTTAATGTGTTTTGATGAGCAATAAATATTTACTTTTCCCTTACAAAAGGACAAGTGCCACTATCTCAGATATCTTAAATATTTTATTTGTTAAACATTGAGATATATTAACTTTGAGGTGCCTATATAATACACAAAATCAAAATTTAATATAGGTGTTTTAAAGTTGAATATCTCTGTGTTTAGCTAATATTTATTTAAGATATCTAAGTTTTTTTACAAAATAATGACATTAAATGGGATTAAACTAATGTAAACTAGTAAAATGGACATAAAAGAAGGATTTAGGGGGATGCAATCATTAAAAAGAAAACTAATATACTAAAATATAGACTAAAAGTACCAAGAAATGATTGAAAAAGTAATTAAAATGAGAGAGGGATGGAAAGAAGACAAAAAAACACCCTGACATTGAAACTAAAAAATCCTTAACTCTGAATGGAGTCTAGAACTAACACATAAGTCGTCTTGAGATTATAACTATGATATGCAACTAGGTCATAATCAATATGAGAGTTAATTGTTTCCATGTTAGAATGGATAAAACATTGATTCTATCCACTAATTTTATCCTTTATGTCTGATTGTGTCTTTTCTTTTAGTTTTATAACTTTCAAGATTGCTTTGTAGACTAACAAAGATATGTATTTTGGATTTTATTTTCTAATTTTACCTTTAAAAAAATGTATAATTTTCCACTCCTTTGATATTTAATTAATCTTTGATAAACATATGGATAAAAGAGTGTGTGCAAGTTAGTTGGCTTGGAAAACATCTTGAGGACTTGTAGCTATATATTGAACATGTTTAAATAAGTTCTCTCCTCATCATCTCCTCTCCCTAGAAAATTAAATGCAAATATATGCTTTGATATGAATTTATTTTGGCATAAGATGTGATGACACAAGGCTTGGATTGACTACGATGAAAGATAAGCTCAATGTGAAGACTCCTTGGTTAAATATGTTGAACTCTTTATAAGGCTTGATGATTATGAATTATAAAAATAGATTATAAGAGATCATTTCAATATGATAAAATGAGAAATGATTAAGTATCAATTTGTATATATAGGGAACTTTTGGATACTTTAAACATAGGTAAACCCTAAGATAGAGCATTTATAAAAAATTTAGGTGCAGGTAATTAGGCTAAGGTGGAATGGACCCAAAAAGGATGAAAGTTAGAATCAACCTAAGACCAATTTTAACTAACACAAAATCAACAAACTACCAATTTTAACCCAAATGGAAAAAGGCATAGAATAAATACCAAGCTAAATAGAGGATGATTATATATGATCTTGGTGTTTTAAACTAACAAATTTCAAGTGTATCTTAATAAATATATATGAATTAAGGCTAATGAGAATCTAAATTGGGATGAAATTTTTCAAAAATAGACAAACTTACACTAATGCACCAAGTGTGATAAATCATGATAAAGATGTTATGAAATATGGTTTCTACCAAAACTAAATGTATACATGATGCCACATTTTGATTTTCATGTGTGTGAAGGCATGTGTCTGTCAAATTAAAAAATAATTGAGGTACATACCCATACTTACTTGAGGGAATGAAGGATGAATAATTTTGATGCTTTAGATATGCCCCACTCATGCTTTAGTTTCGTAAATATGGCGTACCTACAAACAATCATTAATGAATTAAATTATTTAAAATCTTGATAAATTAATGTGAATATATAAACTAAAATAATCATAGGAATGATTATATGTCATTCTTGGGAATATTTTGGGTATTAAACTTAAAACTAAAAATTGAAATCTAAAATCTCCAATGATAAATTGGAAATCATAAGGAAATAGACTCCACTCTTTGATCAAGGAACTAGACATATGTAACTTCTTGTTAATTTGTTTTTAAATAATAGTCCATGCAAGTCTTAATATGGTCATAAAATATCTAGATATATAACCTAATTTTGAGGTGAGGAATTGGTATATATTCCTATATATCTCTCATGTAAAAATAAAGATCCATGCCCATCATGTGTTATCAAATAAATATATAGCTAAAGATATTATAATGTTTGTAAAAAAAATTTAAACACATGTATGTAGCTATAAAAATATATCATGTAAATATTTATAGTAATATGTAACCTGATGTGAGAATGATATGGTGAGGAGAAATAAATATTCCCCAATATAAGCTAGAATACAATACAAAGCTATGGCCCTAATTTTGTAAGATATAGAAGAACCCCATTTATCATTGTGATTTCCCATGTGACTAGGTATAAATATGGTAGTTTAATGTCATAGTATATCATTAGTGTGAGCTCAATAGGCAAATGGGTGTAATAAGATTTGTATTTATAATATATAGATCATAAACTCTAGGATATATTTAAGGGTGTGATGCCCCTAATATCACAAATAAGTTATATATAGTATAAATTAAGCTTGTGAGATAGGAAAGTGTATTATGCAAATAATAACATGATAAATTAGAGACAAAGGACTTATCCCAATGTATCAATGTTCCATTTGGTGGGAAAATATGTAAATTCACAATAGCAGTAGAATACCACAAAAAAATTTCATGGTAAGGACCATGGTATTATATGATACAATAAAATTATATCACAATCATTAATGTGCATGTTGTGAATCATGGCACCAAACATAAGAGATCACATAGTACAGGAAATGTAATTAGACACACTCCTATAATAACACCTAGAATAGTAAACTATTGGGTAAGATATATGACCCATAAATAATCTATGGCATGACATGAAAACTAGAGGACCCTCTATGGAAAACACTCTACAAGAAATCAATTTGAGACACTCAAAAGAGCACATAATTAAAATAATACATATGCAAGAAATTGATTAATCATAGGGCATGAAATATAACATGTAATTAATTCATGTGACATGCAATATATATGAAAGATCAATATATGTGTAATTAATGTGTGTGTGTGTGTGTGTGTGTGTGTGTGTGTGTGTGTGTGTGTGTGTGTGTGTGTGTGTGAGAGAGAGAGAGAGAGAGAGAGAGAGAGAGAGAGAGAGAGAGAGAGAGAGAGAGAGAGAGAGAGAGAGAGAGAGAGAGTAATATGTCATCAATATTACCACCAATATGAAATTTCCCCCAAGTGAAGGAGAAATATGATAACTCCTTGAACCAAATAGGTTGAACCTTGTCCCCGCTTAGTGCGAGTGCACAAGTATTTTATTAATATTCAAAAAATCAAGTACATAAGGGTGCCTTTACTCCGTTAAAACTTTTACAATGCAAACATGGATTTATATAGTTTTTATCAATGACCGGTAAAAACAACTAATCCTATAACCAACTATTTACAAGAAAATAACCCGTAAGGTAGTTCTAATTAATAAATATAAAACATGAAAAGTACCTAAAATTAAACTAAGTTTATTTTATGGGGGTGTCTATACTAAAATATGCATGCCCCATTTACAATAATTATTTATTAACCTACCAAAAATATAACCTAATGTTAAGACTTTGGAACAAGTCCTAACAAACCCCCCTATGATCCAAAGTTAGGTCCTTGGACACATACCAAGCATTTTTCTAAATTTTTCAAATTTGATTCTATCAAGGGGTTTTGTGAAGATATCGGTTGTCTGATTGCAAGTTGGGAAATATATTAGATCAAGAGTTTTCTTTGCCACCAACATTCATAGATAATGGTATTTGACATCCATATGTTTTGTTTTGGCGTGAAACACTAGATTCTTGGACATCTTGATTGCACTTTAATTATCAATGTATAACTGTGTAGGAGCAAATTGAGAAACCTAAAGATCTTCAAGAATATGACAAAGGTAAAAAATTTCTCTAGAAGCATCCCATGCTGCAATATACTCTGATTCTACTGGTGAATTTGCCACTGTATCTTGCTTCTTACAACACCAAGCAATGGCAGCTGAACCCATATGCATAGTGTATCCTGTGGTTGACACTCTGTCATCCACACATCCACCAAAATATGCATCACAATATCCAACAAGTTTGAATTTCTTGTTGCGGTGGTATTCAAGGCCATATGTTTTCATTTCTTGAAGGTAACGAAGTACTCATTTTGCTGCATGCCAATGAATTTCTCTAGGCTCATGCATAAACCTAGATAAAATTCCAACTGAAAATGAAATATCAGGCCTAGTATTCATCAAGTATATCAAACCTCCCACCAATTTTATATATGTGGTGCCATCAAAAAAGGCACTACTATCATCCTTAGACAATTTCAAGTTACTTTCCATGGGAGTGAGGGCAGGTTTGCAATCACTCATGCCAAACCTCTCTAATAACTTAGAAATATACTTAGTTTGTGAAATGAAAATACTATGCTCTTTCTGAGTTACCTCTATGCCTATATATTAGTGAAGAAGTCCAAGATTTTTCATCTCAAACCCATCTTTTAATTCCTTCTTCACAGACTTGTTATGGTTTTCATCATTTTTTGTAATAAACAAGTCATCAACATAAAGAACAAGTATCACCATTTTCTTACCCTGCACTTGAAAATAGAGAGTATCATCAGATTCACTACGATGAAAACCAATGGATTTAAAGTATGAATCCATTTTCTCATACCAAGCCCTAGGTGTTTGTTTGAGTCCATACAAAGCTTTTATCAATTTACACACTTTGTGTTCAGCACCCACCTATTTAAAACCCTGAGGTTGTTTCATATAGTCTTCTTCCTATAAATCATCATTTAAAAAGGCACTTTTAACATCCAATTGATGTAATTTCCAACTATTTTATTCTACTAAGGCAAGTACCATATGAATAGTGTGCCATTTGGCAGTTGGTGCAAATGTTTTCTCATAGTCAATACCTTCTTGTTGCACATATCCTTTTGCAACAAGTCGTGCCTTATGTTTATCAATGGAGCCATCTGATTTATACTTAGTCCTATAAACCCATTTAAATCCGATGGGTTTAACATGTGGAGGAGGATCAACTAAAACCCATGTATTATTGTTAAGTATGGAATCATACTCACATTTCATTCCCTGCTGCCAAACATGTTTAGTAGATGCCTCCTCAAAAGTGGATGGCTCAGTGGAAGAAGTAGTAACAACCATAGCATAGTTTACCTATTTTCAAGAATTCTTGGGCACTATTAAACCAACTTCATCTTCTTTTAAGTTATAAAAATTATTTTGAGCCCATTTTGGATACTTAGTCAAATTATTCAAATCAGGGACTCCAAAATTCTCATTATGTGCATAATTTGAAGGAGGACTTAGAGAATTTTCAACAATTTATAAGTCATCAACCTATGAACTTGTAGATGAAGGAGAGGAAAGTGAAGGGATTTGAGTTTCATACCACAACTTCAAAGAGTTATCCTCATTATTCAAACCCTTATCTCTTTTTGTATTTTTCCTCTCTAATCTATCAAGTTGAGAATCAATCTCTGTAGTGTTCATAATCCCAAACTCATCAAATATTATAGCTCGACTCACTATGAATTTGCTTGAATCCTGTGCAAGCAAATGAAACCCCTTTTTATCTTCAGAATAACCAAGAAAGATGCATTTTTGACTTCATGGTTCCAACTAAGTTCTATGTTTAATAGGAACCAAAGCAAAATAAAGACATCCAAACACTTTCAAGTGTTTAACTTTTGGTTTAAATCCATACCATGCCTCATATGGATTTTGTCCCAAAAGTACAAATGTGGGGGACCTATTTCTCAATACACTATAGTACCAATAGCTTCTGCCCAAAACTTATCAAGTTGTTTATAATACAACATGGCACATGTTGTGCCCTCTAAAGTTCTATTCATCCATTCAGATACTCCATTTTGTTGTGGAGTATAAGCATTACTATATTGTCAATGAATTCCATGTTCTCAAAAATAATCTAAAAATTCATTTGAGGTATACTCACCTCCATTATCTGAATGAAGAGTGGCCAAATGTGAACCTATTTCTTTTTCGACTAAGTGTAACTAATCAACAAACTTAGCAAAAACTTTAGATTTGTTTTTCATAAAGAATACCCAAGTCATCCTAGAAAAGTCATCAATAAACAAGACAAAGTATCTACACCCACCAATGGATGACTTTTTCATGTCACATACATCACTATGAACTAACTGTAAACATCTATTAGCTCTCCAAGATGACTTTTTAGGAAATTTTTCCCAATTTTTTTTGCCCAAAACACATGGCTCACAAAGAATACTATCTTTGTAGAAAGTGGGCAACCCATTCACCATACTATATCTCTACAAATCCACTAAAGAGTGGATATTCAAATGTCCATAGCAGAGATGCCATAACTGCTATGTAGACATAGTACCTGTACTTGTGTCAATAACTGTCGCAAGTTCTATATTGGGAAGAAGCACCTTATAATGCAATCTAACCAAGTTTCCATCTTCATATCCTGTATACATTGTTTTATAATCATCCTTCACTAAATTGATGTAAATGAGCCCATTTTCAATCACAATTTGATAACCTTTCTTTTGAATAGTTACCAAAGAAAGTAAGTGTTTCTTCAATGTGGGAACATACCAAACATCCTCCAAGTATTTTATAGACCCATTAGGAAGAAGAATTCGAATAGATCCAAGTCATAGTGGTGTATGCATATACTTATCTGCTAAGGCAACTGGAGAGAGAGAGAAGCTTCCTTATAAGACCAAAAGAAATCTCTCCTAAATGTCATGTGTTTGGTTGCTCCTGTGTCTAAAACCCATACATTTGTGAGCTCATCTCTAGCCTCATATTCAATATAATCAATGTGCCCCAAAGTAGTGAATGCAGATTCATGGGCAACATTACTAGATTCATCATAGTCATGATTACCATACTGAGCAGATTTAGACTTAGTCACTTTTTTTGGCCTCTGAATTTTATCAAAAGGAATCCTACATTGTGAGGCAATGTGACCAAATTTTCCACATCTATGACACTGAATGTTTGATCTACCTCAACCTCTGACCCTATATGAGTTGTGACCATGTCTTCTATCACTTGTTTCATGTGAATGTGATTGATTATATTTTTGATTATTTGAATGACACCTACCTCTATTTTGATATCTACCTCCTCTGTAACCTCGACCCCCTCTATAATTGTTTCCTCTATTATTTTGATGCCCAGATGAAGATGAACTAGGCTTTGACTCTAAAACATGGGCTTCTTTAGTTTTCTTGGATTTCTTGGGTAGAGAGAGGTCATGTTGGATGAGTAACTTAGCCAACTTATTAAAGGTGATGCCTGTGATCTTGTTAAAAACATGCAACATTTCAACAAAATTCCTATAGGACCCTGGTAATCCTTTTAAAGTAGCAGTGACTATGAGGTCATCATCTAGTTTTCCAAAACTAGCCTTAGTGTACTCAATAGTGATATTTTTCAACTTAGACATATATTCTCCCATATCCCCATCTTCATCTAATGACAAAGTAAACAACTACATATGAATATCTATCTTCTTATGCTTAGGTTTCTTATCATACAAATTTGACAATGTTTTCCATGAAGTGTAACTATGAGGAGAATTTTCAATATGAACATAAGTATCATGAGTAAAACAACATTTAATGAGAGCTAAAGCCTTAGAATCATGAAAATTAAATATATCTAATGTGCTCTGTTGGCAATGTGGGTTTTTCATTCTTAACAATATCCCATAACTCATTAAAAACTAGTGAAGCCTCCATCAATCGTTTCCAATCTGAATAATTGGAAACTGTTAATCTATCACCATCTAAAAGCAAATTTTGAATATTCGGCATTTTGAAATGAAAGAAAGTGCAGTAGATAAAAAGAGTGACAAAATGCAAAAGAGATGAAACAAATATCACACTCACTGCACTAGACACAGCTTCTACGGGGTTTTGCACTTAACCTCCATGTAGAGCGCAATAGAAAAATAAGTATTTTTGATGGGTTTTGCACTTAAACTCACCATAAATCAATGATTACACCCTTATTTCACCAAATTACAACCTCATTCCACCAATTACACCCTTATCTCACCACAACAATGTAAAAGAAATATGATTGAATTCCCCCTTTTTTTATTTTTAAAATAACACAATACAATAAGTATGTGTTTTACAATATTCAAATTTAAAAGGGAATATTCCTTTTACAAAAAAGCATATTCCAAAGCAAAAACAATTTTTTCCAAAAAAAGGGATTTCAACCCTTGACCTCCTCCTTTGCAAACTTCTTACAAAATAAGCTTAAACAATTGCTCTAAGAGCATTTTCAGAACATTACACTCAAAAATTTCTACTTATTCTAAATTTTGTGTATGAGAGAAAATAAAAATAAAAATACATGTGTGTAAATAAATTCAATTTTTTCCCCTTTTACAGCCTTCTCTTCTAAGCTTCCTCCCATGGGACCCACTAAGGCAAATATTTGAATCAAAACTTTGAGAAACAGTAAAAAAAATCCCCTAAGTATTATACCTGTGCCATTATTCCCTGGGACGCCATGGCTACTGCTGGTAATTATTTTTGCACCTGTTCTCTCTCCTATAGGCTGTACAAATCCATATAGGCTAGATAAAATGAATTTTCATTGAGTTTTGGCAAATTTTTTGAGGTATATTGTAGGGAATGGATTCAAAATGAAGCCAGGGCATTGGAAGGTTGTACAATAGGCCGTACAAGTCCAAAAAATTCTTTGATTTTCATTTTGAATGAAAAAAATAGGGGTTTAATAATATTTGCAGGTGTTTTAGCTTTTAAGAGGCCTGAGAATGAATTGAAATAACAAAGGCAGCCATGAATAAACATTACAAAGGTTTTTCTCAAGTAAATAGGCCGTACAAATCTTATTTCATGCCAAAATGATATCACATGAATTTGACTTTTCACCTTGTTCCTTCGAATTCACCAAGCTCCCAAAATTACCATGCTCTGATACCACTGATAACTCATTGAACAAAATAGGTTGAACCTTGTCCCCGCTTAGTGCGAGTGCACAAGTATTTTATTAATATTCAAAAAATCAAGTACATAAGGGTGCCTTTACTCCGTTAACCCTTTTACAATGTAAACATGGATTTATATAGTCTTTACCAATGACTGGTAAAAATAACTTATCCTATAACCAACTATTTATGGGAAAACAACCCGTAAGGTAGTTTTAATTAATAAATATAAAACATGAAAACTACCTAAAATTAGTTTATTTTATGGGGGTGTCTATACTAAAAGATGCATGCCCCATTTATAATAATTATTTATTAACCTACCAAAAATATAACCTAATGTTAAGACTTTGGAACAAGTCCTAACAAAATATAACCACATCTCATATCCTTTATCTCACATCTCATATGTAACCAACATTTCATACGAGTATAAGTCCATGATCATATGTAACCAGCATATCCTACATCTCACCCACTCAAAGAATACCATGAGAAAAAAAATGAAACATGTATATGTAAACCTCTAGCATAAATAAATGTGCATGGTATGTATTCATTGATAAAGATGAAAGTTAATTAATTTTTTATTTTTATTTTTTTATTATGTTTTTTAATTTTTATCACTTTATATAATAAAGATATTACACAAGGAGGAAACCAAGAGATGAAAGTAATAAAGTGAGGATGGATCAATAAATCAATAAAATAATTTGAGAGACCAAATCAAGAGGAAGGAAAATTGGAAAATGATGGGCGAAAATACAAAAAAAATAAGAAGATGATTCCAAACAACCAATAATTTCCCTAAAAAATTTGGTGTGTGGTAGAACATAAGGTCTCAATATATATTATGTCATCATCAATAAGAATATGCAAGTTTTGGGAATGAGATCATAAATTAAATGGGTAAGGGCCAATGCAACATAAACTAAGGGGATATAAGAATGTAAATTTAAACCAAGAAAAAAACATAAAATTCAAATATAGAAGAAGATGAGGCAAGGAGAAAAATCAAGGTAGGAATGCACATGAAGGGAATGAAATATATAATAATTGTTCAAACATAATTTATGGTACAATAACATATATAAATGAGGCACAAAAGCTGGGCTATCATGATTAATTATCGATCCTATATAAAATATGAAGTCTTGTATCTATGCAGTCAGATGCATCACTAAAGTATCTAAAAAGGTATAATTAGATGTAAGATTGAAAAATTAATCATGAATTATGTAGCAATCTTAATAATCATCACTAAGATAGTCATTGTGAGAATGGATTGTAGAAGTCACCTAAGCCTTTTATAAATAATTTGTAATAGCTCAAATATTTCTTTGCACAGTTTAATTCTTCAAAGGTTCTTGAGTATAAATATACGTAAAATGCCAAAATAATACTATTGTATGATGTGTGTTACTAATTATTATCTCTTGGTAACAAAACTATAGGAGTTGTAGTTCTATGATCTATAACTTGACGAATTAAAACTATAGACAAAATAATTTTAGGTGGTCAAACTATAATAGATACCATATAAGGCTAAATTATTTACTTTTTAGGAACCACTTTATTTCATGTTGTTTTTTATGTAGGATGGTTAACTAAAAATATGTGTCACAAATATTATATAATTTGTTATCATGCACAAACTTGAGACATAAATGTAATGTGGATGGGAATTCTCTCATTTTATTTAGCCATGGAAATTCAAGTACTAGATTATAAGTCCGACTATCTAAAAATACATATAACCATAATAATAGGGTATTAGGACCTATGGTTATTGGTAATTTAATACCACTAATGGGTGTCTATGTACAAACATCATATATATGAATTACAATGGTTTTTCTAAGTAAGTCTCACTGAGTATACCCTCAACTAGCTAGAAATGACATTGTAATTAAATGTTTACTTGAACCAATGCCTATCATGATGCATATGTAATCATTAAATGGGAATAGATAGTAGAATATATATAGAGTGGGCCATTTTTAGAATCATCTTTTGTATTTTTTCGGTCATAAAATGTGATTGATGTTATTATTTTTTTATACTTGTGACCATATTGATAATACCATCTAAAGGATGATTATTATAAATAATTGATTGATGTATAGGTATTTTAATGTGAACATTTTATTTATTCTTATTGTCATGGTTTTAAATTGTATTGTTGAATATCTAAAATTATTGATTAGGCAAAACAAATAAGTCATTTAATGTTGTATTATACCCTTTATCTTCTATTTCATTAATATCAATTAGATATTGTATCTTATGTTTCAATGAAAAAAAAATCATTGATAAAATGTCAAGAAGCTCTATGGTAGTCAAAATATTTATTTACATCATAGCCTCTTATCAAAGTTCAAGAAGTATCTAACTCATATTATGGAGGTAAAGATATCATGTTCCATTCAAGCAACATTTTAAGCACTTGGAGAGGATATTTGAGTATTATTTTAAAATTTATTACACCCTCTAGAAGGTATAAATCTAACTTATCGGGTGGTTTTGAAACTACATTTAAATTTTTGGCCTCATTATTATCTTGAAATGTTGGAGTATTAATAAATATAGCTTTGGATATTGCCTTACCTTTATATTTGGAGTTTCTTGTAGTTAAAGGAGCATTAGACCTGTATTTGAGCATGTTAAGCTCTATAATTTTAATCTACGAGTTATGAACCATGTGTAAAATCTCATTGAATATTTTTAAGTATTAAACACAAATTTGTCTTTGAGTGGTTATAGAAAAATATTTGAGAAAATTATTTATACGTCATTATTAGGTATTTGGTGAGACATTTTTGAAAGTGTAGTCTCGAATCAAATTACATACTCCCTAATATTATCATTAGGTGATTTTTTTATTTGAGAAAGTTAAGAAAATGTGACATTTTTCTAATAATTATTGAAAAGAGAGATAATAATATAGCATTAAAATAATTAAATTGATGTAGAAAACCCATGGGCAATATGTAAAACCAATCTAAGGCATGGAATTTATGGCTTATAAGAAATATATTGGTCATCTATATATCATCATGATAAAAACCAAAGTATGAAGTATATAAATATTGAATGAGGTGCGAAGCTCACCCTTGCCATTGTATAATTCAAATTTATGCACTATAAAAAAAATAGGTAAAGGGTGAGTGAGTATCTCATGATCCAATGGATATGTAATATATTTTAAGAAATGACCACATTGATATATTTTTTAGATCCTTATGAAAGTTTTTTAGTTTTATCTTATATATTTTGAATATATTATTTATAATAATCATCCTTATATATAGTTACATACGCATGAGCCAACATATGATTAACATTGATAGGAATTTAGTCTTGAATATTTTAAAATATAAAATTAAAATACTAAGACAAAAAGATAAACCATTGGGAGCAGGATGAGATGGTGCATTGACCATAATAGGTACAAAATATGTATAGTTTATGCAGGAATAGGGATGTTAACATGAGGTGGAGTAACACTAGGTGGAGGAATATGGGTATGGATAGGAACACTATGAACCCTAGCCTCATGACCTAATGTAGATGTAGAGGCTTCAATATGTGAATTAGGAACATTTAAAGGATATATGGTAACATTCTCAAGTGTGGATTATTTAAATATATATTTATTTTCCATTTCCTTTAACTTAAGCAACATGGGATCTAAATACTTGGGATGCTTATAAATTAATCCTCTAATGTAAGCAATCCTATGAAATCATTTTAGATTAACATCATCATAAGTATTAGTCTCATAATCATAAACATCATCACTAGCATTCACATTCACATTCACATTTTAATCATTTACATTTCCATTATCAAGAACAATACAAGAAATAGGGTCACTAGAATTTATCATTTTCTTTTTACAATAATTGAAAATATCAATAAAAGGAAGATAAAATGAATCATATGTAATGCTACTCAATGTATAAGTTCATATATTAGTGCTTTTAAATATAGGCTCCCTAATGGGTATAAGATTTAAACATTAGAAATGTGAAGGAATATGTGGCTAATGATAAACAAATGAGAAACACACCTAAATCCGAAAATAAAATATGGTGTGTGCAACATCATAAATCACACCTTAGAGGGGTTAAGGACAAGGAAACCCTTATTTTGATTTATAAAGAGCAAAGTGATTTATGAACCTCATATTTTTATGGGTCCATTCCACCTTGACATGATTTCATGTGCTTTTAATTTCACTTATCACTATATTTTAGGGTTAGCATGTATTCTAAGTTTCCTAAAGAGTTAGATATATACAATCCTTAATCATTCATATTCTCATATCAAACAAATATCTTACATTCCATTTGTCTAGTGAACAATCATAAATCCTTATCAAAAGTTATGTAAATTTATCCAAGGTGTCTACACATTGGGCATACATCATATCAAAATTATTCCAGGTTTTGTTTCATCACATTTTGTGCTAAAATAAGGTCACAATGAAGTTTATAGTTATATTTGATTATCTAAGGATAAGAAGTGAAATCATAGATTAGATTCACACATAAACACTAGATCCACATATATCCATGAATTTAATCATGAAATATATGTAGCTAAAAATCATCAAGAGGTTGTTCCCAATAACTAACTTTCACACACTCTTTTTTTAATGCCCAAAATTTTGCATGACTGAAACCACACAAAAATAGGAATTTTTTATGTAATACACATTATACAAAACTAATTTATCCATTGGATATCTATATTCCTATCATGATAATCACAGTGCATCAAAACAACTATCATGCCTAAAATACATATGGAAATGCACAAGTGGCTATAGTATCACTATGCAACCATGTTGTCCCCATGTGCTCTAATTTGTTTACATTATCTCATATAAGCCTACAACCCTCTAAGAAAAATTAACAGTCCCTATAACCTCAAGGTATAAAATTTATGCTTGAATAAAATGATGTGGGTAAGAGCAACCATTATCTCAAATGATTCATCTAAACTCTCAACAGGATTCAAGGAATACCTCAAGTACTTCTAGCTAATCATAAGGCTTGATTCATACTTAAAGTCACAACTTTAATATATTTTCAAGTTGAATTACCTCTTCTTACTATTTTTAAGGAAGATTCATACTATTCATATAACCTCGAAAAGGGATCTAAATTGTCATTTCTTAGTTCCTTGAGGATGGAACACTCCATCTTAGCCATTGGCTCATTTCACTCTCAACTATTAGATTTGGTCAATAATGATGGAACCCTATATATCCTTAAGAATGGAAATAAATATTTAAAATCAATTACTATAATTTAATTTTTGATTTGGGAAGAGAGGAAGGAAATTTTAAGGGATGATGTATATGTCTTTATCCCTATTCTCCTTCTCATCCTTAGATGATTGCCATTAATAAAGTCTCCAAAATTTTAGTATTTTTTCCATTTTGTCTACTTTGAAAATGTATGTAGATACATGTTTGTTTGGGTTTTTTTGTAGGTACCCGTCTTCTTTGAAAAAATTTAGCTAGTTTCAGTTTCATACAATTTTTGAGAAAGCCTTTGGGAGTTTCAAGCTCCACCACAACCATTAATGGCTGCCAACTAGATTAAAGAAGAAACTACTTTTGATTTCTAGTTTTAATCTTTTATTTTTATTTCAAGTGGTATGGGGATTAAATTAAAGAGTGTTCCATTTTGAGTCAACCCGTCTCAGGGCTTCCAAGATCCCACAAACATCAAAATTTTCAAAAATGACCTCTCTTAGACAAAAGATCCATATCTTGAACATCATAAAATTTCAAGCCTTAAAAATACTTATGTGTGGAGGAAGGTTAATTTTTTAAAGGGGTTCCATTTTAGGTCACCCCACCTCTAAGTATTTTGGGTACTATAAATAGCTACCTAAAAAGAGTTTAGGTATAAAGGAATAGTTTTGGTTTTAAATTAAAGTCACAAGAATAAACTTAGGAAAAAAGTGTGTGTGTGTGTGTGTGTGTGTGTGTGTGTGTGTGTGTGTGTGTGTGTGTGTGTGTGTGTGTGTGTGTGTGTGTGTGTGTGGGTGGGTGGGTGTGTGTGTGTGTGTGTTTGTGTGTGTCTCTCTCTATGTGTGTGTGCACGTGTGTGTGTGTGTGTGTGTGTATTTGTGTGTGTGTGTGTGTGTGTGTGTGTGTGTGTGTGTGTGTGTGTGTGTGTGTGTGTGTGTGTGTGTGTGTGTGTGTGTGTGTGTGTGTGTGTGTGTGTGTGTGTGTGTGTGTGTGTGTGTGTGTGTGTGTGTGTGCATGTGTGTGTGTATATATTAGTAAATAAAATGAATCCACATTAAAATTGTAAACTTGGTATTTTAAACTAAGGGGTGGTCAACATTTGTTTACTGACATAGTTACTAAACGCATGTGGTGTAATCATCATGTGGCTCATATGCCATGTGGTTTCCCTAATAGCAAGGTTATGAATAATGTTGCTCACATGTACCACCAAAATAATAACCCATGGTGGTTATTTGCAATCTCTAACCATTGGCCAATGGGGTCCCAACAACACATCATGTATTCACATGGGTGACCACATTATTACCTTTTTATATGCCCCAAAAAAAAGAGGTGTGCCCTTCCAAAGGGTCTGCTAAGTAAAAATTTACCTACAAACACTATTAATTCAAAAATTCATAATGGAAAAATAATATGGTTTAAATTAATGAAACAAAAATAAGAAGTTTATGAAAATTAGAAACTTCAATATAAATTTTTTTCATGTACTTTTATGCCTCATTTGATGTAAACTAAAATTATACGAAGATTGAACAAATTACAAAGGGAACTAGGAAATCTTAGTCATATTACTTTAAAAATTTATAAAAATTTATCCATATATCCTATTTAATATATAGATTATATAATAATATTTATTAATATTTTTTTTACATTAAATTTAAAATTATAAAAAATTGAGACTTTTAATATTATATAAAAATTATTAAGTGATCCTATCCCCCCTTGGGCTTAATAGAATCCATTCAGTATGAGAGTTTTAAACAAGATCTTCATTTTATTTTTAATAAAATATGAAAAATATAGAATCATATTGTTCATACAATTTTCACAACTTAATTCAAAACATTAAAAAAAATCATTGCATTTCCTTATTTTTATTTCAACTAGATTTTAATAATAAACTAATGCATGAAAGCTCCTATTCATTACATCATATCCTATTTATTTTTATTTCACATTTATAACAATATAATATTACAAAAAATGGTTTTAAAATAAGCAAATAATTATTTTCTCATCATTTACATTTGTAAGCCATAAAAGATCAAAGTAGACTCAATGTAAGGTCCAAGTGTAACTATGAGGCCAAGGCAAGGAGGGGCTTGCCTCCCATCCTATTTACATCATTGGGAGACTCCCATAGACACACCCAATACAAATACTCTCAACTCTAATCATGTATATTACCATTCAAGTGTAAAGGAAGGTGATGTTTGGGTAAGGGAGAATTGGCAAGCATAACTAGAAGGCTTGACTTATCATTATTATCTATAAGCAAGGGATAACACTAACACCTAATCAAGAACACAATATCCACTTAAAAATATAAATATCAAGTATTTTATAACACATGGCATCCAAAATATATCACAATATTAAAAAAGTCTCATGAATCACTTATTATAGATGAGTATTGCTTCTCTCCACTCAATGGGGTGGGAGAAGGAGGACTATGTAATACCTCCCCTTTCCCAACCCTTCTCCCTTTACATTTGAGGACTTTTAAAAATTTTAGTTTTCTTATTTACTAGACCCCATGCAATAGAGCCATGTAGGAGGACTTTGGAACATAGTTCTCATGTCCAAACCCTACCAAATTAAGGCATATATCAAACCCTGAAGCTAAGCCTATTTAGGAAACATAACATTAAATATTCAACTCACTATAATGGTTTTTAAAAATAAATTATAGAAAAATTAATTAGTCATAGCCATGCCCCTAAAGGGATAAAATACAAACATTGTGGTTATATTCCTAACCATGACAAAAAAATAATAAAACTGAGCAAGATAAATGGCCATGTAACCCATTGAAAACACTCAAACAAGAATGGAATTATAAATTATATAAACAAAGGATAAAATAAATTAGTGAGGAATCCTACCTTAGATTCTTCACTTATTCCTAAGCAATAATTCCTCCTACAAGTGCCATGCTACAAGTAATCCTTCTCTACTACAAGCTCCTTTCTCCTCTTTAACCTCAAGCTTCTCTCTCCAAAATGAAAATAATGACCCAAAAAAAATTTACAAAAGATTTAATTCCAACCTAATTATATATAAATCCCTCAATCCTTATCTAATTGGAAAGTTTCACTTGTCCCTTTCCTTTCCTTTGTCTCTCACAAAAGTCTTTTATAGATTTTTTTATCTTTTTTGCAATACTCATTCTCCATCTTAAATGGCATGGGGGTAAGTTTGGTTCACCCATAATAAGTAAAATATTCCTTTATTATAATTATATTACTAATCACATGAGTGGAATAAAAGTCTTTTTGAGCTCCTATAAATACCTCCGTACATCCCTATTGGTCAAATGACTCTAATTTCAACATAAAATCAATTTATGTGACCCTCCAAAGTTGAATTTTCAATTCCAATCAAGTTTTTCAAGTGGTGACATCATGTTTTATCCCTTTTAAACCTTATTACCTTATAAATATTTCAATAAATATCTAAGGTATGGGTAAAGAGGGGATGAATAGTGTTATTTAGTCTATACTTTCCAAAATTAAAACAAGTGAATATAACACATTAACAAAAATGAAAGAGTTATGTGTCAAATAGGGACATAACACATCAAGTGAATGGTAAAATCCATGGTCAAAATAGTCAAATATCCCTCACTTGGCCACATATAACCTTGAAAATCATTGCACACTTAAAATTTTCATATCCTAGAATATTTGAAGCAATTAAACTTAAAAAAATATCAAGTAGCATGTAAAAACATATGTTATATATATAAGCATTAAAAAAATAGTATAATCTCAACATAGTAACATCCATATATTTTTAATCTCAAATCACATGACAAAGTCATATTATCTCGAGTAATCTGCTAATTTAGTATGTATCTTAATAATCAAATTGAAATCAATTATCACCAGTGTTTAATCATGTTCTTATAAGCAAAGATTTAAAACATCAATTATATAACCAATTATTGTAGGATTAATGTAATAAACATATAAAAATATAGCATCAAGTGTCTCATATCTCAAATAATATAAGGATCATGTCAAAACATGACATCTATATAGTAACAAAAATGTCTAATAGAACTTTCACTATAAGAAATAGGGCCTCACATCCCCCTCCCCTTATGTATACTTATTCCTAGAAGTCAATAAAAGTTAAAAGCCTTGTTTTAAGGATGTTGTAACAATATTGAAGAATTCTATTGATTCAACCCAACAATTACTCTAAGTCAATGATCTCATATCTATACTAATGTTAGTAGAATAATAAGCATTGTAAAACTGTGAAGTATAATTGTTTGCCATATGTGTGTAACACACTCATTTTGTCACCAGTTAGTTTATTTTATCCTTTTCCTCAAGAAATTATAATAGGTTCGAAGACAAAGAGACTCCTTTTAGAACCAAGCTCTACTAGAAGTTGGAAAGTCATATATTTGTAAGCATCTATACATATGTTATTATTTATAAGAAGGGGTTCTATATTCAAAAGAGATCAATATAGATTTACTGGTTATGGTTACCTCTATGGTTTTTGTAATTATTCCTTGTGTATAATTTATTGTGTATAGTTAGGTTTATTTCCTTTTTGAATTATTTTGAATGCTCTAACTGTATTTGAAATTACTATTGCCTTCCATTAGCATGATATCATAGATGTAAAGATTTACTTTAAATCTTCCTTTTGTTTTTTCCTTCAAACTCCTTATTAATTTGGCCTATGACTATGATTTTATCATACAACTATCCTCATCCTTAGCATGTTTTAATGAAATATTACGAATCTATACTGACAATGGTGCATTGAGGATGGACCTTTCTTGGAGGAAACTATGTTAATATGGTTACAAGGATAGAGAGATATATAAATATGATTGGACTAGAGAATTTATAATTTCATAGAGGAAGAGTCAAAGAGAACTAGTTTTACAATTCAATAGATTATTCAATAACACATTTATGACAAAATATATGAAATCTTTTGGTACAAATTGCCCAAGTTATTATCTAATTGATTATCATGACTAGAGTATTATTATTTCTGACCCAAGATGATAGAAATTATAAATTGGACTGAAGAGAAGGTAGATAAACGACAGATGTTGGAAACTAATTAGACATGGGAAATAGACCATTAGTTTGCTACTAATATTGATAGATATGTAACTAAATTTGTATTATAGGGATATTTAGATTTTAAAGCTATGAAATATTTGTTTATCAGAAGAATTCAAGGAAAATAAATTTAGAGACTACTTATTCTTGTAAAAAATCTAGTTATGGAAAAGGCCATGGTGCCTACTCCAACCAATATGAAGTAGTCACTTCAGGCATTATGGGGATGTGTTCAACTAGATAGTGAATCATGAATAGTTGAGTAGATAAAGCTTGGACATAAATCTAGAATGGAAACCTGAGATAAGAAGAATTATAAGAAGTGTTTGGATTCAAAATGGGAACTACAATAACAAAATAGATGGAATAATCAGAAAGGTACTCAAGTAGCTATGAATAGAAGTAGGAGTAGTATTAAAGTAGTAGAAGAGCAATTAGGAAATAATTATAAATAAGTAGAAAGTAATGATGAGTGAAGGATGAGAAAATATGATATGAAGATGTTGATGAATGATGACAAAGAGAAGAAAGGGAAGAAGAGCAAGAGAAGGATAAGATGTGTGAAGATGGGGATGAGATTAGTGTAGAAGTAGAATAACTAGTACTTAATCATGGTTCTTAGCTAAAAGAAAGGATATTATAGGAAGAAGAAAATAAATTATTAAGTGGAGAGATAAGAAAAATTAATAGATAAATCATAGGTTCAATCCTTGAGAGAGAAGATATTAAATATAAATATCATTCACTAGAAAGGTACACATCCCCCTATCCCAATATTTCTAATATCATAATTAATTTCCTATAAGAGGTTTAAGTAGGTAATAGTTGTGAAGAACCATTTTCAAAACAAACTCCTAGATGGGTAATAGAAATTGAGATAGCATTGATTCACAAATATTTGAAAGTTATACATTTAATTGGGAATGAACAATAAGAAGAAGAAAATGTAAGAAATCAAGGTTTGTATAAGACTAGAAGTTTGCAGGTGTATCCTTTAAGCCCATAGATAGTAACACAAGGATCACAACCACCAATTATTACAGTTGTGTTGCAAATTCTAAAAATACCAGCTCATAACCCAAATATGGATCATTTGTGAGTTCTTATAAACCTATCATAGTATGATGGGTCTGTGGACCCTAAACATTATTTGCTAACCTATAAAATGAAATGGTAGGCTAAAAGTGTTACTAATGAATCAATAATGAAGTGAAAAATGATTGGGGCATTGAATAAAAGAGCTATAGAATTTATGTATCATAGAGATATTAATCAAGCTTCTCTAAAATATGTGAAAGAATGGATTTTTGTAGAGTTCAAAATTAAAATATAAGGAAGTTAGACCGTCCAAGATCTAAAATAAATCTAACAAAGGCCTAAAGAGAAAGTATGTGTCTATGTTCATATATTTTTAGATGTCATGAATAGGATTGATTTTTCTCTTCAGGACAAGGAAAAGGTTGCATGGTTTGTATAAGGACTGAGAACAAGAGTCTATTTTTCAATAAATAAAACTCAATTTGATTCTAAATCATATGTATGAGTTATTTCTATTAGGGTGGAACATATTGAAGACTATGGAAAAGTTTCAACATCTAGCTCTAAGATTGAGAACACCTTACAAGCCTTCATGAAAATAATGGAACAATATCATGAGGGAGGTAAACCCAAGTTAGCAATATGGTGCATGGAATGTGGTAAGGAAGGACATCACTATAATGATTATCCTAAATTTAAAATATAATTCTATGATATATGCAAAGTAGTAAGACATGTAACATTGCAATGTCATTTTTTACAATAATATGTAAAGAACCCACAAAACATGTAATGTAATTTCTAAAAATCTCCAAATAATGATGAGAAAATTTGTAGAGATTTATAGGATTTGAAAGTAGATATCACAAATATTATTTTCATAGTCACTATGCATCAAGTGTATACGATGAAACATGTGATCCTAGATGTAGAGGTCAATATGATTGGTGTACACCAAATAGGTCCACATTGGATTCTTAACTCACCATAATACTAACCTCATAGTCTATCTAAATGGACTCTTGATTCACTAGGTTAGATGCCACCATCACTGTAATATCAATATACATCACCTTAGAATCTTATGATGACTCAACAGCAATAGTCTGATTAGACTCAACCTAGTTTTCAATAAAAGTATGGGGTTGTGATAATACTCAACAACAACAAAGTTGGAATACATCACAGCATCAAGGTAGATAGAGAGTAGGTTATAAGGTTGGATATCATGATGGATATCAAGGTGGATGAGGATAAAATTACCAATGACCTATGTTGCAGTGTTATTTATGTGGAAAGTATAATCATGTGTAGTGAAATTTCCTAATGAATCCATAGAGGTAGTCCTATTGTATCTATTATAGATTTTTAGATCATCATGATATAAAATATTGTCTAGTATTGGAAAAATATAGAAAATAAAAGGTTGTGTAAAATGTCAGTATGGTTAATTTGCAACCTAGAAAGGATGCATTTCTAAATATTGTCACTAGACATAAACATGTAGAGCAAGTATTCCCTCATCTTGATATGCCACATGATCAAGTAATTTATAAGGTTAGGTAGGATAAATACCCAGATCTAGCTATTGAAAAGGGATTGATGTATGGGGTTGTGTAGGTTTTGAAAAACATACAACATTAAGAAACCACTGAATGAGATGTTGCAGATGTAGACACATAAATGTATGGCCAAATTATGCATATAATGAGACAAGATAGAGTTTTTATTGCCTTAAAAAACTTTCTCAAATTATTAAGCACATTGTATAATAAATAAATCTTTCATAATATCATAAATATATTACATAATCTATTAAAATGTGCATAACGGGGTAGCAGAAAATAGAGAAGCTGGTATGGTATGTAAAAACTAAAAATCCTTGGGATGTGGATGCATAGATGGACATTAAAATCATAGGTTCTGAGATACCAAATGTTTTTTTAAACTTTGGAATCATGGTCAACATGATACCAAGGTCTACATGGGAAGCTATTGGTTGACCATTACTCAGCTAGAGTCTAGTATCTCTCAGCCTAGAAGATTATGGGGGAGTTGAACTTATTGGTCATCTAGAAGATGTTGAGATCAAAGTCATATAGTTGAGTTTGTGAGGTTAATTTGAGGTCATCAATATGAAGATAGTCAAGACACATTATCCTTTGTTGATTGGGAAGAAATGGTTAGATGATGGTCAAATGACTATCGACACTATGTAGAATCAATTAGAAGCTTATCAAGGAGATAAAATCATAGTAATTTCATTGAACAAGGCATATAAACCATACATCATCTCAACATAACCTAATTCTTATTATGTTTATCAAGAAATTAGTTAGATGAAGATGAATACTGAGAATAATCCAAAGGCTCTATGAGTAGCTAAATGTACTTTTATTTATGAAATGGTTAAACCTTAGTTATAGTTTTTACTTACTAACTCAAGACATTTGATCTATTGAATCCTAGACCAATGATCACCCAACTATTGATTCCTCAAATTGAGATGGAAGATTGTAAGTATATGTCTATGAAATATCTTACTCATTTTTAAATAGAGTTTTGGATCAAGTAGAAATCCATGCATAGGACTATATAGATCCTAATAAATAAGATACTTTATCATGGGAAATAGATTCATTCGTAATTTGGGATTTAGACACACATCTACTAAATTAGGCCTGAGGGGATCATGAGCTACGACTAATAAGAATGGTCTTTACACATGAATAATTACTACCTCAATGCTTTGTAATGGAGGATATAAATTAGTTTATTTTGTGATTACAAGTTCATGTGCCTATAATTGGTTAGAGGGTGAGTTCTTTGAAATATTCATTGAATGGGGTTATTGTGACATGGTGAGCAATTCATATGAATGATCATCTTTCTTTGGATGATGTTTGTGAACTGATGATTAACAAGTTTTAAATACCAAAAATAATTAGATACAATTGGCCTCTTTTTCAAGAGGGTGAATGACCTAAATTTAACATACATAGATGTGTTGAACTATGGGCTACATAAATCTTGGCCTCACAATATTGGCTCATATTTTCCATTATATGCTATCTTCCATTCCATCAGTTTAGTATATGCATCAGGATTGTAGGAGGGAAATAAAGCATTAGGCACAAGTGTAGAGTGATATCATATAAACATTTGTGTTGAAGGATGAGAATATTTTGTTACATAATTCATTGCTCAAAATAAAATTATTTCTATTATAAGTGTGTAGAAGACCTAAGCACCACCACTAAGTCTTTTGTGCAGTAAAATCTAGCCCATAATCTAAACATAGATATAGAAAGGTACAAAGCTACCAAAATGAATGAGTAGACTATTATGCAGCCATGTCATAAAATAAATGATGAGGAGGAAAAAATAGATGATTTTGACATTGATGATGATATATATCTAGCTGATTTGTTTGAACTAGAATATGATGTTAAGTCACTTAAGGATTTAGTCACAAAATGTAACAAAGAGGAAAAGCTATGAAATATCAAGATTCCATAAAAGGAAGGACAAATAATGCTATGATATTTGATTTCTAAATTAAAATGGCACATCTATCAAGAACCACTCAAGATGTATGTCAAGAATATTAGAAGTGAGGAGAATCCCAAATTGGCACACATTGGGGAATACTATACCACAATAGAAGTCTTAAAATCCATGCAACTAAGAAGATATTACTAGGATGTCTTCCCCACAAAATTTTAAGAAGATTGATGGGTAGATCTTTCACTAGGAGAAATGCATATTAAACTAAAAGAGAGTGCACAACCTATCAAGAAGTGATGACATAAGATGAATCCTAATATGAAACTTAAAATTAAGGTTGAGTTAGATAGATGAAAGATGTAAGAATAATTTATCCCATGGAAAAATTAGACTAAGTCTTATGATAGTGAAACACAAGAAAATAGGATAAATTAGACTTTATGGTGACTACTACATTCTGAATGACACATGTGTAAATGATCCATTTCATATCCCCTTTATAGATGAAGTATTAAAGGTAGTCACATGACATGAGTTGTATTTTTTCATAGAAGGGTTTAGTGGATATCATCTAAATACTGATTTCAGAGGAGGATAACACTAAGACTACTTTCATTACTAAGTAGGGATCTTTTATGTACAAATTTATGCCTTTTGGGATCAAAAACACACTGGCTATTTTCTCTCAAGCCATGGTGATTGCATTCAAATATTTTATTCGTGACTTTATATAAGTTAACCTGGATGATTGGTTTGTTTTATCTTTGTTTAAGGATCATTTATCTAATCTACCATTGATGTTAGAATAATGTAGAGATCTCTGCATCACCTTGAATTTTAAGAAGTGTCTTTTTTTCACACCTTTTTAGGTTTTAATGGGCCATGTTATGTGTAGTGAAGTGATTCTAGTGGATCAAGATAAAATTTTAGTTATTGTTAACAAGGTACCACTAGTCAATTCTACTGAAGTGCAGTCTTTTCTTGGACCATAGGCTATTATCACAAGTTTTTAACAGGGTACGCATCTATTTCTTCTCTACTTGAATATTTGTTGTACAAAGGTATGTAGTTTGTATAGAAATCATAATTTCAAGTGGAATTTATAGATCTCAAACAAATATTGGTCAATGCACCAATATTATTTTTTCCATATTAGAAGAAATCATTCCATGTGCATGTTGATTGATTAGGTATCACAGTTGGGACTGTGCTTGCACAATCAGTAGATGGTGGATTAGATCACCCTATCCATTTTACAAGTAAAAATTTGTCTATTATCAAAAATAGTTAGATGAAAATTAAAAGAGAAGCATTGGTGATAGTGTTTACACTTTATAAGTTCAAGCACTATCTTATCTCAATTCCATTTTAAGTATTTACAAATCACCAATTTTTGCAATGCCTAGTTTAAAATCCAATGTTGGGAAGATGCATTTTTTGTTGGTTGATATTGTTTCAAGAGTTCCAATTCAAAATTAATGTCAAACCAGGAAGAGATAATATAGGCCCAAATGATCTCAACTAAATTACAAATGGGGAAGAGCCAAAAGAACTGTAGGAGGATTATCTAGATGCTCATTTGTTTTATGTATCTATAATACCTAATTTTTTTGAAGAAATCACCAAATTATTGGAATAAGGAGTTTTTACTGCACATTATTAAGAATGGAACAAGAAGCATTTCATGACTAGAGCCTTACCATATAACATCATCAATTGGTTTTTATATCACTTAGGAAAGGATGAGGTCATGTGCAAGGTTGTTTCAGAACATGAACACCCATAGCTATTACATGAAGCACATCAGGAGTCACAAGAAGCCATTTCCCAGGAGAAGCCACTATGAGAAAACTTTTATGGAGTGGGCTTTGGTGGACAAATTTATTTCATGACATGCATAGAGTCACTTAGCACTATGATGTATGTTAGTGAATGGGAAAGCCTAATTAAAGGGATGAAATTCCATTGTAGTTTTTTTACTTATCAAACACTTTTTGAATAATGGGGCATAGATTTTGTGGGTCTTATTAATCCCCCAAGCAAGTGTAGTTAGGCTAGATATATTATTACTATGACTGATTATTTTACTAAATGGGTAGAAGTTGTTGTGACACCTACTTTTAGTGCTAAGAATGCTATGAAATTTTTATATGAAAACATTATCACATGATTTAGTTTTCCCATCAATCCAATAAGGGATTAAGGAACACAATTTTTAATAACACTATCAAACACTCACTAAAAATTTATGATTTTGCATCATAAGAGCAACACATACCATATTTAGGCTAATGGATAAGCTAAAACTTATAATAAAATATTGCACAAAATGATAACCAAAATTTATGATGTGAAGAGCAATGATTTCAAGAATCATATTCTTGAGATCTTATGGCCTTACAAAACACACTACAAATGTGCTACAGGTTTTAATCCATTTTAGTTGGTGTATGGGTTGGAAACATTCATGCCCATAGATTAATTGGTATCAATCCTATGAATAGAACTTGTTATGTGACTCAGTGATCATGAATATCTCATAAACAAACTTCTAGATCTAAATCAAATGGATGAATATATGTGCAGAGTGTATTGGACACAAGAAGTTCAAAATAAAATTCAGAAAGCTTGGCATGATAAAAACGTATGATGCAAGGAATTTCAAGAGGAATAACTAGCATTATTTTATGATAATTAGTTTAGAGAATTTACAGGTAAATTAAATATCAAATGTAAAGTACCATATATTATACATGAGATATAGTAGTAAGGAATAGTCATTTTGAGGGATCTTCAGGGAACCATCTTACCAAGGTGAGTGAAAGGTTGTAGGTTTAAGCCCTACCACTAATAATCTTGATTTGGTATATTTCTATAGATGATTGGGTAATAAGTAGCACTAGGTAGATTAGGTTTTAATTTATGTTATGGGTTTTTTTTGTATTTCTTTTCTATGTGTGTGTGTAGGTTAGAAGACAATCTCTTCATATCACAAGACTAAATGGAACCATGAGAGGACTCATAATGTGCAATGATGGCCAATGAATAAATTCATATATGTTATGGCTAATGTCATCATAGGGGTATGATAATGGTGAAAGTCTAGGAAATATATAGATAAGACAAATTAGGAAAGATAACAACAAAATTAACAATCAAAAAGGGCAATTAATACTAAATATGGGGTTTGAAGGATAAATTATCTTCCAAATGGGTAGTCGATCACTATCAAAAGATAGATACTCAAGTATGGATAGAAACAAATATAATAAAGTATATCATTGAATGTTTCAATAGCCATTGATATGTAGTGCTTGATTTCAAAATCTGCCACATTAGCATGCCTTGTGTCTAAATTAAATAATGTCAACTCTAAATATATCTTAACAAGGAATTCAAGAGAAAAGCAATTAGTGTAAAAACTATAAAAGAAACTTGTTGAACACTAATTTCACATTTTACACTTTAAAAAATTCAAATAATTGAGCTTCAAGTTGAGTGTTACACTTTCCCAAGTACAGGAGTCGATGATACAAACTTCTACTACTTGAAGAATCTTTTAAGGCACGTGATCAAATGGAGTGATCTCAGCTTATCATGCCTTTATCTAACAT
Organism: Torreya grandis; assembly: GCA_037957365.1. Lineage (NCBI taxonomy): Eukaryota > Viridiplantae > Streptophyta > Pinopsida > Cupressales > Taxaceae > Torreya > Torreya grandis. The sequence continues at coordinate 2,056,702 of JARHVA010000230.1, forward strand.
GTAGAAATAAGAAATGGGCTCTATTATTATTCTCTAGAAAATAAAATTTCATGATCTTAAACCCTTTGAGTTTGTCAGAACTATTGAGCAAAATATTTTCCTTTCAAACCCTATACAAGGTGTGTAACCTATGGCTCTCATGTTACTACACTAGTTTCATAATATATATGTCAATAAACTAATATGCCTATCAACTTTCAATGATATGGGTGAGGTTGTTTAGCCATTCCTTTCTAGGTACAATGATGACAACATTTACCTTTCCATAGATGTGACTATTATGATCAATACACTAGTAATGGCTAGAGTAATCAGGATGCCTACATGAATAAACTATCTCGTGCCTTCAAAATCAAAGGCACCTCAATTCTTCAAGAATTCATAGACACATACACCCATGGATATCATAGCATACCCATAAAATATATTCTATATGAACATGTGTACATTTTGGTTGAATGTATAACCCACCAATTCTTGAAGACCACTCAATCTATAAACCAAGCAACTAAGGGTGTCATTGACATCACTCACAAGATGATTCATCACAATGAGTAGTTCAATTGGCCTAAGTTCTTTGTGTAGGAACTCATCACCAATATTGATAAATTTAATATGACTTCTAACCAAAAATTTTGGTATTAATTTCTCATCTTTCTAGTTTACTTCACACAATGAAAGTCCCCAAAAGGATAAGTACATTTAGACATGACTATTAGCATTCACATCAATTCCATAATCTGATATGGACACAATAATTGGTAACCCTTGCTCATAAATCTAAGTTCCATTAATGGTGGGAATAAATCCTAGAGCTCATTTCAACACATCCTTGAGTCCCACTTGATGTCATGCAATACTTAAGATAACATGTAGCTATTACCAAGATACTAAATAAGATCACAATTTAGATTCATGAGTTAACAAAGTTATTGTTTAACTCTCTATCATATTTCATCAACATGGCCATGGAAAAGGTAGAGGTGGAGAAACAAAAATATTATGTAGTTAGCTTAGTTACACCACTACATATAATACCCATAGCACAACAATTCTAGAAGAGCAACAAGATGAGGCAAATGCATCGAAGCTATAAAATGGAAAGTGAAATTCCCCAACCAAATGATATCCCTCTCCTCCATAAAGATGAAATACATGAATTAATGTAACTTGGATCAATGATCTGAAGGTGCCTTAGATTATGAGTAGTTTTGACTTTCCCCAAATGGGAACCAATGAACAAGAAGTTTACCAGGTCATGATGAAAGACATGGCTAGTGATTTATATGAAAATGAAGATGAAAAATCATTCTTTTTATGGAAAGTGTGTTCATAATTCAAGTTTGAAATAAGTGACCAAAAAATTTATGGGTTGAAATCCCACATTACCCTTTTTCTATCATAGTAGATACTATGGAACAAGAGGTTGATCACACAAATATTACAATCAATCTATTTGAAGAGTGGCTATCTGAAACTTTTGCTATTCTAGACCTTTTTACACCATCAATCAAGAGCCCTCCAAAAGTAATTGTCTAAAGAAGGAGAACTTTATAAGAGACTTGAGTGTCCCCTACTCTATAGGAACAAGTTGTAGCTTTTGTATTACACATTGAGCCTTCTACGTAGCTGGTAAATTAATAGCCCACTATAACTTCACTGCTAGCTAAGTAAATATTAGTCACCTTAGGAAAGAAAAAGTCATATGTTTCTAGTGATACTATGTGATAAAGTGACACACTATCAGTTGAGGAGGATCTACTCATAGATACTAAGGAGTTTGTTATATAAAAACCCATAGTGGAGAAATAATAGACCACATGGGAAGAATTAGTGAATGATGAAAAATGATGCATATGTTAGGAGAAGAAGAAACATCAAAAATAGGAGGCATAATGATAGGAAATAGGTTAGCATCAACATCAATCAAAAGCACAAACATAGGTCAAATAATTTGAGGTCAATAAAAATGCCAAAAACATAGAGGATCTTCATAGGAAAGATGATTAAGATGTATAAAAAGCAAAAGAAGTTGTGGATACCTCAAAGAAGTTGAGGCACAAGAGGCACACAAACAAAATGAAGTTGCATACATTGAATCAAAGTTCATGCAATCCAAAGCTAACATGTTTATTTCTCAATAATGAGTTGATGAAGTTTCCCAAATGAAAAAATAAGAAGAATCTAAAACCCACAAGAAAAAATAATCTCAAGACCAGATGGATAAATAGGAACAAAAATGCACAATTGAGGCACATGCACAACACAATACACATGAAAGAGCCCACATAAAACAAGAAAAGGTTGTTGTGATTGATGTGAAAATAGAGTATAAGGAATCAGAATAATAGTAATAAGTAGAGGAAAAATAGAAAAATGGAGAGGATGAGGCATAACAACATGAGCAAGAGGAACCATAATAAAATGTGCAAGAAGATGTGTTGGAGCAAGCACTACAAGAAGAAAATTCACCACAAGATGAATCTACCACCCAAGGGGTGCATTCTTAGTATTATGAATTTAATTTTAGATTAGTATGGATATTAGATGTTCCCATGGTAGTTTTGAGATGCATTACCTTTCCTTTTCCTATTGCAAACATGTCATGCACTGACCCAATATTTATAATGACCACTTTGGCCATAATCCCACTGAGGTGAGAAACATCCTTAAATGTTTCTCACTTACATCTATAAAATAAATTGGATGGTGCTACCATTTTTTAATAATTAATTTCACAAAAGGCCAAATCTTTTGAGAATGAGGCTGACCAACTCAAAGCACAGACCAATGTAGGTTTAAAACACTTATTTCTCTACTAACAATAGATTGGTTCACTATGAAAAAGTTGGAACTTATTTTCTTAGGGAAAGGCATCAAAGCAAAAGATAAGACACTCATCACTCTATTGGAATAGTATTAGAATATTTTGGAGGCTATTGTGATACAAGCATAATAAGTTGTGTGAAATAGTTATACTTCAATCAATAACTAGATGCATCACTAGCTCATTTGAGCTCAAATTTTTCCAAGGCCACTAATACTAAGGCAATTATGGTGAACCACATGACAAAAATGAAAGAGATAGTTGTTGAATTGAAGGAATATTCAAATATAAGAGATAATATGAGGATAATCTCTTGGATTGGTAGAACCAGATTATGTATAATTCTTTTATAGGACTTCAGGCATAGAGACACATAAACAAAATGGAGCAGCTTAGTAGTGATATTCAAATATGGAGTGTAAACACTAAGGTATCCATGAGAATCATTGAAATTTTTTGATCTCATACAAATTATAGGCTATCAATCCCCTTTCTACACATTATTGAGGCTAATCTAAGAAGCCATGATGGATTAGAACACCTACAAGAAATATTTATTTCCATTCACCAGCTCCATTACATAAATCATCAACACTCCTACCTAAATATCACTTTCAAAACTTTATAAAATCATCTCCCAATGCAAGACTATGTAGCTACAACCCAAGGATACATCTACAATGTCTCCATATTTTTCAATGCCACCTCCATCTAGTTAAGTATTGTGTATTACATATTTTTGAAATTTTTGGGTGACATTTTGATTGGGGAAGACTTAATTTGATAAACAGGGCTAGGATGGTTGAAAACCCATAAAGGGTGGCCACTTGGTTATGCCGGTGTATTGAAAACATGTAAAGGTAAGTAGGTTGTTACACTGCTTAGTTTAAAACTCAAAAGGATGGCTAAGTAGTGTGTAAGAGATAAAAACTAGAAATGGTACCTTGAGCGATTACTATAAATCTAACTAGGTCTAACCACTTCTTTCTAGTTCCTATGATCAGATCAAGTCAGAGCTCCTTGTGATGTTATATCAAGGTGAGACAACAAATTAAGTCTAAGAAAGTATTAGTATAAGAACAAATACTATAAAACTACAAAGTATAAGTGTTTTCCATATGTGCATAACACACTCATTTTGTTGCAAGTTGGTTTATTTTGTCCTTTCCCTCAAGAATTTGTAATAGATTAGAAGACAAAGAGACTTCTTTTGGTGCTAAAATTAGATAGAAGTTGGAAAGTCATAGATTTGTAAGTGTTTGTATATATGTTATTATTTGTAATAAGAAGGGGTTCCATATTTGGAAGAGATCAATATATATTCACTGGTTATGGTTACTAGTATGGTTTTTGTATTTATTCCATGTATATGATTTATTGTGTATAGTTATGGTTATTTATTTTTTGAATTGTTTTAAATGTTCTAACTGTAGTTGAAATTATTTTTTCCTTTCATTATCATGATATTGTAGATGTAAAGATGTACTTTAAATCTTCATTTTTTTTTCTTTTTCTTCAAATTCCTTATTGATTTATCCTATGACTACAATTTTATCTCACAACTATCTTTGTCATTAGCATGTTCTGAAGAAATATTAGGAACCTATGATAAAAACTAACATATCAAATAGTATGATGGAATACACTAAAATATGGCCAAATAAAGATAATTTAACTCCATTATAAGGTGAGTCATACTTCAATGCATAATTTTTAGTGTTGTTGAATAGTATTTGGTTTCCAAATTAAAAGAACACAGTTAAAGATGATTTAGTTTCAATAAATTATTAATTTTAATAATTAAAGCATGTATTAAAATTTATTAAGTTCATGTTCAATTATAATTCAAGGATTCATTTGATTTTATCTTAGGGGACCAAGAGAATTTTAATTTTCTTCTTGTCCCATTATTACTGTGTCAAATATGAAGAGTAAATACTTCAAACACATGACATCCAAAAGGTTATCCACATGATTTCATATCAATATATTTAACCGATTAGATGAAATATAATTATAGTTTCCAATCAATGGAATCACTAAAGTAGGATTTGTGAATTTAATTTCCCATCATTTCCCAACCCTTCACTTAGGTGCAATAGGAGGAGTTGGGATTAATATATCATATTTTCCCAAACCCTATTTCCTTAAACCATTGGGAGGAATTTGAATAAACACCCAATGTCAAACCCTAATCAAGGAGCCTATTTGGATGACTTTGGATGTTAGTCTCGATACCTAACCCTAACACCAAAAACCATTGTGATATATTTAGATTATCATCCTAGTGCCCAAAACCCAATCACACACACCATTGAAAGTAATTTAAATAATTGTCCTAATACCCAAACCCTAATAATAAACCATTGGGATGACTTTGGATACTTGTCCCTATGTCTAAACTCCAATCACTCAAATAATTATGAGGAATTTGGACACTCATCCCTACACTCAAAACTAAATCATACAAATCATTGGGAGGAAATTAGACACTCATCCTAATGCCCAAACCCTCAATCTAAAAAACCACATCAAGGTGTATCCAAAATCACAACACAACCCATCTCTATCACTTTCAAATTTAGGAGGAAACATATGTTAATATCAACAAAACCATAAGGCTAAGTCTCACATCATGCTCACATCCATTTGAGAATGAACAAATGAGAAAATGTCTACCATATTACTCAACAATTTATGCAACATGGTGTAATCTAGTCTCACACACTAATGCTAACAATATACTTTTCACCTAATACTCACACACTTGTACTTGATGAAAGCTACACAAAATGAATCATCAAAACAATGCACTTTAATAATATTAAATTTACCTACCTTATCAAGAAGTAAAAATTCAAATAAGCTATGTAGCCTAGCTCAATCCATAAAGGATAAAAAATGAACAGAGTAACCAACCCAATATAATCCAAATAATAATGAAGGTAAAAATAGCTAAACAACCTAGTTCTATCCACTAACTAAAGATAAGAAAGAAAAGTAGGAGATCCAAAATTAAATAAATGTTTAAAATAATAAATGGCTAAACAACCTCAAAATCCATAGGAAATAAAACCATAAAAATATGATTCCAATCAACTTAAAAATCTCAATCAAGAATATAAAAAAATCAATGTATTCCACATTAAGTTATAGAAGTTCAAATTTTTAGATACAATATTACTGAGAAGTGTGTACCTAGATAGCCACAAGTAGGGATTAGGAAGATAACATATCAATAAACTAGATATATAATTTTTTAATACCCTTGCATGGTATTAAGTATGCATCACAACTCCAAGTTGCCAAGACCACCACACACTTACCAACATGTAAGTGGAAAAGCTCACAACATGTTTCCCCAAATAGGAGAAATGGTTGAACCACATAGAATCATCAAGTTTCTCCATCTATATGACTTATATAGCCAACATTAAGTATAATACACCATCCTATGAAGGTCAAGGAATGTTGGTGAATTATCACTAATGATACATTACTCTGATAAAAAATAACCCTTACTTAATATCATTTAAGATATAAATCCACTCAACCAACTTATGATGATGTCACTTGATGGTGACAGAGTATAAATTTTCCTTGATTTAATTTGTGTGCCAACTATAGCCAAAGTTCTTCCCAAATTCAAAGGGAACATTTGGAAATTCCATATGTAAATAAAATCCTAACATAGAGAAAAACACTAATAAAAACATACTACACTCCTCCATTATGAGGAGGATACCCACCACTCAAAGGTGGTATTAATGATTTGATTGGTTTGTTTAGATCCCCTCCCCTATAATTGATGTTATCAAATAAAACCTACATCAAATAGGTGCACACTTGATTAGGTTAATAATGTCTCATTTCATACAACACTACTACATACAACGTAAGTTTCCCCTGATGATTTTCTTTATAATAAAAAAATAAAACCATCACCAAGGATGCTCAATATAAGGTGATTGAAAAGGTTATAGTAACCCTTGTTTATGAAATTCATACACTATGTTAGGTACTCATCCACCCAACATGGTACACTTTAAGCACTCACAAGTCACAGTTGAACTAAATTTTCAAAAACTATAAGGTACAAGTGACACACCTAGATGATTATGAAAAAAATACCATAATAGAATGCATCCTCTTAGGCAAACAAATTATCAAGAACCATGGATGTGCATCACATGCACTAATGATCAATCCATACACAAATGTTCCCAACCTCATAATATAAATAAGGGTGTGACATGGTTCTATAAAAGAGGTACTACAAACCAAAAAATCCAACACAAGAATCTAATATGGTACCACATGCCACTATAATAAAAATGATCCAATGTCTATCACAAAGAGATAAGGTTCACCTCAAAAATATCAACACCTTTAAAATCTCAAATGTCACAATCCATGCTAAATTGTATGCTCTAGGAAACTAGCATACAAGCTATAAAATTAAAAGCATACTTTTAACATGAGCACGTTTATCAAATAAGGAGGTACACATTATTAGTGTTAATTCTACCTTTGGATCCATAACAAACTTATTTTTAATTATTATTATCAAAAATCATATGCAAGCCACTCAATTGGGTGATGCAACCAAGGGAAACAAAACTTATATATGATGAACTTATCTCATTATTATAAAGTAACTTAAACTCTCATGGATACATTGATCAATTTAAGATTCTCCACACGTATGCATGTACACTCTAAACATTTTATTAATAATTAAAAACAAATCATGTTTCTCTTGAGGATCCCTAATAACAAGCTCACCTCTGAACCATTGTCATTTCAACACAAGGGTGTACTCTATATACATACTCCAAGAAAGGTGGTCCCATCCTCAAAGGATTTGTTGACCACAAAACATATATATCAACATCCAAACTTGATCTTTATGCCTTGGGTATCAATAAAATATGCAATAAAATATTATAACACCACTCTAAAATAATCATCACTTGATTAAGTTGATGATCTCACCACCTTAGTGGTAAAATACCACATAAGGTCCACATATTCCTATCCAACCATCACCAATGTCCAACTCCAATGGAAAGTCACTCCATAATATGTCTACAAGTAAGTCATAACTCACCATTTAAAGGATACAAGAGTCATTTTCCATAAGTATAGGAAAAAACAAAGTGAGCCACATGAGGCTCCCTAACAGGGCCATCCATGTGGCATCACAGGCCCATCACATAAGGTGAATATAATATCTAACAACAATATAATGTACATGGATAGGTTTCAAGAGGAAACTCATGCACAACACATTGAGTCTCTTTATCCCTCATGTATACCAATAATTTCCCTAAAGGATTTGTAACCCTTTGTGGTCCACATAAAGGAGCCTTTTCACCTGAGTAAGAGATATGCTCAACTCTACCTAGATCTACATGCAAGGAAAGAGTTAGAAACTAAGGATAATGGGATACCTCACTAAATGTATCATGATTAATTCCCAAGTTCATCACTCATAGTGATATATCATTGATAAACCCTTAAATACACTTCACTTAGTGGTGAGGTGATTTTTTCTTGAAAGGGGTTGTCACTAAACCTAGAAAGGTCCATCTAAACCCTAGGTCCACATTATACTCTAAGGTCCTGTTATGATCAACTTCATGGTTTTAAGAACCAATATCAATATATCCAAAGAATGTATCTATTAATTCCTCTAAGGTAATATGCGTATGATTAAGGTGATGGGTAAGTCCCATTAGCCTATCACACAATAGCTCACTTACAATCTAATGGTCACTTGGCCCTAATGACCATTTAAATTCTTAACACGTATTTGAAACATTTATTATAATCTTTCACCAAAATTCATGTGCTCTACTATATGGGTGGATGTCTAAAAATTCTTGGTATGGGTCTCTCATATACAAAGACTAATAAAAGAATCTAAGTATTTGATACTCAGTTGAAGAGTCTATGTTTTAAGGAATTATTCATGTGTATTATCCCTACCTCCTTAGTGAGGCATGTCACCAAATAATTAAAAATTCTATTTCACTATGGAATAACTAGTACTAAACAATGATTCATATATCTCTTAGTGTTTAAAATTTGCTCTAATACCAAAATTCCATGCCCAAAATTTTGCATGATTAAAACCACATAAAAAATCCATTTTTTGTACAATGTATATTCTACACAACTATGCTACCTATTGGCTATCCATATTCTTGGCATGATATGTACAATACATAAAAATAACTGAGTCACATTCCTAAATGACATAGATGTAAATTCACAAGTGGTCATATTGTTACTATGCATCCATGCCAGTCCCACTTGCTCTAATAAGCCTGCAGACTCTCAAACAAGCTTAAAAATCTCTAAGAAAACCTAATGATACCCACAACCCCAAGGTCTAAAATGGATGATCAACGATAAAAATGAGGGTTTGAGTAATCACTATCTCAAATTATTTGTCCAAACTCTCAACAAGTTTCAAAGAGGACTCAAGTTATTTTGAACAATCAAAAGGCTCAATTTGCACCTAAAGTCACAACTTGAATCTTTTTTCAAGTTGAATTACTTCCTAAAAAAGTGTTTATATAGGAAGTTTAATACTCTTCATATGACCTAAAAATGGTTATAAAGTGTTCACAAGCACTAACCCATTTTGTCGAGCACCAACACAACAATTATTTATGAGCACCAACTCATAGGAGCACCAATCCCTTGCAAAGATTTGTGAGCACCAACCCATAGGATCACCAACCCCTCTTGTGTATAAAACATAACTATCTCTCAATATTGCTTACTCAAAAAATGATAGAACTCTACAATATCTCCTACTTTTCTTTCTTCAAAAATAAAATACAAACCATGTAATCTCATATATGTTACAAATGGCTTCTCAAGCATTTATTTATAGCTTTCCAAATGACCTTTGGCATTCACCATTTTTGACCCTTCAATCCTCATGGAAAATGGTACCAAACTTGCATGACCCTTCATATCCTTGCATTTGAAAAGTCATATGGTGACCCTTCATAAGCAAATGAATCCTTTCCTCTTTTGTCTTTATCTTGGTGATTTTTCATATTCCTCAAAGTGTCCTTTCATGTAAAAATGTGCCATACCCTCTTTTGTCTTCACATAGTGACTCTTGGAATTCCTCAAGATGACTCTTCATGAGAAAATTCATCCCATTCCTCTTTTGTCTTTACCCTATGACTCTTTGACTTCTCCATAGACCCTCTTTTTACTTATATACAACCAAAAATATATTTGTTAATATTAAATAAATATTAACACACATTAGCCAAGATATGAATATTAAAAACATCATTAAATGCAATGGGGCCTTTATCACCAATGTTAGACCTTTAACATCAATGACAATATTTGCAACAATCTCCCCCTTTGTCATTGATGACAACCTCAAACTGAAACTACCACATCTTGAAACCTATATATACTGCCATCTAAAAAACATATAGTAACTCCCCCTTACTATAGTAACTTGTACCTATTCCATGTACCTATTTTTCACCTGTACTTGTACCTATACTTGTTCTATTCTTCTCCCCCTTTGACATCAATGGCAAAGGGCCTATCCTAGAGCTAACATTTAGCTTCCCCTCAACTGATGTTGATCCTCAATGGTAGGAAGAAAAAAAAATTACTCCCAAATTCTCTTGCAGATACTTAAATGTGTATTTTGGTAATGCCTTTGTGAAAATATCTATAATCTACTCTATAGTACTGATATATTCCATCTTATTCTATTGATCTACAACCTACTCTCTCAAGAATTGATATCTGATAGAAATATGTTTTGTTCTTGAATGCATCACTAGATTCTTTAAAATATTAATAGCACTTGTGTTGTCAAAAAAAATAGAAATAGGTTCATCATATTTTACCTTGATATCTTTTAAAGTTTGCTTCATCTAAAGCACTTGAGTACAACACAATACCACTACAATATATTCTAATTAAGCTATAGAAAATGATACCAAATTATACTTTTTGTTTAGCCATGATACTAAGCTATCACCAAGGAATAAAACTCCTCCACTTGTACTCTTTATTTTATCCAAGCAACCTACCTAATCTAAATATGTATAAGCAACCAAAGTGAAATCTTTGCCTATGGGATACCACAATCCATAATCCAATATCCCCTTGATATATCTTAATATTCTCTTCACCAACTGAACATGACTATCTTTTGGAGCTGACTGATATCTTGAAACCATACCTACTACATGCATGATGTTTGGACTCAATGCTATCAAATATAAAAGACTACCAATCATATATCCATACAAAGATTGATCTGCAATAAGTGAATCTTCATCCTTGCTCACCTTATTTCTTGTGCTCATTAGTGTGCCAATTGGTGCACAATTTTCAAAACCAAATTTATTCAACATATCCTTGGCATATTTAATTTGAGATATGAAAACTCCTTTATCTGACTAAAATATTTGTAACCCTAAGAAAAATGACAATTTTCCAAGCATAAACATCTCAAATTCTTTTTGCATATTATCAGACAATTCTTTTGTCATCTTTTCAATGTTTCTTCCAGAAATAATGTCATCAACATTTAACACAACAATTAATTAATGTTCACCTTCTATTTTGATTTAGAGATTACTATCATCAAATCCTCTCTTGAAACCTTGATCCTATAGGTACTTATCAAGTCTTTCATACCAAGCTCTGTGAGCTTGTTTCAATCCATATAGTGTTTTCTTAATTCTACATACATGGCTACTAATATTTGAGAGAATAAATCCCTCAAGATTCTCAATGTAGACCTCTTTTTCTAGATTCCCATTTAGGAAGGTAGATTTGACATCCATCTAAAACACTTTGAAATTTTTAAACACTGCATATGTAAGAAACATTCTAATAACCTCGAGCCTTGCTACTAGTGCAAAAGTTTATTCAAAATCTATTTCCTCAATCTGAGTATATCCTTTACATACTAATCTTGATTTATTCTTGGTCACTTCTGTATTTTCATTCAACTTATCTTTGTAAACCCATTTTTCTCCTATCACATTATGATCTTTTGTTCTAGGCACTAATTCCCAAGTATCATTCTATTCTATCTGATTTAATTCTTCATCTATTGTCTTAACCCAATGCTTATCATGTCTAGTTTCTAAAAAAGTTTTAGGCTGAATTTTGGATAACAAAGAAAAATTAACTTGCTCAGATTCACTTACCATCATTATTCTAGTGTGAATTCCTTCATTTATGTCCCCAATGATGTCACTTTTAGTATGATTTCTCTAAACATATTTAGATAGAGTTTTGGTGTCCTTTTCCTCCTTCTCATCTTCATTTGATTCTTCAAAATATTCTTCTATCCTGACACTTGCACTTTCAACAATTTTCTTGGTTCTTTTGTTATAAAATTTATAAGCCTTACTTTTGCAAGAATAAAAAATAAATATACTATCATCTACTCTAGATTCAAACTTACCAAGTTTTTCATTAGTTCTCTTTATGAAGCATCTACTACCAAAAACTCTAACATAATCAACTATTACTAGTTTGTCTTTCCATAGCTCATAAGGATTCTTATCACTATTGACTCTTAATAATTATCTATTCTAAATATGCACTATTTTAAAAACTAATTCTCTCCAATATTTATCTAGTATTTTGGATTCATTTAGCATTATCCTTTTCATCTCCTGAACTATTATGTTTCTTGGTTCAACTATTTCATTTTATTGTGGAGTTCTAGCTGCTAAATAATGTCTCTTTATTCCATTGTCTTCACAAAACTCAATAAACTAATTTGACATGAATTCTCCTCCTCAATATGATCTTAGACACTTAATCTTTAAACTGGTTTCATTCTTAACTAATGCTTTGAATGCTTTGAAATTTCTAAAAGCTTCTGATTTTTTCTTTAAAAACATTACCCAAGTCAAATGTGAAAAATCATCAATAAGAAACATGAAATATTTCTCACCTTGAGTACTTTGAGATCTCATAGGTCCACATAGATTAATTTGAACAAGCTATAACATATGATTGGTTTATTACTCTTTTGTTTTGAACCACCTTCTAGCCTACTTCCCATGCTGACAAGGTTCATAAAGCGTGTCGGATGGATTTGTAATCTTTAGAATATTTTTGACTATTTGCTTCTTGTTGATGTTGACAAGATTGTTAAAAATTAAGTGTCTCATTATCCTATGCCATATCCAACTTTTTTCAATCTGAGTCAAACAACATCTTTGACCTTTGATGTCTGATAACATATATAAATTATTGCCTATTCTCTGAGCATCTGCAACCAACACATCTGAATCTTTTTTCCTAATTTCACAACCTTCTACATAAAACTTTAGTGTGTGCCCTTGATCACCATTTGAATTACACTCAAAATATTATGCTTAAAACCTTCTACATACAAAACATTTTTAGTTTTAGTTCTACCATTATCCAAACTAAGTGTACCTTTTCAAGGAATTCTAGTAGTAGTATGTCTCTAAATTTCACTATGCCATCATTGATCTATTTCAAGGTTATGAACTTTATCTTATCTCCTATCATGTGCCTCAAACATCCACTATCAATGAACCATGGCTTTTCTTCATTTATTGCATTTAAAGTTGTTTGTACCAACATAGATTTTTTAGGTTGTTTCTTCTACCATAAACATGTGTAAACTTTCTTCTTGATGATTGAAGCCTTGAAACTCTGGTCCTTCTTGACTAACTGGAACACAGTTCTATAGTACTAGGCTATATATCCAATTTTTTTGCACTTGTAACATATTATGGCCCCTTCATTAAATCCTGATAGAGGAGCAAAAGAGTTGTGGCCTCTGATTGACTCTACATGACTTTCCTTCTCCTTATTCTAAAATTATTAGCCCTTTTTTGACATTCTATTTTCTTATGACCATATCCATTATAATAAAAATATTAACCATAAAAATAGGACCTATTTATGTATCTCTGACCTAATTGCCTTTAATATCTTTGTTCTTTCCAACCTTCTATGTTTGAGATGTCCTCTGTATTCTTAACTTCTTCCTTTTTTATTTCCTCTTTTTTAAGAGCTTCAACATAGCTCTTTCCTTTTTTCTTGTCTATGAAAGTAGTGGCCTCCCCTTTCTCTTTTTCAAATTTGATACCTATCTTATCTAACATGGATCTTTGACTCTCTAATATCTTATTCAACATATTAGTGTTATTCTCAAATTTTGAATCATTAGCTGATCTATCATTGATTACTTTATTTATTTTCTCAAGATATACTTTTAAACAAGCAATTTTAATAACATACCTTTCACATTCTTTACTTACTTTTTAAAACTATGCCATTAGATCTTCTTCATTCTTCTTGGCTTATTCAAAGTGTACTTTTAGATCTTCAATTATTTCCTTTGACTCCTTTCATTTTTCTTGATCTAGAGCTTTAATCTTCGATTCTTCTTCTCGAGAGATTTTAACTCTTCTAAGGCACAAATGATTTATCATTCTCAATTCACGTTGGCTTCATCATGTTCTTCTTGATCATCTATACTTTTGCTTACAGAGACATCTTCATATATGGCCATGAATAGAATCTCTTCTTCTTCTGAATCATTGACTCCACTATCTTCAGCTAAGCTAGGATCTTTAGAATACAAACTCTTCTTCTCGAATCCCTTCTTAAATTTTCCTTTTAAATTATTCTTGTATGTAGAATTTCCTTCCTCATTGTCACCGTTACCATTATCTAGGCACTTAGCTACAAAATATCTAATCTTTCCATAATTAAAACATTTAAAAGGTAATTTTCCTTGATATTTACCTATTCCCTTTTTTGGCTTGCGAATGAATAGAGATCCATTGTCATCTTCATCATCACTATAATTGTCACTTGATTCTCGAATCTTAGCCTTATTTTTCTTTGATGTCTTGAAAGTAGCTTCTCTCTTTGAGGGTTTTTCTTGTTCGCTCCACATCTCATATGCCGTAAGAATACCATGTAGCTCATCCATCTTTGACTTAGCTAAATTCTTCATCTCTTCAATTGTCAAAACTTTTGCATCATATCTCAATGGTAAAGATCTCAAAACTTTTTTAACCAAAATTGATTCTTCTAACTTTTCTCCAAGACCTTGAATTTGATTAACTACTTGATCAACCCATAAAAGATGACTTGCTATATTTTCTTCCTCTTCCATATTCAAAATCTCAAATTGTCTTTTGAAAGTCTGAAGCTTGGCTTGCTAAACCTTTCCATCACCTTTGTAAATATTTTCAAGTTTTACCCAAGTTTCATGAGTCAATTTACATTGCATAAATTTAATAAATTATGATTCACATAAACCACATAAAATAGCATTTAAAGCTTTGGCATTACTTTCACTTGCCTTCTTTTTCACTAGAGTAGTTACAAGTGTCTGTGGCTCTTCATATTCCTCCACCACTACTTGCTAAATGTCAAATATAAGGGCCATCAAATAAGTATTCATCCTTATGCTACAAAAAGCATAATTTTTTTCATCAAACAAAGGTGCCTTATTTGTAGAAAAACCTTCATGTGATCCAACCATCGTGCTTTCCTGATCTACCTTCAAGCTATAAAACTTTTTCCAAAGGAACCTGCTCTGATACCAATTGTTAAGCATGAAATATACAGAGGGGGGGTGAATCAGTATATTATAAATATTTTACTTAATCTAATTTATTTTTTTTAAACATTTAATCACATATTTAAGATATGTAATAAAATTGAAACAATAATATGTACCACACAAGAGAGAGAGAGAGAGAGAGAGACCAAATTTTTACATGGAAACTCAAAGTGAGAAAAACCATAGAGAATAATATCAAGTATATGAATGAGCACTAACTCAGATTATAAATTTTGTAAGCATCAACTTGCAGGAGAACCAACCCCTTTTGTCGAGCACCAACATAGAAATTATTTGTGAGCACCAACTCATAGGAGCACCAACCCTTGCAAATATTTGTGAGCACCAACCCACAGGAGCACCAACCCCTCTTGTGTATAAAACATAACTATCTCTCAATGTTTCTTACTCAAAAAATGATAGAACTCTACAATATCTCCTACTTTTATCTCTTTGAAAATAAAATACAAACAATGTACTCTCTTTCATATTACAAATGGATTCTCAAGCCTTTATTTATAGCTTTCCAAATGACCTTTGGCATTCACCCTTTGTGACCCTTCAATCCTCATAAAAAATGGTGCCAAACATGCATGACCCTTCATATCCTTGCATTTGAAAAGTCATACAGTGACCCTTCATAAGCAAATGTGTCCTTTCCTCTTTTGTCTTTATCTTGGTGACTTTTCATATTCCTCAAAGTGTCCATGTAAAAATGCACCATACCTTCTTTTGTCTTCAGATGGTGACTCTTGGAATTCCTCAAGATGACTCTTCATGAGAAAATGCATCCCATTCCTCTTTTGTCTTTACATCATGACTCTTTGACTTCTCCATGCACCCTCTTTTGACTTATATGCAACCAAAAATATATTTTTTAATATTAAATAAATATTAACATACACTAGCCAAGATATGAATATTAAAAACATCATTAAATGCAATGGGGCCTTTATCACCAATGCTAGGCCTTTGACATCAATGACAATATTTCCAAAGATAAAGTCTCCTTTCTTAGGTCCCTAATTATGGATCACTCCATCTTATCCATTGGATCCTTTCAATCTCAACCATCAAATTTGGTCAATGCTAAAAAAACCCTATAAATCCTTAATGATAGCTATAAATGTTTCAAATCACGTTTTATGATTCAGTATTAAATTTAGGAAGAGATTAAATAGGTTTTAAAGGATGAATTATGTGAATATGAGAGTATTATATGATAATTATCTTATTGGAATTAGCTTATGAGAGAAGCTTACAACACATTGCATTACTTCTTGATTAATATGGGAGGCGTTGTCTCATTTATTCCTTATCTAAAGGCTATTAGGATGATACAATCCTTAGCCTTTTGGTTATGTCAATATTAAAAAATGTTTCCTACTAACTTTAAGAGTGATAGATATGGGTTATGTTTCTATTATGCATACATCTTGATGTGGTTTGTCAGATTAAGGGTTTGGGCATTGCAATGAGTGTCTAAATTCCTCCTGAAGATTTATTTGATTTGGTTTTTGGCATAAGGATGAGTGTCCAAAGTCCTCCTAGATATTTTTGTGATTGGGTTTTGGGTATATGGATGAGTTTCCAAATTCCTCCCAATGTTCAATGTGATTAGGTTTTGGGCATCAGGATGAGTGTCTAAATTCCTCCCAATGGTGTGTGTGATTGGTGTTTGGGCATTGGGATGAGCATCCAAAGTCCTCCTAATAGATTAAGGTATTAGGTTTGGTCAGTGGTAATAAAGTATAAATTTTTAATAATATTTTCATTGATTAGTTTTTTGAATCAATATTACATCCATTTTCCTCCTAATGGATTAAGGAAAAGGGTTTGGGCAAAGGTGATATGTTAATCTCGTACCTAAAATAAGGTTTGAAAAAATATGATAATTTAAATTCAAAAATTCCTCTTTATTTGATTCTATTTATTGGAAAATTTTATTATTATTCATCTGATGGGTTAAGCAACCCTTATATTGATACTATTTCATGTGGCTAACCTTGTGGGTTCCATGTGCTTAAAGCATTTTTTTTATCTTAATATTTGGCATAGTAAGAATGAGAGAAGAAGGAAATTAAATGCTCTTGGTCACCGAAGATAAAATAAAATAAATTTAAATAAAATAGAATGAATCCTTACCTTATACTTGAACATGACACTTGACACATTATAATACATGCTTCAAAAATTAAAGTAACAATTGATTGAAACTAAAAAATCTTTAACTATGTGTTATCATAGATTGGAAATAAAATATTAATCAACAACACTTAGAATTAAACCTTGAATCATGACTCAACCTATATTGGAGTTGACTTATATTTGGTTATGGAAATTTTAGTGTATTACATTATACTCTTTGATTTTTTAGTAGATATATGAGGTCATTGAATTAGAGAGAGTGTTGGGTTGAGTTAGTAGGATTCCTTGATATTGCTATAACATCCTTAAAACTAGGATTTTTACTTTCAATGATTTCCATGAGAAATTCTAAATAAGGTGAGGGGGATGCGAGGCCCCATTTCTTATAGTGATAGTTATATTGGAATTTTTTGTTATTATACACATATCTTATTGTGATGTACTCCTTATATTATTTGAGACCTGAGACACTTTGTTATGTTTTTATATTTTTATTATATTATACTAATATAATGGGTTAGGTACTCTATATTTTTAAGATTTTATTATAAGAGTATGATTCAGATGCTAGTGATAGTTGATTTCACTTTGACTATTGAGATGCATACTACATTAGCATATTAGTTTAGCTAATACTACTTTATCATGTGATTTTAGATTATAAATATGTGGATGCTAATAGTTTGAGATAATAATATCCTTGTAATTCTTATATTTATACAACACATTATTTTACATCTTACTTAAGATTGTTTAAATTTTAGTTACTTCAACTATCCTAGGATATATCAATTTTGTGTGTGCAATGATATGCAGGATTATAGGTGGCCAAGTAATGGATTTTGTACTACGTAGATCATGTATTTTACCATTCACTAGATGTGTTGTTTCCCTAGTTGATATGTAGCTCATTCTTTTTTTTAATGTGTTATGCTCACTTATTTTAATTTTAGAAATTCTATATTAAATAACACTATTCATTCCCTCTTTACCCATACCTTAGATATTTATTAAACTATATAAAAGGTCATAAGGCCAAAAATGGAATCAAAATAATGTCACCACTTTAAAAACTTGAATGGAAATGAAAATCCAACTCTAGAGGGTCACATAAAGTGATTTTGTGTTGAAATTTGAGTCATTTGACTAATAGGGATGTATGGGATTCTTTATAAGAGCCTAAAATGACTTTTATTACCACCCATGTGATGATTAATGGCATTGGAATAATATAATCATTTAGTTAGTATAGTTGATACATACTTTCCCTTGTGTCACGTAAGAAGGAACATGGGTATTGTAAAAAGGAGAAAAAAATCTATAACATGAGTATTTATATATAATTAGGTGGGAAGTCACTCTTTTATGTATGAGGACTTCAGAACATAGTTTCCATGTCCAAAACCTACCAAATGAAGGTATATATCAAACCCATAAGTTAAGCCTATTTAGGCAACATAACATTACAATTTAAATTCAATAAAATGATTTTTTTAAAAATAAGTATAATTAGAGGAATTAGTCATCTCCATGGCCCCAAAGGTTTTTAAAAAAACATGGTGGACATAGGCCCAACCATGGAAAATAAACAATAGAATGGAGAATCCAAATGGCCATGCAACCCATTGAAACTCTCAAAAAATAATGGAAGAAGAAATTTTATAAATAAAGGATAAAATTCTTTCATGAAGAAGCCTATCTTGGTTCCTCTACTTGATCCTAAACAAAAATTCAAACTCTCAATTATTAATAGAAGGATAAATTGAATAAACAAAGGATAAAATACTTTTATGAAGAAGCCTACCTTGGTTCTCCCACTTACACCTAAGTAACAATTCCCCCTAAAAGTTCCTTGCTACATATAATCCTTCTCTACTCAAGGTTTTTTATGCTCCTCAAGCTCAAGATCCTCTCTCCTAAATAAAAATAATGACCCAAAAAATTGTGAAAAATATATGTTTCACATCAAATTATAGATAATATCTTAATCCTTGGTTAATGGGAAGGTGATACACATCCCTTTGCATGCCTTTATCTCTCAAAATAGTATTATATATATTTTTTCTCTTTTTTACAATGCACATGCTTTTTCTTACATGACATGAGGGAAAGTACGGCTCATCTATAATAAATTCTTCACTTATTATAATGCCATTAATGATCACATAGGTGGTAATAAGTATTTATTGGCTTATACAAGGACTCAAATACATCCCTATTGGTTAAATGATTCTAATTTCAACATAAAATATCACAAAATCACTTTATGTGATCCTCCAAAGTAGGATTTTGAGTTCCATTTGAGTTTTCAAGTGGTGACATAATTTTGGATCTCTTTTCAACATTATATAAAGTTTAATAAATATATAATTTATGGTAAGGAGGCCATGAATGTTTTTATTTATTTTATACTTTATAAATTTAAAGCAAGTTACTAGAACACATTAATGAAAAGAAAAGAGTTTGGTTTCAACTAGGGACACAACATATCTAGTGAATGATAAAATCCATGATAAATTTATTTAAATATCTATTTATTGGTCACCTTTAATCCTAAACATCATTTCACACATAAAATTTATCTATCTTAGGATAATTGAAACAATTGAACTAGAAAAAATCTCAAATAACATGTACAAACGCACATTGTATAAATAGAAACATTACAAGAATAATATTATCTCAAAAGACTAAAATTCATATGTTTTTGATCTAAAATAACATAAAAATGAATATTATATCAATTAATACACTATTTTAGGATGCATCTCAATATTCAAGGTGAAATTAACTATCACAAGAATCTAAATCATACCCTTGTAAGAAAATATTTAAAACGTTGAGTACCTAACCCATTGTCTCAGTAGTAACATAATAAACATATAAAAACATAACATTGAGTGTTTTATGTCTCAAATAACATATTGACCACATCACAATAGGACATTTTTACAATTAAAAATTATTCCAATAGAACTATCACTATAATAAATAGGGCCTCACACTTTTAAGCATACATTTATTGAATATTAGGTCAAGATAAAAGGAGAAGTGAACTAGAAAGTTATTCTAGTAAAATTAGTGAATCAAAGTTACAATATAGATCTATATTAGTCTCCAAATAAACCTTTAAATTTATAGATCCCACAAAATTAAAAGTGACACAATCATCCACATAAGACATGATGGGCATAATCGGCCCTTTGTTAATTATGACCTAGACACAACTGACCCTTTATTGATTTTAACCCAATTGTAGATAATAGTTAGATTATTAGGACCAATTATATGTTAGTTATATAATATTTTCATATTTCTATATTATTGGTATCAGTGTCTAGATGTGTTTTTTTAGTCTTCTTTCTTTCTCTTTCATTTGCATTGTTTGTTCGATATTTTTGGTACTTTTAATCTTTATTTTAGAATATTAGGGTTTTTTATTACTTTTTATAACTATATTACCCTAGATCCCTCTTATTAACCCATTTTACCATTATAAATTAGTTTATTTATATTTAATATAACTATTTGGTAAAATAAATTGGAGAACATGATCCTAGTGATCAACTAACCTAGTGTTTTGTTACCCTCATCCTTCTAGGGTCCAGTTTTACCTTTCAGTTATAAATTTTAGCTATGAGTTCTAATAATTTTATTTGTTTTCCATGTAATAATTTTTTCAAACATAATTCATGAACCCCTCTTTAAAACATACTAAAACTTATGGATTTTATGTTATTTATCCCCTAACCACTGATTTTTACCCATAGGACAAAATCAATGAACTGTTGATTCTAACCCATAAGACAAAAGGCTCAAAATAAAAACCATCTAAACATAGGATGATTATATGAGATATTAATATTGATAAATTTTATATTTTAGGTGTATATAAGTAATTCTAGATGAATTAAGACCAATAAGACTCTAATGTGGGGGAGAAAGAGTTTGAAAATAGCCAAATGTACACAAGTGGACTAAATGCAATAAAGCATGATAAATATTTAATGTAAAAGGGTCTTGTACATAATTTATGTGTCTACATAATTACTCAATTTAATTTTCATGTGCATGAATGAATGTGTGTCTCAAATCTAAATAAATGAATCACATACTTTCATTTACCCAAGGGATGAAAGGATGAATAATCTGGATGCTTAGAATAGGCTCCACTTGCATCCTAATTTTTATAAGTATAGTTTACCTACAAACAATAATTAATGAATTTAAGTTGTAAATTTATTAATAATTTTGTTTGAATATAATAATTTCAATAGAAACTAAAAAAATCATAGGAATGAATAAACCTAATGGTATGCAAGCCAATCTATCACTCATGAGAAAATTTTAGATGCTAAAATAAAATTTAAATATAAAATATTGTATGCCTATGGGAAACCATGATTTAAAATCACTCCACTTGATGATCAAGTAAGTAAAAATTTGATACTCCTTGGTACTTTTTTAAAAATTTATTTGTAAAATCACAATCCATGTAAATTTGTATCTAGGAGTAGAATATTTAGATGCATGCACCTATTTTGAGGTGATGGATTAGTATTTGTTCTTGAAAATCATTAACATCAAAATAAATATCTATATAAAAATGTATTCTAAGTTATTATAATCTTTTTAAAATATCTTTGTAAACACATGCATTAGCTATAGAAATATTTTATCATGTAACTATTGATAGTAAGATGCGACCTCATGTGAGGATGAAATGATGAGGGTCAATAAATATGGCCCAACATAACCTATCAATGGGTAAAATATATATGAACCCAAAAAATAAATTCTTAGGGAGAGAAAGGAACTATCAATAATAAATAAATGGATAAATAAAAAAGGAGAAACTAGAGTCAAATGGAAAATGAAGTTTTTTAAAACCATTAAGTCAAATAAAATGAAGGGTCAATAAAATGTAACAATCAAAATTATAAAAGTAATAAAATTCAAACTAGTTAATAAAATGGTAATAAGGTGCTCCTACAATGCTCTATGGCCCCTCCCGCCCTCCCCCTCCCCCTAACCAGTTGTGAATATATAATCATATTTATATGCTTTAGGTTATGACTCTAACTTAATAATACCTAGTGAATCATCATTACACTATATGTAAATACAAGAAATAATGTCCTCAAGGGTAATAGCAATACGTCTAGGTACCTATGAGTCAAATCTATCACCATTGTTATCATCATTAGCGTAATCATCATTGGTGTAATTATTATATTTACAAATAGGTGTGTTAAATGTTATATCCTTTAGTAGAAAGCACACTCCATTATATAAATGTTATTTTTAAAAATTAGATATTTTGTAGGTTCTTTATCATGTATGGGTTACACAAGCTATAATAAGATTAATTTGGTAGGTAGATGAGTATGTTTTTGAAATTTACATACATACATTTGAAGCATTGTGATTTATTTATTATTTGGTAAATCATGTTAAATTTGTGTTGGAAATTCATAAGAATATAATCATTTCATTGCATAAATAGTGTGTTTTATAAAGAAACCATATTTACAAATAAATTAAATGTAGAAAAGAATTTGGATCATATAACTCTACATCATTATGAGTTAAAAGATTTTTTACCATGATAAATCATACATGTACATGATGATTTACATAAGTCAATGAGTATAAAATAAGATAAAATATGATCTTTAGAGATAACCATATAGTGGGGGGAACTTTTATACACATCTTTTTGTGATACATACACTATTATTTTTGTTCTCAAGAGTGATTCATTTTAGGATTTTGTAAATTGGACATCAATGCAATATTCCCATTTTGAAGGCTTTAGTTTCATTATATAATTAGTTTAGGGGTATATAAATATAATAATGATACTTAGTTTGAAGTTGAATAATGTTATTTGATTATGTTGAAATATTAAATTAGGAATATTTTTGGTCGTATACTTGGTTAAATACAATTATATAATTATTAGATCATTATTGATGGGATGGAAATTTATTTTTTTAACATAATGAATGTTCAGTAGCTTTACATTTTTATAAAATTTGTTTTATGATTTATCACTAGAGAATATATTGTTGGAGTTTTATGGGTTATCTTTTGGGTGCCTATATTGGCTACTAAAAATCTTGACTTACTTGTGGGAAAATATTTTGGAAGAAGTTAAACAAAGATATGAGGTAGAGATATAAACTATATGTATTTTAAAGGATCCCATTATATTTTCATTCTTATGTGTTTGGTTATTCTCTTACATAATTAATAAAGTGTTAGATTTATATGGTCACAATATGATATCCTTGGCTATCACACATTGAGACACTATCAATTGAGTGCTAAATGAAAACTTCAAGTTTTCTAAAACATTTAATGTTACTTTAGTTCATAACTATCTTCTATTGAGTAAATTTCATGTGTTAGTGAGAGTTTATTAATAATATTAGTATATCACAAGGGTTCATCAGTAATATTGATTCTAATTTTGATTTCATTGAGCTAAATAATTCCATGGCATTATAATGATAAAAGGGACATTGGATTATACCATTGAAAATAATCAAAAAGTTTTATTATAAATTATTAAAGGATAATGTTAATGAAATTTAATGAGGGAGAAGTTATTGTTTAAATAAATTAAAAATTGCATAACATAAACCTAACCTAGTTTAATTACATTATCTCATGGAAAATGGGAAAGAGGTAAAATAAGGTAAAAACCATAAGGGTTTATAATTATTTTAAATGGTGAACAAGTAAGTGCTATTATAGGATAAGAATGAGGATTTTTGGGGTGGACTTCCTAATTTTTTTGGCCATATAATGATAATTTTTTGATTCCATAATTAGATATTACCATGGAGAGAGAAATTTGATTTTATTGGGTTATTGAGTCATTCATGTAGACTAATTGTGAATATGTCATTTTGCTTACCAAAGAATTACTACAAAAATTTCATTAGACTAGCACGATGGTCATTCAAGACACGAGTTGCTTAGGCACTAAAACTACCAAATAAAACCCTAATATAAGTAAGATATGAGGTAAAGTTAAAAATAAAAGGGAAAAGGAGATTTGATAGAATTAATGGAGAATAAGAGAAATGGGGGATATACGTGATCAAGTTAATTTAATTGTATATAGCATAATAACTCAATAATTACCTTTTTTTTTTAATTTCTATCCTTATTTAAAATATAATTGGGTTCAAAAACCATTATTTTCTCTGAGGGGAACTTTGTGTGTGGAATTCATAATGGATTTTTTTGGGTTTTATTGATATTTTGATATGAATATAGTATATAATTGAAAATGAAACCTAATATGAGAACCAAAGATTTATTAGTTTTTTTCACACCTTAAATCTTAGTTAAATGCATTAAAATTATGAGTGAATTATGGAAATGAAAATAGAAAAAATATTAAATACTTAACCTCTTAGTTTAAGCCAATAGAATGAGAAATATTTGAGGAGGTTATTTAAAATTTGGGTATCATTATAGAGTTCATCATATCTATGGGATAGACTTGGAGGTAATCTTTGGGTCTATGACCTAAATATAAGTAACTCTAGGTTTATGTGTAATAAATATGCTAAGATGAAATATTAAGGTTGTAAAATAACCCATCTTAGTTGGATTATTTTAATTCATAATGAGACAAAGCTAGTAATTCCATTAGGAAAATATGAGGAATAATTGGTGAAAACACTAGAAGGTTAAACTAATAAATAAACTTGTTATTGATTTTATAGTTTAGGAATTAATGAACAAGGTAAAATATAATATTTGGGTTTTAAGTTTTAAACAGCCTATAATAGTATCTAAAATATAATACTTAATTAGAAAAGGATACAATACCAATAGTCAGGAATATAAACCAATGGGGTAATAATATGATTTGTTAAAAATTAAAAATCAAATGTTTAATAACTTTTGGTTAAATGATAAACTAAAAGTACAAGCTAGAAATCCTTGGATTTCAAGTTTTATCTCACAGATAGCTAAATATAAAAACAATAATGGATATGAACGAAACAATAAATTATGTTATATGCATGTTTTCTTATATTCTATATAAATCATTAGGATCCTTAGTCTCTCTCTCATACATGTTTATGGTATCCATTATAGAGAGATAAATGACATATTTGGACAACATTGATCAATGTTTAGAGTTGTTTAAATCTATAAAATGAAATGGAATGACTAAGAGTTCAACAAGTCACCAAAAACCAAGGGCATATAAAAATTGATCAATCAATCACATATGAAATAAAATATAAAAATAATATGCAATACTATAAAAGATATGTACAGTCAGATTTTTTATTTTTTTGATTTATTTGAATATTTAAAAAATATATATATTAGAAATGCATAATCTACCCAATTATCTCATAAGTATTATAATCATAACAATCTATGAGAAGATGTAAATGGATGAGTTTATATGAATAATTTGTCTTTTATTGAATACTAGTTGATTATATATTTTCCTTTTTCTACTCTTGCTTTATGGTTTGATCTGATCTTTAAACTATAATCATTGCACTTCCATGCTTAAATTTGATATGTGCATGATCTTTACCCAATGTTTCCCCTATTTATTTCATCCATGATCTTCCTATTTTTTCATTTACATTCTTTAAATTAAATGTCAACATAAAATATGATAAAACATGTTTTTTATTTAAGTGTAAAAAGCAGATTAATGGATCCAATGTAAAATTGAAGCTCTATAATATTACCCAAGTGTTGACAATCATATCCAATATATTGAATAAGTGTCATGCTACATATATTACCTTTGAAAAAGGATGAAATCTCAACATTAATACACTTCTTACCATCTATGAGTGGGCTAAGAAACAAAGGCTCCACATACAGTGAATGTTTTTTTAGTTAAGTCCTTTAAAACCTCAATTATAACCTGAGTTTTATTTTCAACCTCATTTGTTAAAAATCCTTTCTTAAGGATTCTTTCTTTCTTGATTTGAACTTATTTTTTAACTTCTCTTTTGATAATTTATCCTTTTTAACTTCTCTTATTTTAACTTTTGTAACCTTATTCCAATTTATCTTTTTTCAATTGTTTTTTTCTCAACTTGTTCTTTAGTAATTTGTCTCTTTCCAATTGTTTCCTTTGAAACTTTTGTTTCTCAACCTTTTCCTTTTATAACCTTGTTTTTTCATCTTGTTATTTAATGTTTGAATCATTATCAACCATATTTGTATCATTAGACTTCGTAAGCACATTTTTATTTTGACCTTATTTTATGAGAAATTATTTTAACATGCTTTCTTTGTTTTGAATTTGTTTTTATATTTTTGCTAAATTATGTTCTAGTAACTTTGCCTATTTTATATATTCCTTTTATAATTTTTATTTTCCATCCATGTCATTTTTTAATCTTATATCTCTAATTTTTCCTTTTGAATCTTTTCTTATTCTAACTTTTCCATTTGTAACTATTTTTATTCTAAATTATCCATTTGTATTTGTGCTTATTTTTTTGTTCCTTTTTGCACTAGTTTTGATTTTGGCACTTGTAATACTTGCACTTATTCCTTATGAGATGAAATAATAGTGTAATTGGGTTTATTAATTGATGTATATAGTATAGGATAACCACTATCAATTATATTTTGTATTAAATTATCTAAATCCAAACAACTATATGTATGATAGCCAACATTCTATGATATGCATAAGAGTATTTTGATCTTCTCAGAGGAGGTATAGAAGGTAATTTGAATAAATTATTTTGAATCATTTCTCTTATAATTTCACTTGAACTCTTATTATTATTTTGTGTACTTTTTGAATCACTAGATTTAGATGTATTCTATTTTGGCTTCCAATCTTGGTATGAAGTCTTGTTTGGTATAAAATTGTTAGATGAAGATGCAAACACATGATTAAAATTAACATACTTTGGATTATTTGTATATGTGATATTATTTTATCATGATGTGATATTTGAAATTAAATATTAATTTTAATTTTATAACTCTTCTATTAACTTTTTCATAATGATGATTTGATTCTTAAGGGATTCACAAGAATAAACCCTAGGTACTTCTGATTGAATATGCATTAAAATAATATCAAGAGGATATACAAAAGGTGGAGGGGGTTTAGGAAGGATATATTAGTTTCCTTAATTTAAAAATATAGGATGAGTCACCTTTTCTCTTGGGATAGTGATTAAATGAACCTGGTTAGAGGTAAATTATCTATCATGATCTTGAGAAGGGTTAGTAAAAGCAATGAAAGAATTTGGACATACATTTTTCATATTAAAACAAGAGATTGAAATAAATTATAGGACATAAATGTGTCTAAACCATAGAAAAAATAATTTGAAACCCTATAGAGTTATAATCCTAAACAAGACTTAGGGTTTGACAATGTCCAATCAATAAATGGGTTCACCATATGTTTTATCTTGAATTGAATTAATGTGGTGATTAATCCTAATTTTGATAAATAGAATAGAATAATGCATGGTGATATAAATGCATTTTTAAATAGTAAACTAAAATTAAATGACTAAAATAGATGAAACATAATGATTTCAAGCAAGACTAAATTATGTAAATGAAATATGAACTTATCTTTTTTATTTGTTTGATTGATTGTGTTGACTGATAAAATGCATAAATTAGAAAAAAAGATCAAACATAAAATCTTATCATAAGCTAGATTGAAAATCATGTAAGGATAGGAACATTGAATAGGGATAGAAATGTTGGTCATTATTGTCCATGTCTGTACATATTTTATTTTTGTAAAAAACTATAATTTAGGGAAAAATCACATGTGATAGTTGGGAATAGGTATGTATGCAATTATTTTGTCTTTGAAAGTGTGTGGGATACTTGTGTATAGTTTTAGAAGTTGTAAACTCTAGTATAGAATGCAATGATTTAATGACATACATGCATGAAAATAAGGAGTGTAGTTGGGTTAAGCTAACCATGATCACCCTCATGATGACTAAACATTGCTTACATATCCAATACTCCAAGTATGGAACTCAAGTCCAATGTAGTTATCCCACCTAATTTTTTCATGCAATTATGTTCCTTTGACTATATGAATGTATCTAGAATCATCTTTCTTGGATAAGGATGCATAAAACTAGCTTAAAATTTGGCTAAGGACTATTTGAGGTGATTAGAACTTGAATTGAGAAAAATAGATAACTTTTGCTTAATGTGTGGTTATGTAAATAAGCCTTTAAATTGAATTTTCTAAGTTATGTAAGAAGTGACTTGAGCTTACCTTTATGGTAATCCAAAAGGAATGATCACACTTTAGGAATCCTAAAAATATGGAAGACAAATAAAGGAGGGTTCAATTTGAAATTTTGATAGCTGACAAGAGAATGATAGAAACACTAGATAGGGATAATAAATTTTACCACTATTGTCCCTATTGTGAAATATTGTCCCCTAGGGAAAAATGTTGAACTATGGATTTGGGCGAAGGCATACAGATGTATAATGTGTTTTTAGTAATCATAACATTTTTATATGTAATAAATGATAGTATTAAGAAAAAAATAGGTCCTCTCTTATGCTTAGAATAGGGTGAGGTATAAAAATAGGTAATAATTAAGTGCACAAGTTAATTAAAGTCAAAAATAAATAAAATGGGCATGATCAAGTATTTTTTACCAAATTTAGGTTACTACTCTATGTGTGTGTAAATATTTATGTTAAATAAATGTTTAAGTAAAGTTTTATATATTAAAAAAATTAGAATATAAATATTTTGAGGTGGGAGGGGGATTTGGCCAAATGGCCAATGACCTCCCTATCACCCCCAATTATGCATAAGATAGAATGGCATAATCATCTTCTAATCCTCAAAGAGGCTGGGATGGTGATTGTTGGCCTTGGTTGTTACAATGGTAGTGGGTATTGTACAATCCTACCATTGGCTGGCAAAAAAAAAGGGTTGTGCCAAAATTCCTTTATAAGATATATATATATATAGTCATATTCAGATTTTATATATTCAAATTCATATTACATATAAATATCATATTCATATTCATATTTTATATGAATATCATATTAAATTTATATGAAAATTTTACACTTACATGAATCTATCATATTAACTTAAACTAAGGAACATACACTCATTTGTACAAAAGAATATATATGTGATTTATACATTGTGTATATATCCTCTTTGTTTCTACTACATTTTTGCTCATTATATTCAGAAGAAGAAAGAAACTTAGGTTAATGGTCAGGGGTTTATACATTACCTAGATTAAGTTGTGCACCATATCCAGACGTTGTAGGAGCTCCTCTTTGGCTGTGGAGGAAGACACCTGTAGATAAGAATAAGACTTCAACACAAAAAATGTTAGAGAGATATATGGTGGACTGTCAAGTGATATACTCGGTCTCGAAAGTGTAAAAGCTACCTCAAGGGATGACAGTCCACTATTTGACAAAAATATTATTGTATGAAAAGAAATGGTGAAAGACTAAGAAAGAGAAATAGAGATAATGCGTACCTATATTCTGCAATCGGTCTGTCACAGTCACCGACGTCGGTAGTCTTGTCAACTTCAGTTGGTCAATATGTCAACATCGGTTATACTACCAATGTCGATAGGGGCAATGGGCCTTAGATGGGTTTCAGGGTATCTCTGTGGTCGCCAGAAGGGTCTACAAGCTTAACAGTTTGTGTAGGGTTGCAGGACAGTGAATAGGGTTTGGGAAGGAGTCAAGTAGAGGGTAGGTGTGAGATGGGGATAAGAATAGGAGGAAGGCTTTTCAGCCTCTCTAGGAAGAAATTCAGCTCTGGTTGATGGTATTTAGAAATAGTAAATAGAAACTAATTACCAAGTTATTCTAAATACTGAAATGGAGACAGAAGAATGCTTAGCTCTGCTTGATGGAGAACTAGTGATGTAGAACGCTTATTCCTATTGGTTGATGTCGCAGACCTCATACAATGTTTTCAACCCAATGTTTGGAGTGATTTTTGCAAAGTTTATGTAGCCTAGGGAGCGTTAGTTAAATTCTGATGATTGGTCTCAGAGTGTGCACGGCGATGTCTCAGAGTCTGGTCGTAAGAGAGCCAGAGAGAGATTAGATTCAGGCCTGGGGAGGAGCCAGAGAGTCTAGAGTGTCTAAGAGAAAAACTCAAGGTTAGACATCGAGCCTATGTAACTGACGTCGGTGAACCTACCGGCGTCGACTGACAGTTGATCGATGTCAATAGATAGAGAATGGGTAAAAGGGTTGTTTGGCTCATTTCTCCATCTGCCAAGTGCTTCTACCGTTAGAGAACGGTCAAAAGATGGGTTTGTTAGGCATGAGAGTTAGTTAGAGAGTTGGAATAAGTCTTAGGTAGTTATGATGTGAAGGACTTAGACATAGGATGAGTCATAAGGTAGGAAATGGTCTAAGGGTGAGGTGTCCAAGGTGAGGTGTCCTAGGTGAGGTGTCGAGGTGATGTCATAATTTAAAATAAGTTGTTTATTTTAAATTAATAAGATGTGTAAGGGACTAAGGGGAGTCAACATAATTTTGGTGTCTACATTTGCCCTTTTTTGTCTTGTTGGTTGTTCTTGATGAACTGCAAGACAAAAATAAGGTGTTAGTTGCCCCAGGTATGGGATGAGGTATTCCCCCTCAAAGCGGGAATCGAGAGAGGGCAATCCAAAATCGGTTGCCGATTTGATAGATAGTGAATGAATATGGTGAAGTTGGAGTGTGAACACTACAATAATTGAGATTGCACGTATACTACTTCACGTGATAGGTAGTTTAAATTATCGCAGGTAAGGTCAAGGAGTGTTAAAATTGAAGTAACCAGTCCCCAGCTTTGAGTCGTAGTTGATTGGGTTAAATGATCAAAGCTGTAGCTCCAATGGTCATCATGTTCCAAGTATCCCAAGCTTGGGAAGTGCTCTTAGAAAACATGAAAATGTCACAAGTAGTGGGGATCAACTTGGGCACGATCCGATACTTGTGAGGGTCATAATGTGAGGTGTAGACAATTTGCTAACTATTCGTGAGGTAGCATATATGCAATCAAAACAACCAAGGCAAAGTTGTCTCAGAAGTGGTCTTGGTCTAAGGAGATAGTCGTGATCTCCAAGGTTGTTGGTTGAGTTGGGTTGAGATATAAGTGATCTCAAGAGTTGTGTGTTATGGTTAGGGAGATGTGTGTGATCTCCAATGTGCCCCATGAAAAGTCAAAGGTGACTTCCAAAATGTCAGGGCTAGTGGTTTGGACATGATTTTAGACTAGGTTTAGATTATGGTTAAAGGTTATATGGTTGGTCCATCAGGTAGACGAACAAACGAATGGCCATTGTCATTAGGGAGACGAATGGGCGAATGGCCGAGCTAACCTCAAAAGACTGAGTGCTGCTTACATAGCCCCTGTGTTAAGGGCCTCAAACCAATGTAGTTCTCACCAAAAGGGAAGAAGAGGGTAGGTTATGGATTGGTTTTGACTAGGTTAAGTCATGGTTAAAGGTTATATGGTTGGTCCATCAGGTAGACGAACAAATGAATGGTTGAGCTAACCTCAGAAGACCCTATGTCAACTGAGTGTTGCCTACATAGCTCCTATTTCAAGGGCCTTAGGCCAATGTAGTTCTCCCCAAAAGGGAAAATGGAGTCATAGAGGTTGTTGGTTGGTTTGGTTATGTTTTGAAATTATGAGTATATGATGATGTTACAGCCTTTTCCATATTATGTGATGGTGTATTCTGTAACATTTGTTATATGGTTTTTCATATCTAGCAATTTTCCATATTAGTGATGGTGTATGCCAAAAATGAAATGAGTATGATGATGTTACAGCCTTTTCCATATTATGTGATCTTGTATTCTATAACATTGGTTATGTGGTTTTTCATCCCTAGCAATTTCCATATTAGTGATGGTGTATGCCAAAAATGAAATGAGTTTATTTATGCTTCAGCAAGTAATGGTTTATGCTTGACATAAATTGTGTTTGGTTGATAGTTGTTTTGGTTAGGCTGGAATGATGAGTGTATGATGATGTTACAGCCTTTTCCATATTATGTGATGGTGTATTCTGTAACATTGGTGATGTTTGGTTGATAGTTTCCATGTGTATTGTTTTCCATAGAAATGAGTGAAAATGGGCTATGATAATTCATATAACACAAATTAGTATTTGTATTAAATAAATCATGAGGTTATGTTAAAAATGTGTTGAATTGGTTTGGTTAGAAAATGTTTTAGTTTGGTTGTTATTGGTTTGGTTTGGTTAGGTTTGGTTTGGTTTGGTTAGGTTAGAAAATGTTTTGGTTTGGTTAGGTTTGGTTTGGTCGTATGTGATGAAGGTGTATAAGAAGTGAAAGGCGTGTTGCTCTTTCATTGACAAAGACCATAATGATAGCATACATAGGAGTTTTTGCAAACAAAATCCCCGTTCATGCTTTGCATCATTGACCATTGGTTTATGTTAGAGAAATATTCGAATCACTTGACATTAAGTGAGCTCAAAATCCCTTGAGTATGTTGGGGTAATAGGTTTGATTATGTGATATGTCAGGATAGCGTAACCCTTTTTATTAGGGATAGATTTGCCCCTTTTATAGGTGACCCTGAGAATGACTATAGAAAATTCCATGACTTAATAGTTTGTCAGTCAAAAATTTTTTTTTTTTATGGTAGACTGATCAATGCGGGAAGTCTACTTAGGGATGTTGTTTTGTTGTATGGTCATATTGACGCTGATCAGCATAAGAAGCTTCTGAGAGGGTGTTGTGTATGTAGCCAAATTTGGGCATAGCCATCCTTCGAGGGAGTGGTCTATATTATGCTTTGTATGTTCAGATGTCTTTGAATAGCTATCCTTCAAGGGAGCAGTCTATCAATTACAACAATTATGTAGCTGTTCTTTGAGGGATCAGTCTACATTTATAGTTTATGACCTTTTAATAGGCATCCCAGTGTTATTATTTTGTTTTTTTGGCTGAAATTTTGGTCATGGACTAGACTATAGAGGTTTAGGGGTTTCCCTTATATTAGGACAAAGCATTAATGCTTAAAAAAGGGTTAACTAATGTTTTTAGGGAAAAAGGGTTGAAAGGAATAGGAATGAGGATGACGGGGTTTACTCAAGGGACGAGCTCAAATTAAATGTCAAGTGAATGACTACTTTATTAACAATAAAATCGTTGAAGATGTAAGGCATTAAGGGGCTCAAGTTCTGGTCAGCCTTTAAGAGAAGATAGACAATAAGTCCCTGATCCATACTTGTGCGTTATGATATAAGGTCTGAGCCAATTAGGAGAAAACTTGCCTCGTTTGCTTATTTCCATATTGGTCATGTGTTAAAGATGATTAAGAATTTGGTTGATGCTTGGTCGATGCTTGGTTGAGGTTGTGATAGTCAGTACAAAGTTGAATTCCCCTAGTTGCTTTTGACAGGGACAATGTTTGACACCCGTAATGGATAATCAATGGGTTGGATAAATGAGACAGAGAGAAGATGATGAAGCTCCTCTTTGACAAGGAGTGTAATGTGAGGATGCATCCTATGAAGCTTTTGCCTAATAGGCTTAGTTTGAGAGGACAGGATCTTGATCTTCCAGGTTGGATTTTGGAATCTCAGAATCATTGAAGGTGATGGAGGCAATGGTGGGTAATGATTTGACTAAAGCAACCAGTGGTTGGGGATCTTCAGGTTGGACATCCACTACCTGTAGAGCTTTGATTAAGGCTTGGTGATGCTATGGAGAGATTTGTATTAGGTCATACAAAGATGTCTTCACAGGGGTTTGGTGAAGTTGTTTCACCATGGAGTCACGAATTGGCTTCGAAGATGTTGGTTGAGATGTGCCCAAGATAGGAATCTTGGGTTTTGGTGGTTGAGAAGGCTTGAAAAATGGATATGTCCAAGGGAAATAAACCTTCTCTTTTCCTTTATCCTTCATGGTTTGGGACCTAGTGGCCACATTGACAGTGTTGATTTCGAATAACGGTGGAGAAGGTGGTAGAGGGACCATAGCTTGATGATGGGATCCCGACGAAGGTGAGGAGGTTTGGGAGGCATAAGATGATGTCGATGATTTATTGAAAGGGTGGTCAAGAGGATCCTTAATGAGAGGGGTGTCCTTTTTCAAGTGTTGATGAATGACAACTGTAAGAGCGCAGCAACACTTAGTGTCATGTCCAGGTGTGCGATGATACATACAGATTTTAGTGTCATCAAACCAAAATGGTTTTGGTCCAAGAGGTTGGTATGGTTTAGGGGTGGGAGACTGATGCTAGAAGATTGTAATAATTGATGTAACATCGAAGCATAGGAACCCACTAATGGGTATGTGCTCTTCATTGCAGTAGGGGTTGATAACTTCTGTTTAGGAATTGTAGGAGGAGTTTTTTGTATCATCTTTTTGGTAGGTGGTGTGGCCATACATGTAGATGTCACTTTCATGATAAGAGGTGTTGGATTTGGGATCACTCCTATTAATGTAGAAGGTTGTGGACCCAAAATGGAGGGTAATGGTGAAGGTGGAGGAGTTTTTCGTACCACCTTTTTGATTAGGGGAGGTGGAGTAGACCGACGTGGGTTAACATCCTTCTTTAGTATGGTGTGAGGACCATTATTATGCGAGGCGAGGTTCAAATCTACCTTCACTTGTGGGTGATTGAGGTTTGATATAGGGTGAACACTGAGAGATTTAATCTATTTCAAAATGATGGATGCCTGTAAGGGTTTTACAATCGGTCCTTTGGAGGATTTGGGCAATTGTGAGAGTGGAAACGTGTTAGACGCAGCAATCTCGGGTAAAAGGCGAGAGAGAACCATCACTAGATCTTCCTCAGCCAAAGTGGGTGATGTGACAAGTTCTTCTCTCAGTGGAGAAGGAACTGGGGAGTTTGGCTCTTCAATTGGATAGAGCATAGGGATGATCATGTCTTTGACATGTGGTCAAGGAGCGGGGAAAGTATGATCCCCCATTGATGATAAGAAGGATGAGGGTGAGGCAGCTGGCATTAGTGCCATCAAGGCATCCTCCAATATGGGAGAGGTCAAAGTAGACTCTCCTACGTGTGGAAGAGGGGTGGATGGAGGACTATCCTCCATCTATGGAGGACAAATAGGAGAAGAAGGATTTTCTACCTATGGTGGAAAAATAGGAGAAGAAGGCTCTTCTACCTGTGGTGGACAAATAGGAGAAGAAGGCTCTTCTACCTGTGGTGGAGAAATAAGTTGATTAACCTCTTTAGACTATGGGAGAGGTTGGTTAGAAACCATGTTGACCGTGCGTATATTACGCTCGTGAAGGTCATCGGCTATGGTATGAATGTTATTCTGACTAGGGAGATGGTTAGGGAATGGTTGCCTAAAGATGTCTATGTTTTGGTTAGCCAGCGCATTTAGGTTATCCAAAACAAGATCTCCCTTGTCTAACATGTCCTGAATAATATTTTTTAAGGTTTTGTAATTGTCTATGTCATGATCGTTGACACGATGATAATTACAAAAGTCATTTTCCCTATACCATGTAGGGATAGCCTTTGAGGGGTCAAATTGGGGTGGTCAGATTTGAGGGAGATGGAGGACCCCCTGCTTGACTAGTTTATCCAACACAGAAGCGTATGATTCTCCTATTGGAGTGTATTGATGATGTACGTATCATTGTTGGAATTGATTTGTGATGTATTCTGATGTGGAAGGGTGAGATTGGTTGGTTGTGGTAGAGGATGATGACCTAAGTACCATAGCATTTGCTGATCCCTTGGATTTGGAATGGGAAGAAGAAGATTTGGAAGAAGAAGGGTCATTGGATTTTGTGTTGGTATTTTTACTACACAATTTGACTCTATCGTCTTCGACCACGTGGAGTTCAAGCTTTCGGGCCATGGTGAAAGCTTCGTCAAATGTGCAAAAAGTTTGAACCCACAAAGTGGATGAGATGTGGTTGGCACATGCTCTTGAAAAGAGCTCAATGAGCTTAGTTTAAGGTAATGAAAAGGAGAGTTGGTTGATTAAACCTCTCCATTGGGCAACAAAGTCAGCTATTGACTCATCGTCGAATCGTCTAATAGAATATAGGTCTGTGATGGAGACCTTTTTAGTGATATTGATTGAAAAGTGGTCAAGGAATAGTTGAGCTAGTTGAGTGAAGGTAAAGAGAGAGTGACTGGTAATAGAACTATACCAATCAAGGGTAGTGCCAGAAAGTGACATGGGAAATGTGCAAAGTAGTAATGCATCATCATGTGCTATAAGGTAGCAAGCGTGTCTAAACACTTGTAGATGTTGTTGTGGGTCCTCTTTACTCTGAAATCAAGTAAATTTTGAGAGTTCCCACTGGTTAGGATATGGTCAAATTGGGACCGAAGGGTGGATGGGTTCGTTGCATATTTGTTCATATGAAAGAACATTGCTTGAACCTGAAATGGATGTCTTAAGATTGGACATCTTATCCATCAGCATCTTGATTAGATCAGCTAATGGATTGGCAGGTGGGGCACCCCCTAGATTGTAAGGTACTTGGAAGATGTTGGAAGGGGCGTATGATGTACTTGGTTGTGTTTTTGTAGGTGCAACATATTAGTAGTTCATCATAGGGACTGATGTTGAGGCCAAGGGAGGTTGTGCCATGAAGTTAGAGGGCACAAGTTGACTAGATGTCGCCAAGGGTGGTTGAATGGTGGCAACACTGGTTGAAGGATAGGTGGTCACTCTCGTATCTATGGGTGCAAGAGTGGGTGGAATAGAGACAATCAAGTTCTGGAAAGGGGTAAAACTTGGTTGAATTGTTTGTGGTTGAGGGGGTACGGAAACCCCAATGGAGGTAGGTCTAAAAATGGAAGGAGAGGCCAAATCTTGAACATTGGCCATGGTTGGGTTAATAGTTGAGGTAGTGGCCTAAGTGGTCATAGGTTG
The DNA here is from genome assembly GCA_037957365.1 of Torreya grandis. Taxonomy (NCBI): domain Eukaryota; kingdom Viridiplantae; phylum Streptophyta; class Pinopsida; order Cupressales; family Taxaceae; genus Torreya; species Torreya grandis. Next base: position 2,094,232 of record JARHVA010000230.1, read on the forward strand.
GGTAGTGGAGGCTGTTGATATCATTGCCGCTTCAACCGAGGAAGTTGGCATCCCATAAATTGGGTTGCCTAAAAGATCTCACATTTGGCTTCTTGCGAGATAGTATTGGAGAGCTTTGACATTGAGGTTAAGGAATCTCTCAAAATTTTGATCCCCTTTGGGAACAATTGGAGGTTGATTGGGGGTTGGTTGGATAGGAGTACGTTCAGTGTCTGAAGTATACTCCATTAGGGGACTTGGTATGGAAGGCGAAAGTGGGAGTGGTTGTTGCCTTGCGTGGTCAACAAGAGATTTAGCTTGACTACGTGTCAAAACCATCCAAGGCAAAATGTGTTCAAGTTCTAAAAATTGTGTATTTTAGTTTTAAAAAACCAAAATTTGTGTTTAACAGCAAAAAAGTCAGGTTTTAAGCTTGTTGTTTTGGAAAGATAATTTGTTGACAGTGACCATTGTCGGTAGAAAAAACCGATGTCGGTGATGATAGTTGCTGATGTCGATCAGATAACTGATGTCAGTGAAGATGAGTTGCCGATGTCAGTGGAAAAACTGATGTCATTTTTTGTGTATTTCCAAAAACTCAGAAAACTAAAATTTTTTGGAAGAAAAATAAAGTTCTGAGTTGTTTTTAGACCTCAGAATGATGCGACCTCACCAGCTCAAAAAATTAGATAAGAATAGCAAAATAAATGATGGCAAGCAACCTCTAAAATGCTAAATTCCTAAGAATAAATTTTAGAGTCGTGGTGGCTTATGCCTTAGAAGAATATGTTTGGGAATTGGGCTTTTAGAACGGGTCCTAAAGAGGAAGTCTATAGCTGGTTTCGGGTTATGTTTTGGTGTTAAAAAATTTGTGTTAGGTTCCATACGTGGCTTGGTGCTAGGGGCTTGCCCCCTCACTTCATGAACCCAGAGCTGAGTTAAGCCGCTTAGCCAATATATACTTCGCCTATAGTTTATACTCTGCTAGAGAACAGAGTGGGTCCTCCCCTTGGTAGTGAAGTCCAAGTAGGATCGCCAGGAAGGGTAAGGTATCTGCTAGTTAATGAAATCCTAGACGGGCCTTGTCTCAAGTATGTTTAGATGTTTAATTTGATGTGCTTGTGGTCTGGTTTTGTAACATATGTGCACTACAATTTATTCATAATGCATTTTTAATTACTAGATGAGCTAAATATGCATTCAAGTAGGAATGAAATGCAATATATTTATAACCCAAATTGAAATGTTTTGTTCAGATGCAAACAAGTGGGGAAGAGGTTAAGAGTATGAATTTTCACTACTCTAAAATGCAGGAAAGAGGTGATAAGAAGAAAAAGAAAGAGGTTATTTTTAACTTGTGCTAATGGTGTCTTTTAGAAATAAAAAGATAGAAGGAAGATGTAAGAAGAGAATGCAACTATATGAAAGTTTGCTTTTTAGAAGAAAATGAACCCAAGGAAAACTCCAAGGTCCCACCAGGCGTGCCAAAATGTTTCTACTATGTTTTTGCTAATTATATTCAGAAGAAGAAAGAAACTAAGGTTAATGGTAAGGGGTTTGTACGTTACCTAGATTAAGTTGCGCACCATATCTAGACGTTGTAGGAGCTCCTCTTTGGCTATGGAGGAAGACACCTGTAGATAAGAATAAGACTTAAACACAAAAAATGTTAGAGAGATATATGGTGGACTGCCAAGCGATATGCTCGGTCCCAAAAGTGTAAAAGCTACCTCAAGGGATGACAGTCTACTATTTGACAAAAAGATTATTGTATGAAAATAAATGGTGAAAGACTAAGAAAGAGAAATAGAGATAACGCGTACTTATATTCTGCAGTCGGTCTATCACAGTCACTGATGTCGGTAGTCCTACTGGCGTTGGTTGGTCAATATGCCGATGTCAGTTATATTGTCGATGTCAGTAGGGGCAATGGGCCTTGGATGGGTTTCAGGGTATCTCTGTGGTTGACAGAAGGGTCTACAAGCTTAACAATTTGTGTAGGGTTGTAGGATAGTGAATAGGGTCTGGGAAGGAGTCAAGTAGAGGGTAGGTGTGAGATGGGGATAAGAATAGGAGGAAGGCTTTTCAGCCTCTCCAGGAAGAAATTCGGCTTTGGTTGATGGTATTTAGAAATAGTAAATAGAAACTAATTACCAAGTTATTCTAAATACTGAAATGGAGACAGAAGAATACTTAGCTCTACTTGGTGGAGAACTAGTGATGTAGAATGCTTATTCCTGTTGGTTGATGTCACAAAGCTCGTGCAATGTTTTCAACCCAATGTTTGGAGTGATTTTTATAGAGTTTTTGTAGCCTAGGGAGCATTAGTCAAATTCTGATGATTGGTCTCAAAGTGTGCACGTTGATGTCTCAGAGTCCGGTCGTAAGAGAGCTAGAGAGAGAGATTAGATTCGGGCCTGGGGAGGAGCTAGAGAGTCCAGAGTGTCTAAGAGAAAAACTCAAGGTTAGACGTTGAGCCTATGTAACCAACGTCGGTGAACCTGTCGGCGTCGGTTGATAGTTGACCGACGTCAGTGGATAGAGAATGGGTAAAAGGGTTGTTTGGCCCGTTTCTCCATCCGCCAAGTGCTTCTGCCGTTGGAGAACGGTCAAAAGATGGGTTTATTAGGCACGAGAGTTAGTTAGAGAGTTGGAATAGGTCTTAGGTAGTTATTATGTGAAGGACTTAGTCAGAGGGTGAGTCATAAGGTAGGAAATGGTCTAAGGGCGAGGTGTCCAAGGTGAGGTGTCCTAGGTGAGGTGTCGAGGTGATGTCATAATTTAAAATAAGTTGTTTATTTTAAATTAATAAGATGTGTAAGGGACTAAGGGGAGTCGAGACAATTTTGGTGTCTACACTCTTCTTAAATTTTTATACTAAAACTAAAAGCTATAAACAAAATGAAAAATTAATCAAGACATTTCAACACAAAATCAAACGTGAAATGAAAATTAGTTGACCATTGCATTAAAAGGCTTAGTGGAATTGTTGGATAGGATTGTTTAATCCACTTTTCCAAAACTCAACTTTAAAACTCATTATGGTCTTATAGTGATCCTCCTTATCATTTTCTACAAACTTTTATGCCTTAACAATTTCATTAAAATAATATTTGAGTTTTGTAAAATTAAATCAAAACTTAAATTATACACCCTTGAGAAAAGGAAAACTTTGTTAGAGCTACTCTTGGAGGATGTCCTAATTAATTTAGCCTCATTAAAATTAGACATTAAATTAGTCATTAAAATTATAATTGTCCTTGTATAAAATAAGCTATAAATCAAAACTAGAAGACAACTTTGAGACTTAAGTGGGACCCATATGGTATCTTTAAATAAAATTGAAATCTTACCATAAGGCCAAGTCTTAAATTTAAATTAATCATTTTGATATAAATCCCTTAGTTTTTACAAAATGGATTGCACATTAAAATTAACTAAATGAAGTGAAAATATTTAAACTTGTCCATTGAAAATATATATTGCAAGTGCATAATCTACCCGATGATCTCATAAGCATGATAATCATAAAAATCTATGAGAATAAATAAAATGATGACTTTCTATGAATAATTTATCTTTGCTTGAATACTAAATGAATATATGTTTTCCTTTTTCTGCTCTTGCTTTATGGTTTGATCTTCTATTTAAACTAAATTCATTGCACAGTCAAACTAAACTGATCAAATAAATAAAAGTGAAATATTACCATAAGGCCAAGTCTTAAATTTAAATTAATCATTTTGATATAAATCCCTTAGTTTTTATAAAATGAATTGCATAGTCAAATCAAACAATTAAATTTTTAATGTTTTACCACTCTCTTTTAACCTAGTGAAACATGTTTGGAATTGAAGGAAAATAATTATCCATTGTCAAAATTGATTAAATTTGAACTTGATCTAATTTTCAGGTGGATGAAGAGTATCAAATCAAAATTTGAACAAAATTTATTACCAAATATTCAAAACTAAATGGGTTTTTCTTGGAAGACATTTTTTACAATCAAAAAATTATTACTTTTCAATGTCATTAAAATTGGTTTGGATTGTAGATAAATTAAATTTTAAAAACAAAATTTATCGAATTTGAGGACTAAAACTAGTTTTAAATGACTAATATTAATTAGTTCCATAAACAAATACATTTATTATTGATAATTAAAATTAAATTTGATTATATTTTATGTCAATTTGGTGAGTGAAAATTATTAATACACATTTTACCTTGTCAAAACCATTCAAAATGATCGGTTAATATTCTATCTAATCTTGTATAAAAATTATCTAATGCTGAAATCATTTTTTTTCTTACTTAGAAAATATGTATAAACCATTAGAATAATTTATCACTTCTTTCATAAATGAATTTAAGTATGCTTTCATACCTAATTTATCAATCTAAAATTAGTGTAATTTTTTTTTTTGAAATTATTATTTTATTCCACGACCTTTTAATGTGTCCACTTATAGATAAAATGTTTAATAAATTTATTTATGAAGCATTGGAACTAAAATGAAAGTAGAATCTTATAATAAATTTATTCATATTTTCAAACATTAGATGTTGTTTCTTTTATTTTTTCTTAATTTATAATAGATGTTCAAGAGACAAGTGTTAAGGTTGTTTTTTATGTGAATTATTGTGTTAATCAAAAATAAATCTAATCGGAGACTTTACTACCTTAGGAAATGTCTTAAAAACCTTAGTCCAAATTAAGGACCTTAAACTTAATTCAATTAAATATTAATTTAAATGCTCCAAGGGAGTTATTGGTTAGTAGTAGAGTAGAGCATACTATTGTTATAAAACTTGTGCCTAGACTTAAATAGTCTCATAAATCTTCTTATTTGTATACAAGGGTGCCTCTTATCAAACCTTAGTAACTTATAGCTATGTATGGGAAATTTGGTAGTCGTAGTGATAACTATAAGGGTAATTATGAAATAAAAAGTTATGTGGCTGAGTGGAGAAAGCCATTTGCCTTCATAATAGGACTAACACTCATTTTCATAATGGATGATCTATAGATAACCCTAATTATACATATGAAGGTGGTCATAGCATATATATAGGAACCTCAAGAAGTGAGTGGTAGGCACTAATTATTAACATTTAGGGTGTCTTTGCTTGTGTGCTAAGTATACACCCATGTTTTTTAACCTTGTAGGATGTAAGGATGAACTTGAGATTAATTTTTATCTAGGTGGTGATCTAAATGGTTTCGCTAGTTGGGTGAACATGGAAACATGGATATATCTAATTATAACTTTATCATTAATGAAGAAACTTTTGAAAGTTAGAGCTACTTGAGTATAGTGAGGGTGAATATTAATAAGTATCTATGATAATGGAATATAGGTTCATGTAATGTTTTGTTAGCATATTACATTTTTTTTGTTAGCACAATGAATTTAGGATGTTGAGGCACCTTGTATCATGTTAAGGTTAATGTAAGCAATGGTTTATATTTTGGGTTTCATGTCCAGAGCTTATAGAATATCATTTGTGTCACGATAGGTTTTATTCCTTTTTTGGTTTAGATCACAAATTCCCTTTTGGTGATGACCTCTCATAGATTATACTCTTCATAAGTTTAAGTGGATAATTACATTTGACCATAATTTTGATTAACAGACATGTAGGCTACCAAATTTGTGACGGCATCGAGTCCTAGATCTTACACTAGGTTAGGATTACATCATCATCATTCCTCATGTTATATTAACACTCTTTTATTGGATCACTAGTATAATATTTAATTAAAATAAGTGTGATTATTCTATGTTCTAAATATTATTGACCCTTTTATTATGATTATTATGAAATTATGTTTGTTTCCCTTTAGAAGAATATAATAATGTAAACTTATTTTGATTTCATGTTTCCTAAGTTCAATGTTTGTTTAGTATTATAGCTAAAACCTTCCCCTTGATATCCATCGGTTGGTATCCCTATCAAATGCCCCTTGTAACATAGGTATCATTTTACTTGTATTTGTTTGACCTTAGAAGAGTGATAGTTTGTCTGCATACATATAAAGTAATAAAAAATTAAATAGAAATGTGGGTTTTAACAACCTCACTTACATAGTTATTCTCTAAGATGAATTAACTATTATTTATTTAATTAATTTAATAGAGTGATAGTTTGTCTTCATACATTTAAAGTAATGAAAATAAAATATATTTAAAAGATACCCTTTTGTTATATGATATATTAGTTATACCTACCAATGTCATTATGTTTCCCCTTTGTAAAATGGATGATAAGAAGATGCTAAAATATGCCCCCTCATGCTATGTGGTAATTTTAGAAACCACTTTGAGCTTAAATATCTCTTTGAGATGTTTGTTTGTCACGTTTATGAATAGTATTGTTGTAGGTTGAATTAAAAATAATAGTAATTAATCATTTAATTAGTTTTGTGTCACACTTCCTCTTGGGGCATTTTTGTTGGGTACAATAATTAAATAATTAATTATAACTAAATTAATTAATAAAAAAACTTATCATGTTTTCTTAGGTTTTTAACATGATATTTTGGGCATAACATAAAATCTTATTAGTTATATTGATGATGACTATTACATTATAACACTAGATCTTTCCTTAGATTCAAATACAAATACATATGACACTACTTGTTCATTATTGGTGACCATTCCCATGTTTGATACAGGACCTATATATGTTCATCCTCTTCATGGGACAATTTTTTAGCATTTTTACATAGAAAATACAAAAAAAATCAAAATATTCTAAAAATCCAAAATTAGGACCTTAAAATGACATGTTTTCTAGTTTGCATTATTTATTTATATTATTTATCACATTTTTGGTAGATTGCATATCCTTTTCATATGCATATGCATTTCTAAGTATATATGGGTGAGATGCAAGACATATAAGCTACACATGATAGATGGATGCATACATACATAAAATTCCTATACCCATAGAAACATGTTGATGTTGTGGGTATCTCATTAGGTTACATTGTTACAAATTATATCTTTCTATGACCTTTCCATTTATCATGTTGAGGTGCATTGATTGCTTAAAAATATTTTGCTCTTTATTATATTCTTTATAATGCTATATTTTAAGGATGTGTTATTTTTGTTAGATATTTGTTGTATACTTTACATGTGTTAGAGCCCTTATGTATTATATATCTAGGCACATAAATTGATTTTTTCACAAAAAAATCACACTTTTGTGTTCTCATATGTATTTTTTACCTATAGTACTAATATGGGTGGTGTTATGACCCATAGTTTTATAGGGAACAGATATGGGTTGTATTATTGGCCTATGGTTTTGGTACCCATGGTATTTTAATATTACTTAGACATTTACCCATTGATGTGCCTATATATACTCACACATGTAGTAATGTAAAATCAAAACTAAGAATCATATTATTTTATTGCAACACAGTTAAGTTAATACAATAATAAAGGAGCTTATTGTGCTAGGTTTTTCCCCATAAGGGTTATTTAGGTGAAATATTATGTACTATCTAACTTTGTGTGTGTGCAATTTCTCCTAATCAATTTTAGGATATATATTATATAAGTATTACTTAACTTGTATTGGTTTATTAGTCATTTTATCTTCATTTAGTATCAGTGCTAGTTTTTTATAAAAATTCAGGGTTTCATTTACTTGTGATAAACTATTTCAAGAGTGGGAACTCTATGCGTAGGAATATGTGTGAAGGAAAATGACAGGAAGCATAAGGATAAAAATTGATAACGTAATGGTTAAACTTTTAAGTTTTAGAATCTCAATAGGGAATATATTATTGTGGATAAAGATCAATGGGTTGATATATAAGGAGTGAAACCTAGGGGTGTGAAGGTATAAGAATGGGAAAAGATTGATAGGAAGGCAAAGAGTTCAATCACATTGTATCTATTAGATTCCATTTTTTTGAAAGTGTGAATGGAAAAAACTTCTAAGGAACTATGGTATAAATTTGGTACTTTATATCAAACAAATTCTCTATTTAATAAAAAATTTCTCCAAAAGAGGTTATATTCATTGAGAATGAATGATGGTGACTCTATATCTAAACATCTAAATGTTTTAAATACTATGGTAAGCTAGTTATTTTTTGTTGAAATTAAAATGGATGAATGAGAAAAGTATATTACTTTTCTTCATTCTTTATCTAACTATTTGGATAATTTAGTTATGGTAATAAATACTAATGCGTCAACATTAAAATTGAAGACAAAGTAGGAAATTTATTATTATAAGAATTATGACATAAATATGTTAAGGATTATCAAACAAAGGATGCATTAATTATGATAGGTCATTCATAAGAGATAAATAAAAATAGGTCAAGATAATCAAATTTTAGAGGTAATTCTAAGAATATAGTATAAGATAAGAGAAAATGTTGGAACTATGATAAAATAAGGCATTTTAAGAAAGAATGTAGATCTAAAAATCTTGATAAGGGTAAGTCATCTAATTATTACCATTCTATAGAAATAAATACCCATAGTGAAATATCAAGGGATCTATTCTTGGCATCATCAAGCTCACATGGATTCCATGATGCATGGTTGATTGACACAAGTGCCTCTTTCCATATGACTCCCCATGAGGAGTAGTTCTATGAATATCAAAAGATAAATAGAAGTAATGTCTTGTTAGGTGTATTCATCTAAAATGTCATTTAATGCAATGAGTGTCACTTAAGACCACCCTATCCTTAGCTTAACACTAAACATAGCTTAAGGCTTCTTTTTATCCTTTTTTAGCTTTAATGTGTGTCTATCCATTGCCTAGATATACCAAGATCTATATTAAGACATCACCTAGGCATCCTAGATCCTTCTCACATGTGTCATCCACCTAGACAATAGAACATCCCCTTTGGTATATAGTGTGATGCATTATTGAAAAATGGGGAAGAAATATTGACCCTTAGCTTCTTTCACCCCTAATGGTTATATTTCCACTCTTTGAAGCATCTTAGGGTTGGCCTAGACTCATTTCATGTTTTAGTAAGCATTATAACACTATATAAAGACCACTCTCATTCATGTATCCTTCAGATGGAAATTCTCATGAAAAAGATCAAAAATAGTTATACAAATTAAGGTTATTGATCATTAGTTAACCTTATTTATACATGCAACCATCTACAATAGCCTAGAGCTCAATTTTACTTAGATTTCCAATTTTGTCACACTCAAAACATTCATACATAGGCATACTAGCATCAATCTCACTTGCACCAGCACTTAGATTGGGAGAACTACATTAGGCTTGACCCCCTTTCAAGGTATTTTTATGTAGGTAATGCTCAATATATGGGTTGTTAAGGTCACATCTAGCCTACCCTACTAACACCACTCTTCTTACACTTATGTTCATCAAAACCCTAACAAGCATGTAGGCTTAGAGTTTTATAGTGAAATTAGTCAAAATAAAGCACAAATGATGATCTAGGTCTCGGTTATGTAAGTATAGGCTTCCCAAAATAGAGTGAAGTTTTACCCCAAATTTCACTACTTCATCTACACATGGTAAATAACATAGCACATAAGGTTAATAGCGTAGTGAATTATTGGTAAATAGGCTTGTGATACTATCTAAAGCAAGTTTTGACACATATTCTTCACTGATGACATTATGCCCTACTTTTATATCACTTTCTAGCATGCCACTTATCCATCTTAGTCATGATTTCTAGCTAATTACACCTCTTACAATCCATTATTATTTAAAAGCTAAACAAGCAAATTATTTATATATAAATCATTGATTGTTTGATATAGTAATATTTGATTCCTTGATTTACATACTCATCTCTATTATTTATTTTGGGTTTTATATAAATTCCCAAAATATTTAAATCATTATGAGAAAAATCTAAATACAATATTATACCTCAAATGAAATTCAATTTAATGTTTAAATATGGAAATCTTAAATCTCTCCCTAGTATTTTGTACATTCCAAATTTTGATATAAATCTAATTAATGTAAGCAAGATCAATTATGTGAGTGTGGAGGTGATATTTAATAATGAAAGTTAAAATATAGTTCATGTAACCATATTATTGGCAAGATGAGTCATCACTATAACATTATTTGATTTTGAGGTAAACACTATTATCAATAGGTGTAATAGCTCACTTTTTCCTAATGATAGAAATCGATTGAATCAAACTCTTACACTACCTGCAAATATTATTTATTTAATATCAAAGGATGGGTCATATTGGAAAGAGACCTTCAAGAACTAAAAACTAAATGTATGGTTGAAGGTATTTTTAATTATCCTTTAGATTTTGACTTCAATGAACATTGTTACATGGGAAGTGAATTGTAAATTCTACCAATAGTGTTACTAGAGAAAATGGTAATTTGCATTTAATACATGCATAGGTGTTTAAAAGTTTGAAAGCTCCATATTTAGGAATTTGTCATATTATGTTTCTTTCATAGATGAATATTTGATTAAAAAAACATGGGTTTACTATATCAATCATAGATATGAGGTTTTTAAAAAGTTTAAGAAGGTTAAGGTTCTTATTGAAAACTAGAAAAAATATAGGATTAAGGTCTTGAGAAGTGATAATGGTGAAGAATATCACTCCAATGATTTTGATTAATTCTGTAAGGATTGTGGAATAAAAAGGAAAAATATAAATCCATATACACCATAGGATAATGGAGTTGTAGAAAGAATGAATAGGATTTTTATTAATAAGGTGAGAAGTATGCTAAGTGAAACAAACTTAGAAAGGTATTTTTGGGAGAATTATTTATGACTATTTTTTACCTAATCAATGGATCTCCCACATCAGTTATGGTTGATAAAACTCCACAATAAGCATGGACTAATAAGAAATCCTCTCTCAAAAATATTAATATTTTTGGTTGTGATGTTTAAATGTGTATTCCAAAAGAAAAAATGACTAAGATAGATATAAAATCAGCAAAGTATATATTTATTGAATATGGTACTAGTGTAAAAGGATATAAGTTGTAGAACCCAAAAAATGAAGAGTGATTACAGTTGAAATGTTATTTTTAGAGATGTTAGGGGGTTCAAAAATATGAAGTACAACAAAAGGATGAACATGAATAGATTCATGTTGAATTAGAAGAGGGATAATATATGTATGAATTTGAAACAACTGTAAAAGATGAACCAAAAAGGGATTTTCAAGAGGAGGATTTAGATGAAGAATACAATGAGAAATCAAAAGATTCAATACCAAAAAATCTAGTTTTGAGAAGTTTAGATCAAGTGAGAAGAATGCCATAAAGGTATAATCTTCCTGATTTTTTGTTCTACATTTATTTTATTAGTTTTATCAGTTATTAATAAAAACCCCACAATTATAAAGGAAACACTTAGATTATTTTTAAATGAAAATAAGTCTTGGAAGAAGGATATGGAAGAGTAAATGGAGTCTTTAGATAAAATGATAATACATTGGACTTGGTGAACTACCTCCAGGTAGAAAAATTGTTGGCTAAAAAGAGGTATTCAAGAAGTATAATGTAGATGGAAAAATGGAGAAGTATAAAGCTTGATTAGTAGCAAATAGATTCTCTTAAGTAGAGGGAATTGATTTTGGTGATATATTTTATCTTGTTGCTAAGATAAATTCAATTATATATTTCTTAGATATTTATCTTGCTTTTGACCTCGAAATAAAATAGATAGATGTAAAGAAATATTTTCTACATGGTGAGCTTGAAGAAGAAATCTACATAATGTAGCTAGACAATTTTTAGGTATATAGAAAAGAGTATTTTATGTTTAGTGTTAAAAGTATCTTTATAGATTATATCAATCACCAAGGATGTGGAATCATAAATTTGATAGATATTTGTTGGGACTTATGCTTAAATAAATTAAATTTGATCCCTGTGTGTGTTTTAAATAAGAAGACAAAAAATGTTATCATAGTGTTGTATGTAGATGACATGTTAGTTGATAACATTAATGAAATGATTAGTCAAGTTAAGTTCCAGTTTGATATGAAGGATATAAGGGATGAAAATTAAATTTTAGGCATGGAAATTTAAAAATATCATGTAAATAGAATATCATGGTTAAATCAAAGAATACATACCAAAATGATTCTACAAAGGTTAAAGATGTAGGAAATTAAACATGTGAGTATTCCTTTTCTAGTTAGTAAAAAAATATGTATTAAATAGTGTCCCAAGACACAATAGGAAATTGAGGACATGTATTAAGTCATATATGATAGTGTGATGTTGGAAGTATAATTTATGTAATGGTTTATACCAGACCTGATATTTCTCATGTAGTGGGAGTAGTGAGAATATTTTTGTCAAATCTAAGAAAAGATCATTGTATTGTAGTGAATATGATCTTTAGGTATTTACATGATACACCTAACTATGTAATATGTTATCAGTGTAATCCTAGTGAAATCAATACATTGAGTCTATGTAGTCATATAAAATGCCAAAATTGGTAGCTTGAGTGTGTCTTGTGACAAAAAATCTATAAGTCCCTCTTGCATGCTCTCGTGACCCTTATAGACACCTTTTTACTTATTCCCAGTCATCCATATATTTTTGAGACTTGATTCTAGTTCATCTAGATTGATTTTCTCATGCTAATTACATCCCCCTAAGTCCCATACTTTTAGAACAATATCACCCAACTTGGATTATAGCATTAGACCCTAGGGTGTCCCATTTATAGTGCTCTTATCCAATCACATTTCAAACACAGATGACCATTTTCTTTTGATTCATGTTCTTCATTGTGTCATCCTAGCATGAATGAATTTAACCCATAGACAATAGATATCTATAAAATCCCATTCAAAGTTCATTTATAAAGGGTTGGAAAATATTATAAAAGCAAGTAAGAATACAAGAAATACCACTAAGGAAAATTTCCTTATCCTCTATATATACAGAAATCCAAAATAGCTACCAACATATTCAAAGCCTCACACCAGTCCCTAGCCACCTCAAGCACACCCAATTTAATATTTTTGCATCCACATAACACTATTTCACAAAGCACATCAAGTGGGATAACTACATATAGCTTGATCCCTCTTTTTAGTATTGGTATGTAGGCAGCATGCCTATACAAGGGGTGTGGATACACGTTCAGTGCATCTAGTGCATCTTACACACACTAACCCCCCCCCCTCTTTCTCAAGTTTTATTAAAGTACTATGAAGGTCTAGGGTTGGAGATTAAATCAGCTCTACAAGGAGCTTCATCAACATTTAAGATTTGAAACTTCACATATAGCCTCACACAAGGACAAAAAATATAACCTAGAAAAATTAGATCTCTATGACCAGTTTGAACAATAGTGGTAGGACTTGGACTATAGCACTAAACCCTAAAGTGTCTTATTTTTGGCACTCCTATTATTTTATTAAATAAAATATAGATATATATTCATGACACTGTCTCAGTCTTGCACAACTGGTATCAGCCTCTGTCTTAGTCATATTATCCCAGTTTTAAGATAAGTTATATTTATCCTCTTTCATTACTATTTTTAGAAAGTTGTGAAGGTCAAATAAATTATACAAATCAGTTGTTAAATTATTATAATATTATTTACTAATTTAGTCAACTTAGACCTTTAACTTAATTAAGAATAAGACTCCAATATTCTCAAAATTATTAAATCAGTATACATGGATTTGTGGATTCTTATTGGGCTGTAAATATTGACTATCATAGATATACCAGTGTATATGTGTTCAAATTATTCAATATATTTATAATTTGGATAATAAAATGATAAGAAAGTATTATGATATCAACCATAAAGGTTGAGTACATGGATAATACTCATGAAAGCAAGGAAGCAGTTTGGCTTAAAAGGTTGTGTTTCATTTAAAAGGTTGTAAGGATAGATTGTGAAATTGAAGTGCATTTTTTCTTGCAAATAATGTTGAGTGTCACTCTCAAATGAAACACATTGATGTCCAATACCATTTTATTTTTGAAATGGTGGAGGAAAAGAAGAGACTATTATATAAGGTGGACATAGATAAGAATGTTGTTATTCCTTTACAAAGGTTGTGAGTATTGATAATTTTTAGTGGTGTTTAAAATTGATGGGAACAACTACCCTTAGCTACTAAAATTATGCAACTGTGAAGCCATATGTAAAGTGTTCAATAAGTATGAGAATGTTGGATATTTTTTTATACTTTGTATGTTTTACATCACTTAGGTACTATTTATTTTTATTACCTATAATAATAATATGGGTGGTGTTATGACCCAATATTTTATGGGGAACCATTATGGGTTGTTCTTGGCCCATGATTTTGGTATCAATGGTATTGTAACATTGCTTAGGTGGTTACCTATTGATATGTATATATACTTCTACATGTAATAGGGTAAAATCAAAACTAAGAAGTATATTATGATATTGAAATATGGTTAAGTTGATATAATAGTAAAAGAAGCCTATTATGTTATGTTTTTTCCTATTAAGGATTTTCCATGTGAAATATTATGTATTATATAAAATTATGTGTGTAATTTATCCTATTCAATTTATCATAAATATTTTTTTAGTATTGCTTCTCTTTTATTGGTTTATCAGTCATTTTTCTTTAAATTTTCTATTTTATGACATTGACATATATTGATGGTATAAATTAGTTTGACTTGTTATATGATTTTTTGTTGTTGTTTAACTTCTATAAGCTTATCATTGATTATTTTTATTTAGTTCTTACTTTATTGTATGACATTATTTGAGTAAGTTTTCAATTTTTGATTCTTTCTTTGGGCCCTCACCTTCTTTTGATACTTTTCTTGTTTGAGTTTTCAATATATGATTCTTTCTTTGGTCCCTTACCTTTTTTTAACTATAATTATTTGATTGAGTGTATCATTATATGCCTTTTTCTTTAGTCCCTCACCTTTTATTTTAATACTTTTTCTTGATTGTTTTTTTATTACATGACTCTCTCTTTGGGCCCTTGCTTTGTGTGACATTGAATGTTAGTGCATGTAATTTTATTGTGTGTCATGGCCTTGAAATTGTCGACTTATGAGTGGATAAATCTATGATTTTATGTAGATTTTTTTGAGTTTGTGATTTTGTGGTGGAATGATCCATGTCACACACCTCCCTATTTTTTTTTTAGTGTCATGATCCATATCATGTACCTTTATGGCATAGTTATTATT
Organism: Torreya grandis; assembly: GCA_037957365.1. NCBI lineage: Eukaryota > Viridiplantae > Streptophyta > Pinopsida > Cupressales > Taxaceae > Torreya > Torreya grandis. Next base: position 2,109,418 of record JARHVA010000230.1, read on the forward strand.
CGGTGATTATATCATTGATGGTCACTAATACATGTATAAATGTTGTATCTATCTTGACATGACACTTGTATGCTTACACTACATAATTCAGATATTCTTTGATGATGTATTCATTACTATGATGACATATTATCCACATCTTATAAAATGTTTATAAATGATTACATCTTTTTACACAACATGATGCTCTGAAAAAAAAAATTTTGAGATGAGTAATTCATAGATTACATCCCTCACCTCATAGGGGGGAATATTAATGGGATTATCATAGAGATTTAACCTTTCATTCATATATAAATTATATTTTGGGATAGATTACATGATTCATTCTATTCATTTTGGTTTATTATATTAGTTTGACTCATATTATGGGATAACTATCTACAAATTATGACAAATGTTTGGGGCATATACACACATTTTATAGGAACATAAGTTACATATTTTAATATTTTTTAAATTTGGGACAAAATAAGATATAGATGTGTAACATACTATACCATATTGGTAACAATTGGATCAAATTTTGGGTAATGAATATTTTTCATGCACATACAATATTAAAATTTTTTACTTAAGAGCATGAAATTTATGGTATCAAAGGTTACATATATAATTTATCATTCCCCTATAATGGTTGAATTGTGATCCTAACATAGGCTCCTCATTTCATTTTGAGGTTAAAGATCAATTATATCAATAGTGTGGTTGATATTTTGCACCCTCAATAGCCTAGGACTATTCCCTAGGGTTGAGGCATTTATTTTTCCAACCCATGGCCATCACCTTAGTTAATTATCAATTAGGGCATGATCAGCCTAATTATCTATATGCTTTAGAAATAATCTCATTTCTATAATGTTTCAATAGGAAACATAGTTTTCTAATGCTTCAATAGGAAGTCTTATCTCTAACAGCATCACAAGGGGTATCATGGTTCACCCACTTATAGGTGTATTCCTTCCTTAGTCTTCAAGATTTTCAATTTAATTTCAAAATTTATGTTCATATATGGAAATTTATTTATACATGTTCATTGTATGTTTTCTTGGAACAAGCTGCACATTTAAAATCCTCTCCTAAATATAAAGTGTGTTATACACACTCAAGTACATCTCTTTATTCTCTTACATTGGCATTATATTTAATTTTAGTACTAGAAAATAAGGAGAAATATTTTAGACATGAAAAATTGGCATTAAACACTTGTAAATGTCAATCTTAACCTATATTCACCTCACATGAATTTTGCATACACATATGGCTCTGACACACCCTTATCTCACATTTACATGTTTTTCATGTGTCAAATGTTCCAAATTTACTATTATTCACCTATAGGAGTTATTTGGTCTACACCTAACATGTTTAATATCATACTCAAATTGTATATAGATCATCATATTAGTATTCTTATCTTCTAGATAATTTTGGTAGACTCAAACACCTACAAAACTCTATAGGTGTCCAATTTTGATAGACTCATCCTATATTAAGTAATCATCAGTTTTAAAATTCAAATCATCCTTATGGGTCAATCTATATGTTTTGTATGTTAGTGGTATGATAAATTACCCAAAGAGTCTCATATAAATACATAAGTAAGTCTAAGCCTATTTCATCTATATAGCATTGTCAAGCAATCCTATTCTAACACTTGCAAATTCAAAGAGATTTCCCTAAATTTCTTAATTTGGCATTCAGTCATAAGGAAAAAACCCTATCCAAGTCTGAATCACCTAAGCCAAGATAAATTTTCCACTTTTCATGTCTCAAAAGATATATTATAGGTTTACATTAAAGGATCACCATCATGTTATACACCTAATGGGAAGAATTACATATGGTTTGACTTCCCTCTTCAAAGTATTGGATATGTAGGTAATGCTCAACCATTCATTAGGGAGTGGTTGAGGTCAACTCAACCCACCTTATTCCTATTTTTTAGGATTGAAATTAGTGTTGAAAGTGTGCCTAAAGTTTAAGAAAAAAGGAGCATGATTTCTAGATACAACATACATAATGAGCTCGAATATCACACATAGACATATTAAAAGAAGCACAATGACTTCTATTAAAACATAAAGGCATTATACATAGGCAAAAATAAAAAAAGGCATATGTTATTATCTAGTGCAGGTGTTCATAGATTGATAAATTCATTTGATGAGTTCTAGACACCTAGTTCCTAATCTAAGTGATGTAGAGTCTGATTTCATCTTTTCTATCACCTTCATTCAATCTTAGACCTACACAAAAAAGTAAACATGCTAATTATATTTATTCCTTAATTTATTTATATATGTATCAAGCGAAATTTTTTATATCTTAATCTACCTTTTGCATGCATATTTATGTATCATTATTATGCTTTATATAATGTGATTAGTTCAAAGTTCAATACATGTTTAGGTTCATTAATACAAAATAAAATAAAATAGATACTAAGAAGCAATACAATGGTCACATGGTATCAACCAATGATTTCCCATGAGTAGATTCTAGATGGTATTATAGGCATATTAACTAGTTCATGAAAATCAAGCTTCATTTATCATAATAATGGCTCATTATATATACAAACTTTATTATTCACATTATGTGATTGCACATTGAATCATGATAAACAATGGTTCAACTCAAAATTGAATTATGATGTCATTCTTATTTAGTAGAGGGTATGCTCAACAATACTGTATTGGCACACCCATAGATATTAAGAGTTTAGATGGTCTTACATGAATACCCATAATTGATATTACATTACAAGTCACCATAGGTCCTAAAACCCTATTAGTATAGTTATATGTATTTTTGGATAGTGGAACTTCCTGATCTATTAATTATATGCTTATGGATAAATTAAATGAGAACAAAATCCCATCCACATTACATTGATGTCATAATTTTATGCATGATAACAAAGTACATAATATTCTAGTACACATTATGAGCTACCAATGGGACCTCTAAAACAATGTGATAATTACCTAAATTGCTTCCTAAAAATTAAATCATTCAACCTCATGTATTATTTGATATAATTTTACCACCTAAAATTATGGTTCCTATAATTCTCACATCTATAATTTCAATTCCTTGAGTTACAACTCATATAGTTGCACCAACAAGAAATACAACCCCTACTCATCCACATCCTAAGATATTCTTATCATAGAATCTTATATTTATTCATTCCCAAGAACATAAATAGAGTTAAACTATGAAAATAATATCCAAATTGATACACTACTTATTTTCATAAGGTTAAATTTCCTCATATAGCCCATTCTCTTGATGACTACCTTAGTGATGATGATTTTGATTATCATACAACCCATGATTACATGATTTATCATATATCTTATGATAATTTTATAATACTTATATTGATTCATCTAACACTTCATGATCATGAACATCCCTTTATAAACAAATATATAGAATCATTGATTATTTATGCAAGCCTATCCCTTACACTTCATCGATATATTTCTCCTTTCCTCATCTTTCTTCTAGATTTGACATTTATGTTCTATGCTTAGTTTTCATTGAAATTATTTTATTCCCTTGGTTTATATTGTCATGGAATTTTTCCCTTGATTATTAATCCAAATCTAAACACTTGCCTAGAATTCCTAATCATGACAACATATATATTGAGACCTTCTTTCTTATCATGCATTGATTTTTTTGGGAAGTTGTTTGTTGTTTGGTATCTTTCTCTTCTACTTTATTCTTGATATTTTCCATTTGAATTTATTGTTTTCATATCTTATGTCTTCCTTATTTCTCCCATTATCCTCTTAATTGTGTGATCTCCTTTGACAAAATCATAAAAATTCAAAAACATTAGAAAACATAAAAATGAAATTTTTATTTTCCTTTCCCTCTGTTAGTAGATACATATCATGCTTATCTACCTATGATATAGGTTTACATATACATTTTTCCCATGTGATTCACATGGTATTATTTAATTGTGTTAGATGTAGGATATATAGGCTACATATGATTATTTACATATAGGTGTGTGGCTACATTTACACCCACACCTTGGGGCATTCTTACATTGGTGTCATACCTCATACTAGGGGTATCTCTTATAGTGGGTCTCAGGTGATATCTTTCCTAATTTCCATTTATCATATATATCTACCTATATTGATTATACATATCTTGATCTTGCCTAAATATTTCATGTTACATGGATACATTATGTGTTCTCTTGTATTCCATATGATTGCTTGATTTCCTACATGTGTGTGCTCATAATTGTATGTGCTTGTGTGTGTTTATTGGAAATATCTTATCCAGTGTGTCCATAGAGGATCCTATATTCATCATATCATATCTTGATTTATTTTAGGTCATAATTTGTTCTTGATGGTTACCTAATATATAGCATCATAATAGACAATAGTTTGAGTCAAAATTTAATTATGATGTCATTCTTAACTAGTAGAGGGTATACTCAACAAGACTTACTTGTAACAACCATGGTGAATTATATTTTTTATGATATCACATGAATACTAATCATTGGTATTACATTATTAAATGGTTATCTATTCATTGTTTACATTATGTGATATACTACTATGTTTGGTGCCATGATCCATATCATGGACATTAGTACTTACAACATGATATGCTTGTTTTCTATGTTTCCATGGTCTCTACCATACATATATTGGGGCATACTACTACTATTTTTTGTGTTATTCATTTTAGTGTATTTCCAACCTAGGGGCACATTCCTATAATAATTCATATCCTATGTCCCGACCTTATTGTGTCATTGGGGGCATCAAACCCACACCTATTTCATGATCTTCATGGATACTATATATACCTTTTCATTGGGGGGAATCATATATGCACATTCCTAGGGCTTATCATACATATTATATGCATAATATATTACTACACCCATGTTCCTATTGATCTGATACTAATTATATCATGACACTACATTATCATACTTACACCTAGTCATATGGGGTACCACATCAATATATTGAATACTTATATATCTTACCACACTAGGGCCATAACTTTGTTCCACTTCACTAGGATACATCAGGTCATATTTCTTGCCCTTAATTCTCTCCTCCTCATATTAGGTTGCATCTTCATATCAATATTCACATGAACATATTTTTATCTAACTACATACATGTGTTTACAAATGTACTTTCAAATATTATAATATCTTAGGCTATATTTATATGATGCACGTAACTCTTTCTTTTGAGAAGAGTAATTGTAGAAATATGTACCAATACCTCACCTCAAAATAGGGGTATATATATATAAATATTTATACATCTAGATATTCTACTACCATATTTAGTTTTGCATAACTATGATTTATCAAGAAGCACTACATGTCTACTTCCTTGATCAAAAATCAAAATTTAATTTCTAAGACTCAAGTTGTAAAACCCTTCAAGTTTCATATTTGAATTTAAAACTCATTAGCCCCCAATTTCTAATTTTTAGTTTGAGTACAAAAAAATTTCCTAGGAGTGACAAAATGGTTCATGAACCACCATGTATAGTCATTCCTATGTTTATTTATAATTTTATATTTTAAATTATTTTATTTGTACCAAATTATCAAGACATTGACTACTTGTATGCATCCATGATTATTTATAGATACACTAGATTTACCAATAACATGATGTGAGTGAGCCTATCTCAACCACCTAGTCTTCATCCTTTCATCCCTTAAGCATTGTTTAATTATAATCTTAAAATTTTGTTTTACTTTGATGTATACTATTTTATTATTTTTGGGAAACTGGTGTGTAGTTCCTAAATAATAAGGGGTCTAGAGTAAGAGGAAAAATCTAGTTTAATAGGATAAATTATATATTTTTATCAAGTAATTTACATGAGGAAGAGAAATAAATTTATCTAAAAATATGCTAAAATGGATGATTCAAAAGCTAAAAAATAATATGTAGGACTAGGACACTGTCTAGAATCTAGATCTGGCCTTCATTTTATGATTGGACATGAGAGCTAAAAGTGGATGGGAGTGGCACTAGTGATATAGTCTACCTATGCCACTATTTTATTGAGGATCTAAGATTTCTAGTTTTTGTTTGCTAGGTCCATGTGAACCTGTGTACCAAATTTTAGAGGCTAAAAGTTAACAAAGCTCATTGTAGGTCTATTTTAATCTCCAAAACCCTATATTCATCTACACACATGTAAACAACAAATACATCAAAAGTAAAAAGGGGGAAAAACTAGGTTAGGGGAAGAATGATCACATGATCTACAAGCCCTATTATCCTGATCACTACCTATATTAACCTTTAATCTAAGGTCTCAAATCAAATGTAGTTTTCCCTTAGGGAATGTGCATAATCAATGCATATGATATATGCAAGAATGACTTTTGCCTAGGACCTTTCTTGATCAATCATGTAAATTTATGTGTGATTTAGAATGTTGAGCTATACTATTGATTGATTTTTAATTATCTAATATGTCAAAGTAGTAAGTGCTAGATATAAAATGCCTTGTGTAGTCCTTTATATAAGAGATTATTTATTTTGAATTTGGAAGCTTTATTTGCATTTGGCTAACATTGGGAAACTTAAATATGAAGATAATAAATGGAATAAGACTCAATTAGAAAAATAAACTGACCATCAAAGTTAAAAATGGCCCTAGACAAGAGCACTAGAAATGGACACTAGTGGCACCAATGATATAGTCCAACCCCAACGCTCTTGTCCTATAGTCTCAACACTTAGGTGTATGGAAAGAGGATAGAAAACTTGACCTGGTTGAGGTGGAGTCATTGTTTAAAAGGATCGACATGATCAGGAATAGGAAAAAAGGTGACTTAAGCATAGAACAAGACTAAAAAGAATAAAACAAAAGACATGGATAAATGTAAACAAAGCTCATATTCTTCTGTTAGAGTCTCCTATGAAAAGATTGTGAAAAGATAGGATATGTGTGTTTGTTTGACCAATTTAGGGTGTATACATTTTCCCCCATTTTATTCTAATGATACAATGAAATTAATTATTAGATTAAAATAAAGAAAAGAAAATACATACCTAAACTACCTATGTGGAGATAAATGTGTTGAAAAAGGGTCCAACTCACTTCTTGGCTAGGGAAGTGGATGGAGAGTCAAATAATACCTTGGATAAAAAATGAATCCTTGAAATGGAGGCTCCTTATACTAAATCTAAAAGTGAATTTCTATAATCATGAAGAAGGAGGGCAATGCTTGTCCCTTGTGCTGAATATGGATGAAAATGAGAAAGGCTTGGAAGACCAAAACCAATGTTTGTCCTATGTCCCATATAAACTCATGTAATATAGAATGTAAATAATATGTATACTATGAAAAGCAAAATCTATCATTCCCCCACTCTGAATATTTAAACTAGAACTAAGAAATACTCAGAGACCCAAAACCAATGCTTATCCTTTATTCCACACAAACTCATGTAGTCTGGGTCTGGGTAATGCTATGGACCAACTGCTATAGATGATCATGCGGTCCAACCTAGTGACAACCTAGGTATAACTAGGTATAATCTTAAACTCTGGTAAATGTGCAAGAAGAGAATGGCATGTCTTGTCATTCCAATCTATATAATATTAGATGATGAAGAACATGAACATCTATGTCATGCCCCCAAATCTAGTATGTGACTGATGTGTCTATATAATCTAGTAATATATATAAACACATGTGATATGAGTTATCATGACATGTCCTATGTGTAAAAATTAGAGATTAAAATAATGTGCTCTACATTATGCCTATAATTTGTTATTTCCTCTTGTAACTATGTCATGATGTATGAAGTTATATGTGTGAGACATGTAGTAATGTACATGCCCCCTAATCTACTATCTGGTCTAATCTATATCGAAGTCATAGTGAATCCATATAATCTAAACCACTATATCTGACCAATCTGTGTATCTATAAGTTAAAATAATTATAGATCCATATGATCTAAACCCTTGTATTTATAAATTGAAGCTATATCCCTCTAAAATTCTTGAGTAATGCTAAATGACCCATGGAGTCTGAATCACTATATATCTTTGCCGGTCTGAGCTGAATCTGATAAGTTGAATACTGGAGGTGTATGAACCATGGTGTATCTATCTATGAGAGTAAATAGGTATTATAAATAAGTATAGTAATATGAATAGTAATAATGATGCCCCCTTTTGGGGAGACAAATGAGATCTATGATAGAGGAGGTTGAGCCAAAAGTGATGACTAGTGGTGAAATTAGAAACAAGATTGGCTTGTTGTGAGGAGATTGAAAGTGTTGTTGAATTGATTAGGCTAAGTTGTTTGAAAGTTTGAATGAGTTTTTTGATTAGTTAGGACCAAGTTATATATTTGGGTATAAAATAGGTATATAGATTGGTGTGACATAATAGGAAAATGATGTAGTAAGAGAGTGAGGCTTATGTGATGTCAAAGGTGTCATTGTCATGATTCTATGGAATAAAATGGTTTATAAAATTAAGCTATGAGGTTGAAGTTATAGGCAAAATGGTATTTTGATTTGGATGAAAAATTTGTTTGATATAGTTGTAATCATATAAAATGTGAAATTGGATGACTTAGACATGGCTAATATCACCCAACCCATAGGTCCTCTTTCTTGCTCACTCAACCCTTCTCAGCTAGGCTTTCACTAATTCTCAGTCACCCATAGTTTCCTAAACTTAGATTTTTGAGACCTAGGTAGTACTCTCAGACCTAGATCTATCCCCCAAGGCTCATCCTCCTTAGATAATAGCACCCAATTTATAAATGAGCACCAAAATTTAAGGGTGTCCTATTTTCAGTGTTTTTTTTAAGTTCATTTTCACCTCTAACAATCAGGTTTTCTTGATTCCTTATCTTTTCCCCTGTCGGCCTAATACAAGCTCATCTAACCCATGATCATCATTTTCCCTATAAGAGGCCATTCAATGTCTATTTATAAGGGTTGGCACTCATTCACAAGAGAGAAGCAAGCATACAATTAAGTACACTCAAGCACTCTTCTCTATTCTCTGCATACATCCTTCCAAAACTAATTCAAGCCTATTCAAGCACTCATACCAGTCCCTAGTCATCCAAAGTACATTCTAGTTTTGCATCATAGTTGCATACATCACACAAATTACACCAATCACTTCAACTGTGAGAACTACATTAGCTTTATCCCTCTTCAGAGTATTGGTATGTAGGCAACATTCCCACACATGGGGTGTGAAGTGCATCCAGTGTATCCTTTACACACGAACCCCTTCTCACTTTCCCAAGTTTGTTATTCAAGTTCAAGTACTAAGAGATCTTAAGGGTTTTTAATATTAAATTAGACACACAACAATCTCTGCACAAAAATAGGCTTTGATATTTCACTACTAAGGTGTTATAGGCCTATCGAACAAAACCCAGAAAAGCTAGACCACCAAGATAACAATGCTAAAAGTGGAAAATAATGTTGAAAGTGTACAACAGCTCCAAAAAGTGGACTATAGTACCAAGTAACAAGGTTTCATAATTTTTTCACTCCAATCCTATGCAAAAATAGAGTTTTGAGTCCTATTTAAAATATTTTTCCATCCTTGCATAGCAATTTCTAGATCTTGAATCATCTATTTCGACCCAGAATAAGGTAAGTTTGATTTCTCTACATTTCTTGTTATTTTTAGAAAAGATAAAAATACATATCTATTTATACAAATCAGTAGGCTAATTGAGACACATTAATTATTAATTTACATTTACTCAGACCTTTATTTGTTTAGGAATTAAACACCTAATTCCCTAAAATAATAAAACATTTGGTGAACCTGACTTACTTTAAATTTTCACACAAAACCCCTCAAAACTTTAGGGTTAATTATTTCTAATTTTTTGCAATATTTTCCTAAATTTAAAAATTATAAAACTAAAAATTAATTGAAATATTTTTAATAAATTCACCCAAACCCTAGTTTTCACATATTAGGTCCTATTTGCATACAAACACTTTCAAACTACTAGGAAAAATATACTGTTAATTTTAGAAATATTTTTAGATTTTTTCTCAATTTTTCAAAATTAAAACTACAAATTTTCTATAAAAATTTTCAAATTACTACACTAATTTTGAAAAATTCATTCAAAACCCTAGTTGCATCAAATAATTCCCAGTTATTTTCCAAGCTTTTTCCAATCATTTTCTATATTTTCATCGAATATCTAAATTATAAAATCAAGTTTCAAATTCAAAAGTTCATAGTATTTTTGAAAAATCCATAGCAATATATACTAGCTCCTTTTTGCTTGTTGAGGTATCACCTTATATGTTTCAGAGTCTCATATCCTTTTCATGCATATTTCAATTCCTTATTTATATTATATCAGCTTAATCTTTTCTATTATTATCCAAGTTGTTCTCCTTGTGCCACCTAAATTCCTTGCATCTTTTCTTTTGTGATGAAGAGCAAGACTTAGTGGCAATCCTCCTGAGTTCACCCATATTCTTACAACTTGACCATATACCATGGATAAACAACTAATTTAGATTCCAATCATATATACTACACATCAATATTACACCAATTTCAATAAAGATAATCTTGACAAAGAGCAGTATGAAAATAAAAAAATGATGATGTACACACCAATGCTCATGCTCCACCACATTAAACTAATGATCTAGTTCCACACATCATCAATAATGAATTCATACTCAACAAAGACTTGGTTTTATAGAATTTTAGTGAAAGACTTAAGGAACAGCCTAAATATCATACACTAATTCTACAATCTATCATGGAAATAAAAAAGGCTAAGCAAGTGGAGTCTTTCACTCATTCAGAGCAACCAGTTACAAATGACACTATGGGGGTGACTATGTCTCAACCACCCCCTATAACAACCCAACCTTATTTTATGCCATCATTTGTAGTTAGTACATCCCTATCTCCTAATGTATCATCCCTTTTACAAGAGATTCAATCTCTTCAATCCAAGTTGCAACATCTTGAGCAAGGTGCCACTAGACCTATATAGGCTTTGGATTCTTTTACTCTTTTGTATACACCATTGGCACATCACATTGATTCTACACCCTTGCCAAAGGGATTTTTTCAACTCAAGATTACTCTTTATGATGGTAAGGGTCATCTAGAGACACATTTGAGAGATTTTCACACAATATATTTGGATTATGTACCCAGTGACTGACTACTTACCAAACTCTTTCTATGGAACCTAAAAGATTATTCTCTATAATGATTTTATAGTCTACTGAATCAGTCAATCATGGCATTCAATCCTTTAACATACATGTTCCTAGCACATTTTAGTATCAACATTGGTGATAAGGTCTCATATGCATAGATTGCACAACAAAAACAAAGGACAAATGAGCCCCTCATAGATTATGTTCTTAGATACAACACTATTCTAGCTAAGTTAACTAGCCCCATAGCTAATCAAGAGCTATAGAACATCTTCAAATAGAGCCTTCTACCAGAATTGCATGAATCTATTATTTTCAAAAAATTCTCTTCCTTCACCTAATTGTTTCATACACTTAAGGGAAGAGAAGTCAAGTTAATCTCAATGGGCAAACTCGAGTATTCAAGTACTTTAGACACAACTAATAAGGGCAATAGAAAATTCCCATACAAGGTCAAAATTAGTGATAATAAGAATCAAAATCAACCAATAGTCAATGTAGCTTTAGATCCCCCTCAGCATGTGGTTTTATAAGCACCTCCTCGATGTGCATTTACCAATTTACTAGTTTCTCCAGCTAGGGTTCTATAGTAGTTATTGGAATGCAACATCATAACTCACCCACCTATTTGAGAAGCAGCTATAACAAAGCCTCCTCCAAAGGGATATGATCATCATGGATTTTTTAATTTTCATAGGGCACAAGTCCACACAACAAATAGATGCATCAGTTTGTGACATAAGATATAGGATTTAATTGATAATAATCTACTTGACCTAGGCACTTCAGCTGAGCCTTCAAAGACAAAACCAACATAAGATAAGGATTTGAAAATATTTTTAGATCCATTTTCATAGCATTCAAAATAATAAAAAGAGGACACATCAGGTGTTTATCATACATACCATACACATCCTCCACTAGTTACATACCAGACACCTTCAGTTGAGGTGCATCTTTTGAGGGGTATGACAGGTGTGTATGAGTCCAGAGTTCCAACCAGGGCTTTGATATCCTTTTTAGATTAGGAAATAGTGGAGGATGATATAGGTTACAATACACTTTTTATTAGATCACATATCCATAATCAACCTATTTGTAGTGTACTCATTGACAATGGTTCCAGTCTGTAAAGATTGACATTATGATCTTGAGCCCATAAACTTGTTTTTTCACTAAAAAGAGTCCATTAAGAAGAATAGATAGAGACCTCCTCTACACCACAATGTTCTACTATGGTGTGAAACTAGGAGTTGCCCATGACTCCTAATATTCCTTCTCCTCCTTGGTCATATGATACTTATAGTTCTTCTTCTTCTTTAGCTTAACAATGAGAACGGGTTCTTTTTATATATCACTCTCCTTATCTTCTAAGATAGAATTGATAATACATGGAGACAACACAAAATCATGACATACCTTTTCATCTAAATAGTCCACCTTGTAGTTTGGAATCTCATTACTAGATACTAACAATTGATATTCTTTGCATGAAACTTGCTTAACAATAGTAGGATGTTTACTTGGATCTATACAAACTTTAGAACTAGCCTCAGCCAATACCTTGGTATTCTCTTTAATCTTGGTCTCTTTATTTTCAACATGATTAGACTTTTGATTTTCCTTTTCTAACTAGATAGTTGACACATTCTCTGCTTCAGACTTATCAACAATAGTTGTCAATAGAAACTCTTGACTTTCCTTTATTTCTGATTCTTTTTCTACCTTGGCAAACCATCCATCAAGATTCTTGGACTCAATAGAGTTAGTCTCCTTAGTCTTTACTACCTTATGTCTCCATATCAAATTTTAACTCTTTTTATCTTCTACAATAATCTTACCTACTTAATCCTTAAGCTTATCTTGATTTACAACATAGCCTTCTAGAGCAACTTTCTTATCAACCTTGTGACTAGAAGAATTGGTAATTATTACCTTTGTTTTCCATACCTAAGTTTGTTCTTTCTCAAACCTTCTATGAGATATATATCTTTTGACATACTTTGAATATATATTAACACCATTTAGATAGAATCTACCAATATGTGCACTCTTATGACAATCAAAACAAATAACATCATTCAACATACCTCTTGAATAATCTACGTTATGATTTATCCTAGACCAATTAATTCTTCTTCCAAGGCTCCATGAGGATACATTCTTGAATGACTTCCCTTTACATTCCTTAGATATATAACCATACTTATTACATGTATAACAATGACCATGAAATAAACTAGCATACATTATAACATTAGGTTGTCTAATTGACCTTTTGACATTTTTCTTCAAGTTTTCATTCTTCTTCACTTGCTCAAAATTCTCATGCTTCCTTTCCATCTTGTCAAACTTCACTATAACAAGCTCATTCTCACTTTTCAATTACTTCATTTCAACCTTCATCTAATTACACCCATTTTTTTTTGATTTTAGATTTGCATTTGCAGTCCTTAATTGATCCTCAAGAATATTAATCTTCTCTTCATCCTTTTTGACCTTTTTAGTCATGTCTTTAAATCTATATTCCTTTACTTAAATATACTTGATCTATTCCTGATACTTCTTTTCTTATTTGTTGTCATCTTATCTACTATTATGGCAAGCTTCTTTATCAAACATGATGTCCTTTTCTTTAGAATATAAACTTGTCTTATAGTCTACTAGCTAAACCTTGAGATCATTGATAACATTCTCATCCTCTTTGGCATCTTTCTTCAAAGTACATATATGTTATTTAAGTTCCTTGATCATAGCCTTCCATTGTTGATTTTCTTTCTTCAACTACTTAGCCATCTTTGTACCTACTTGGATCACCTTCAAGCTATTAGACTTCCTTCAAAAGCCCTGCTCTAATACCAATTGTTAGAGGTATAATCACTAAGAGGGGGGGTGAATCAGTGAGCCCAGATAATTTCAACTTCCATTATAATTCCTTCAAACTCTTAATCATTCAATACATACATTCATGAGACATACATCATTCATAGCAATGAATAAAAATTTTAATGCAAGATCAAGTACATAACACATGTCATACATGGGAAACCCTCTTGGGGAATAAAACCCACTCTCAAGTCTACAAACACATGGACTACTATCCTATAAGATGATTACAAACAAGAGACTGATCAACTCCTTTAGACCTATAAACCTTGATCATGTCCTCCTGACCAAAGGTATTTAATGAAACACTTATTCCACAAGGAGTACCTACCCCTAAGATGATCAAATCATTTAGACCACCTACCTTTAATAAAAAACCTATGTTACATGGAAAAACTACCACTAAGGAAAACCAACTCCTTTATACATTCCTTTGATAAGAACACTTCCACCTTAGAACTGATGTCTTCAACACCTAATGATGGATCTTTAGATATTAATATTCTTACCTTTTAGCAACAAATCTATCACCCAACACACCCTATTTTCCAAATCACATTACATACTTGAAATAACATACAAAGATCAATTAGGACACACTACATATCCAAAATAACCCCACTCTTCAACTCTACATACTCAATGTATCCTTCACAGCAAAAAATCTATCATAGCTTCAAAAACATTACTAGATGGTCATACACACTATCCACACTCTGATTAGAAACTAACCACCAAGCTCTCATAGACACTAGCAATCCTTCACTCATTATCAATACATCCAAAACATCCTTTTGGATCACTCTAGGCCTCTTTGTTCATGCTCAACCTGCAAGAGCACTATTCTATGATTAGAAACATGAGCTACAAGTCATACTCATAGTCCTTAATATGCTCTACTCATCAACCCAACCATTTGTCACACTCAACCTCTTATCTTCTTCACCTCAATGATCACAAAAAATCCAAGTCTTACACTTACAAGTCTATAACCCAACAAATTTGGTTTCACTATATATATAGCAATCATGAATCACCAAGTCCAGAATAATCCTTTTCATCCACAATACATGTCTTTACCCTTAAGGCATCTCACATAGGTCACACTTAAGCACAACATGCTTTTAAATAGGCCTAATTCACTTATAGGTCCTATGGAGACCCATTCACTCCTTTTGATACATCTTCAAGCAAATCAATAATACATGACCACTTACAAATACATAGGTCCACTCCTTATGTCCCCTAGGACATTCTTAAATTATCATAGTAACCTTATCTCACCTTTACATATGCTCAAACAACTCAAATAGAGACCTTATACATAGGAACACCATTATCAAACATAAAATCAACTTCTTAAGCATTGTTCATACTTAAGATAGATTTATCACACCTCTAAAAACCACATAGATCAACCTTATAGAGTCTAAAACATTCCCCAATATCTAATTCATTATGAAAAATTGAAATAGAAACTACATAAGCTTGAATATCCTACTTGGGTCACTTAAAAAACATAAATAGAAACATAATCAACTTTGGATCTCAATATCTTTGTCTATACACACTTTCAGATCTTTAAATCCATATAGCTAGATTCACCTTGGAGTCCTATACCACTTTTATTTTTAATGCATGAGAATATTCATCTTCTATTAAAATATATAGTCCAAAAACTAGACACTATTCTTTCCTTCACAAATTAAAATATTCAAATGCAAATGGTAATAGTTAACCTTCGAACATAATGCTAAAATCTCATAAACTCTTATCTCATATCGAATATGCACCATCGATCTTGATCAATCTTTAACACATAGTCTACCAAAGCCAGATATTAAAATTTAGTCATATTCACCTCATCTCATACAACTTGGGAACTTTGACTCAATGTGCTTCATTGATCTTTGCAGATCGACTAGGACTTTAATGATCAATGCTCACCATTCGATCAAACTATACGAACACCTACTTTCCATTAGATCATTGTCCTATACCTTTATTTAGATGTTAAACATTATGCACCTATCTTCATCTTATTACTTCCTAACTTCTTAGAACAACTCGTATTTTTGATCTTACTCAAGATTTAACTCTTAAAAAAATGACTATGGTGACCCTTTCAATATGCCTGAGTAGCCATTTTTTTACCTAAATAACTTCTTCTACGCTTCGACGTATGAGCTCAAATTTGGACCAAATGATCTTCTCACATAGGAGAATCCAACCATGTGACACACTACTCCTAAAACCTTCACACATGTGATATATAATGCCATTAAATTTCCTTATCAAAATATTCTATCATAGAGCCAACCATGTCAAAACCTACTTGGGATGCCAACTTTGAACAAGCATAAATTTTATTGTGCTTTAGCAGATGATCTCAAATTTAGCAAAAATTATCTATGATCAAAATTGAATAAACCCATATGATAAGATTTTATTGAAACATTCACATGTGAAATATACAACACCATAAAAATTATCCCTCGACTCTTTCTTCCAAATTTTAAAATTGGTTATGGAAAAACACAGTCAAAGTACCTGGGAGCCCAACTTTGCGTAAGCATATCTTTTGATGCGCTTCATTGCATGATATAAAAATTAGCATTAATAAACTAGGTAAAAAAATTAACAAACCCATATAATCACCTTCTCCTAAAATATTCACACATGAAAGATATTCTATCATTAAACTTATTACTCATCTCTTTCTTGCCATATTGCAAATTTGGCTAAGAATGGGAAAACAGTGAATTTTGTCTTAAAAGTTAAATTTGTACCCTCATATATTTGAACATGTTTATATGTATGACTTTAGAGATGGAAAATAATAACTTTGGACTACTATTATCATAACCATCTGACCATCTCTCTTTTACTTGTTCACATGTGGTAATGGTGATGTCATCAAACTACATAGATTTTTTGCCAATGAACCCAAAATGTATATATGTGAACAATGATGAACCGGGTGAATTACACTCATGAACATAAGAATTAAAATAATTATTTACTTATTATATGATCCATTTCACATGATCCAATCACCATAATCATCCCTGAACATCTCTAACCATATCAACACTGAAAATCAACCAACCCACCTTCAAGCATACAAGAATAAGCACCTTGCACACTTTGGCATTATCACTTAGGCTATCAAATAACTTCATACACTTACCAAATCGTATCCATGACATAATCATGACATAATATTTAAAACTCTGCAACAAATAGGGCCTCAAATATTTACCAAAACTCTAACTCAACTTCTCTATTTTTGCATGTTTTGAAATCTAATTTTTAGGCTTGCAACTTTGACAAGCTTCTTGAATGTACTGTGAGAGATAAAAAAAATTATATATATATTCATGATTAGAATAAATTAATATAAAAAATATGATTATAACATAATCACCATGGTGTAACATACCTTCAAACAAAATTTAAGATCCAAACTCCATATATAACTCCAAAGAACGTCATTTTAAGCTCTTATATGCTCTCTTATTCTCAAGAAACCTTAATTTGGATTAGGGGGTCTAAAATGAATTAAAAGACTAAAAAACTCTCTTATTATTATTATTTTTGGGTATTTATCAATGATTAATACCTTGAAAATTTTTAAAATATCAAAAATAAATCTACCAAACTCCCTAATAAAAATTCATAAAAAAGTGTCTACTTGCTGCCCTGGGGATGATTTGGAGATATTTTTCAATTATATGAGCCTATTTTTAATTATTTTTTATTTAATTATAATTTATTTATAACTTTACATGAATTATTCACACTCTCAAATCAATTATTTCCATTGGAGGGACCTGAAACACCCATTTCCAACTTCATTTGTGAGCAAAAAAGTGAAGAAACCTTCATTCCCTTCAAGATCAGACATGTATATTGATATTTTATCTATCCTAAATTATATTAAATAAATTAAACCAATTTTAAAAATATAATAATATAAAAATATACCCTCATTTAAAATTTTAATAGTTTTTATTTAGTAAAACTCAAAATATGCACTTTTTGGTGTTGACTAGTTTGCCCAATTTCATTTATGAATGCTTGTAGGTCTATGTTTTACCATTTTATTGAGATTTATGAGTCCTAAATACCTAATTATTTTTTAATTGTGACCTATAATAACCCATATTATCATTTAAATAATTTTATATTCTCAAATAATCACTTAAACCTCTTTAAAATTATCTTTTATGATTGTCTCTCTTGTTTGCTTAAAATCTTAATGCTTGATCCTTTGCCTTTCTTCATAATTTTTCATGAAATTATGATTTATTAATGTGTATAAATTTCTTATATTACAAATAATATCTCAAAAAATATTTTTTTTTCAATAAATAACTCAAAAATGCAAACATAATACTTAAAACCAAGCAAATGAGAGTTTTAGAAGGGTTTTAGAGCACTTGTTCTTCTTAACAATTGTTCATAAAGTTAAGCCAATATAATCTGAAAATAATGAATTAAATAATTATTTAATATGATTCCAAATCTATCCTTAATACCATTTTATCCCACTCCTCTTCACCTTCATGTACCGAGCATCTAAAAATTGCCTTCACTAGCTTGCAAATAGCTAGTTAGAGGAATAAAAGAAGCATCTCTCAAAATTTGGATTTGTAAGTTGTTCCTAAGAATTATTTTTTCCTGATTAATGTTTTATTTTAATAAAAAAATTACCTTTAATTCATTAATTTAATTTCTTTCAAACTTTCACATAAACAACTTTGACCAATGGTGACAAAATTATCAACATTCTTAGCAACTTTGCTAAGATGTTTATTTTTTAAACACTCAAGACACACACACACACATATATATATATATATATATATATATATATGAAAATATCACAAAATTTGAAACTTAAAATGTTTTCCTAAATAAATTACAACACTTATGCATAAGCACTTATTGAATTGAAAACTAGAACAACTATCAACTGAAAGATGTGCAAGATAGCATTTAGAGGAATTGAAAACTAAAATAATAACATAACATGTGAATAAAATAAATTTGAGGAAAATTATATATATATATATATATATATATATGAAAATATCACCAAATTTGAAACTTAAAATGTTTTCCTAAATAAATTACAACACTTATGCATAAGCACTTATTGAATTGAAAAGTAGAACAACTATCAACTGAAAGATGTGCAAGATAGCATTTAGAGGAATTGAAAACTAAAATAATAACATAACATGTGAATAAAATAAATTTGAGGAAAATTAAATCTAAAAATACTAATCTAACCTATTTTAACTACTAAAGATAGTCCTATATAAAACTATTAACTAGTATTGCAAAGTAGTTACCATTCTTCACCAAGCTCATGTGACTAGAAAACTTGATGGCAGCCATGAGAGAATGTAAAAAAGGAAAATTTATTCTGATAATTACATAATTTATTCTTAAAAATCATTCTTATATACTTCCTTCACTTTTATTTAAACATGAGTAACCTGAAATGCACACTTGTGCTGATTTTGAACATGTTTAGGTTTTTCTTCATGTTTTAAAATTGAACATGATAGGTAGTGGTTTTTCTTTGTTAACCTCCAAATAAGATATATATCTGATAAGATATGCTATTTTGGTATTTATTATATCACCAATATTATCTTTATAATTAATTGATACCTCTTCAAAAGATGGTTGCTCAATTTGAATAAATTGAGATGGACCTTGTGGCATACTTGTAGGATTGGCTTCAATAGGAAATGCATCATGTTTCTCATCTTGTAAGAGTGAAAAAAAGTATGAAAATTTATTGATAGATTTATAACCTTCCTTAATAACATCAAACAAGGCATCATTAAGTGTAATTAACTCTTGGAATGTTAGAATAGGAGGACTAACACTTTCTTGAATGTTATATTGCTTGCCAAAACTATCCTTTTCTATCTTTGCTAGCCCATATTCTCCTTGCATAAGAGTGAAAGCTGATCCAATTACCTTAAAAAATTCTTAAAAAATCCTTTTATTATACATCAATTAGATCCTCTTTTATCTCATCCAATTCCTCTTTGCATTAAGGGAGAGGCTCATCAGTTTGAAGAAAAAAAGGAAGTTCAAAATAGAAATTTACCTTTTCTTGAGGGTTATCAACTTTTAATTAATTTGGGGAGATTAAAACTCTTAATGTATATTCATATAGATTATATTGAACTAAAACTTCTAAATTTTTGTACTGATCCTTAGGGGATGCAATATGATCTCCTTCTATGCCAAATTGAAGCTCATTTGACCAAGACAAATCTTGATCATCCTCTCTTGACAAATTTTCCTTTTTATTTGGATGTTATTTTTTTATCTTCCATACAATAAGTCCTCCTTCAAAAAGGGATATGGTGGGAGTGAAATAGGTTCCATTTGGTGGTATAGGAATATAGGTCATTATTAGTTGCTCTTAAACTTTAGGCACTTGGTGAAGCCTGCTTACTTCAACATTCTAGTTTTTTTTGGGGGGCCTCATCTATAACACTTATTTTAAATCTATTAATGGCTGAAATAAATTTCTTTGATTGTATAAGTCACAAATATGATTTACTACCACATGATCATTAAATTTAAAATTCACCAATATTGCATCCAATTGTACTTGTCCATGATTTGCTTCATCTTGTGTCATTTGAAAAATTATCATATTTTGTGTTACTAAAGCTTGATTTTTACATCATTGATGTTAGAAGGATACCAATTTGAATCTTATATCAAATTAGTTTGTACTGGAACAAGGGCCTTGGTTGAAGAAGAAACATTAAGATTAATTGCAACATATGGTTTGGCTAGTACTATAGCTCATTGAGATTGATATAGAGGCCTATTGGCTTGATATTGTTACCTCTTCAACTCAGATAACTTATTACCAAAAGATTGTAGCATAGTTTTTAATTCATCAACCCCACTAGATTGACTATGAAGAACTTGATCTTGATTTTTAGGGGCTATAATTTGGGCTATTGTGGTGCTTGAAGAGGTATAATAAGTTTTAAATCTAAAAAATGGCATAAGAGGCTTAGGTACAAGTTTACCAGATTGAATTAGATTATTTTCAGCATTAATGGCAACCTCATAAACATCTAGGAGTGTTTTACCATCTATGGACTGAATCATAATTAAAATATAAGAATTCAAGGCTCTTAAAAAGTATAGGAAAGCATGTTCAAAATATGGCCTTATCATGAGAGGGATTATATTTCATGTTTTCTGAAATTTAAAATTGAAATCAGTCATAAATTCATGTGGTGTTCTCTTTATGGTAGTGATTTGCTCAAAAAAGAATAAATGATCTAATTTATCTTCAAATTACGTATAGAATGTTTCACCTAAATCATCCCAAGAGGCTATGAAGTTCAAGGGAAGGTTTATATACCATTGTAACACCTTTCCCTTAAAGGATACAATAAGTAAATGGATGAAAACATTCTCTTGGATAACATGGTGGAATGAACACAAGTTAGCACATCTTTTATATGATCTATGGGTTTAGTTTGATCTTCACCCATGAAATATGATAGAATTTTGAGGGTTGAGGTTAGAATATCAACATATTAAGCCAAATTGAGTGGGATTCCATCATTGAAAGGAACAAATACCTAATTCTTTAAAAGATCCATGTTCATTTGTATTGAATTTAGGCATAAAAATTATACTTATTACTATTAAAAATATCTTTTTATATATTTAATTTGTGTTCCATCAGATGTGCCAAAAACTATTATCACTCAGAATTACACCCTACAAAGAACTTGTGCTTGTTCTCACTTATGTTGATATAATATAAACTCTCCAAGGGGTGGGTTACCTTATGATGGAGAGAACCTCCATATGAAGTGATGGTTCCCTTTAGTACATTCACCCACTTCTCTGTAAACTCTCTCAGATAATGCTTTCTTGATTAGGAAAAGGAGTAAAAGAACAATGTTAAAACTGAAAATGGAAAGGAAAACTAAAAGTTGGAGTGATGGACCAATGTTTGTATTGGTGCATTTATTTGCTTTATTATATTTACTATTTATATTGGTGTACTAATTAACTATTATAATTAGTTTATTACATTGATTAATAATTTACATCAGATAGGATAATTTTGCTTAGCTAGTAGTCAATTTAGACACATGTCTTATTACAGTGGAGTTCCACTCCACTATTTAGGGTAAGATAGGATAAGATTTCTTAACTAGTAGTCAACTTATGTTGATCATTTATACAAGTTGGACACCCATCTTGTTAGTGTGGGGTTGCACTCCACTATTCTTTTAGTCAGATATCAGTTGAACTACACGTATTATATGAGATCCTTAATATTTATCTTGCATGCCTTGCTATATATAGCAATGGATATTTGTGTATTTTTTATCATATTAATATTGAATTATCAGATTAATTCATCATATTTGAGTTATATATTCATTTTAGTTATTATCTTGGATATACAATTATTGTTTATTACTATTACTATTTTATCTCTTGTTCATGATTTATATTAGATTCAGTAGATCTTATATGCTAATTCTAACATGGTACTAGAGCTATCTTAAATTTGTAGATTGTTAAATATTCAAGAGAAAAATATCCAGATATAGGATCAATTTTTTGATTTTATATATAGGCATAAATTATAACTTTGTGAAGATTTTTTGAGCTCACCATTAAGTTTAAAGTACCTGAGATAGTCAAAATCATCTATAATTTTGTCTAAATCGGGTACAAGAGGTGAAATTAGCAAGGGTTTGATTCAAAAGCACCACACCCAAATCTGGTGGGTACCTAAAAATTAAAGCATTTCTAAGCAAAATGAACCTCACAATTGCATTTTGAAGTCATTAAAACCTATAGATCCATATAAAATTTGTCTAATTTGGACACAGTCACCTGAAAGGCAAAAAAAAAATTACTCTGAGGTACAGTCGTACGGATTGTGCAGGGAAAAAAAAAAGCAGGCCTCACGGATCAATAGGAAAATTTGAAAGGACAACTTTGAGAGCCCACCATTTGAACATCGGGAGGTATTTTTGAGTGAATATTTTTTTTGAAATAGCTTAAAATTTCATGTTCTTCACTATTGTACTTTCAATTTTTTCCAATTTTTTCTAGAATTCAAGTTTTTCTAAAACAGCTCTTGTCCATCCTCATTTTTAAAATTTTAGAGGCTCATAAATTTCACATATGACCTCATATTGAGGTCTCATTTTTTTAAAAAATTAATATTTTTTTTAGCACAATGCCTTGGTGTAGAAATTTTTATAATAAAGTGCATATTTTTTGTACTTTTAAACTAGATTGCCTAATTGATCTTTTTATAAACTAGAAAAATTATAATCCATCTTTGTAACTACACTCAATTATAAAATTCCAAAAAATTCTTGTTGGGTGGGATAAAACTAAGTAATTTAGAGAGGATTTATGGTGTGTTCTATACTTTTATTTCTACGTATCATGGAGAATCCTAAGTTCCCACTATTAACATCGTACAACTATAACACATGGAAACATAATACTTGGAATGCATTAATGATGCTAAGATATACACCTTACATAACAACTCTTCTTATTCCACCTACTAATGCAAAATAGTTATGAAACTTTCTCTTTGAAACTACTAAGGTAATTGGATGCATTCAGTCTTCCATGTCTTTAGATTTGAATTTCCATCTTGACAAATGCACAACTCCAAAGCATCATTATTTGGTAAAATAGATAAGGTTCGCGGTTACCTAATTGACAATGAACTCATTAGTTTGGATCCTAAAAATTATGCTACAATACAAGACTACATCAATAAATTCATAGATCTTAGAGCACAACTTTCTGAATGTAAATTTGATAAAAAGGATATTCAATTGATTTTTAGTGCCTTACACAAATTAGGTCTTGAATATTCATCCTTTGTCTTTAGATTTCAGACTCATAGGCTCACATTGAGCATAGCATATCAAATGCCTAACTTTGAGGTATTCTCTAAGATTTTAATGGCTAAAGAAGAAAATTTAATAGCTATGGCTCTAATCAAGTCATCAAAATCTCAAGCTCTAATTATAAGTCAACCTTAGCATAATCAAGTTTCAACATCAGCATCAAATATAGGTTCAAGTAAAAAGAAGTAGAATAATCAGAATAAGTCATAAAAAGATAAGAATAAAGGGCAACAATCTTCCTCATGAAGATATTATAAATCCATTAATAAGAAAGGGGATTCATATAAAAGGACTGGCACTCCTTGCCCTTATTGCAAAAAGGGGTTTCATAGTGAACAAGATTGCTGGAAGAAATAGATTGACGAACTTAAGGGTCTTCTCAAAAAAAATAACATCAATCAATCATCTTCAAAGGATTCTTCCATTCTTTCAAATTTAGGGAAAGGAAAAGCTACGGCACTAGTTGTACTGGTAAATTCTCTCAAGTCATGGGTAATTGACTCAGGTGCTTTGCACTATATGGGTTCTAATCAAAAATAATTTTTTGGATTAGAACCAAGTTTCTTGCCTCATATTCTCATAGGTGATGATTCTAAGGTAGATGTTATAGGAAAAGGTATAGTTGATATTGATAGTGGTGTATTTAAGGATGTCCTCTATATGCTAGATTTATCAACTAACCTTCTCTCTGTCTACCAAATCAATCACTTTGATACTGATATAAAAGTTGAGTTCACACTCGATTCTGTATCAATCAAAAAAATTAGAAGATAATGCCTTAGTTATAGTGGGAGTAGTTGACAATCATACTTGTATTTATTTATTCTCAAATTTTGTGCCTCAATCTTCCTCTATAACTTTGTTCTCACACATTGATTCAGTGAGCAAGCTATCACATGAGTGGTTTGGTCATCTAAACTATAACTATTTACAATAGCTTAGTCAGAAAGAGATGGTTACAAGACTTCCACATATTTAGTTTTCAGGGGGTGTATGTCATGGTTGTGCCTTAGGCAAACATCTAGAGGATAAGTTTGATAAAGAGAAGGCTTGGAGGGCTACACAAGTCCTTAAACTTGTTCATAGTGATTTAACGATTCCATTACCTACTTTGTCTTTTAGTAAAACCTATTATGTTCTCACATTTATTGATGACTATTTCAGATATACTTAGGTTTAATTTCTAAAACTCAAGAGTGAAGTATTTGATATATTTCTAGAGTTTAAAGCTCTAACAAAGAAAAAATCTAGGAAGTATGTCAAGATCCTCTACATAGATAATGAGAGGGAATATGTGAACAACAAGTTTGAATAATTTTGTGCTCTTGAAGGAATTATTCTTTAGAATTTAGTTGTATACACCTCTCAGTAGAATGGTGTAGTAGAAAGGAAGAACATATTCTTAAAAGAGATGGCAAATTGTATGATTCATGCAAAATCATTAGTATTTGAGTGCTAGGTGGAAGTGATTAATTGTGCTACATATACATAGAATAGGGTTCCTCATAAATCTTTAAAGGGGATAACACCTCTTGAATCTTGGTGCAATAAGAATCCAGTAGTGGATCATTTTAGAGTCTTTGACAGTCTAGCATGGGCTCACATACCTTCCAAAAAGCATCATTATTTAGAAAAACAAAGCTAGACTTACATATTTATGGGATATCCTGATAGCATTAAGGGATATCAGCTCATTGATCTAGATATACATGAGCTTATTATAGAAAGAAGTGTTTAATTTGAATAAAGTCATTCATACTTGTCTTCTAACATTTCTCATTCTTCTTCCTTAGAAGAATCAGATAGTAGTAACGATGATACTCCTACTTCATCTACTCTTATGGATGATGAGATAAAACCTCTCCAATAGGGTTTAGCAGGTCACGTTCCTCCTCCATATCTTCACCCATTGATTCCCTTATGAGCTAGATAAACTTTGGTAAATACAAACCCTCTTGTTAGGGATCCATTTGATAGAAGGAGAACACAGTCATAGCATGATCTTTCACATTCCTACATTACCATAGCTTCTAATCCAAAGTCTTTTCAAGTTACCATAGGGATAGTTGAGTGGGATCTAGTAATGGAATAAGAGTATGACTCATTGATTAGGAACAACACTTGGGATCTTGTTCCTCTTCCTAAGGGAAGAAAATTAGTATGATGTAGGTGGATATATCAGATTAAGTTTGCAATAGATGGAAATATTGATTAGTATAAAGCATGCTTAGTAGCCAAAGATTTTTCTCAATTAGAAGGCATTCACTATACAAAAACCTTTTTTCTTGTTACTAAGATGAATTCTATTCACTTGATACTAGTTATTGGTATAGCTCATGGTTGAGTTGTACATCGAATGGATATGAAGAGTGCATTTATTTATGGGGATATTCATGAGGAGATATATATGGAGCAGCCATAGGGTTTCGTTCAAGATTCTTCATTGGTATGCCACTTACAGAAGTCTTTCTATGGTCTAAAATAATCCCCTAGGGTTTGGTGTTCTAAGATGAACACATTTCTTCTCTCAATTGGGTTCTTGAGATGTCACTCAAATCTGAATGTCTACATTATACATTAGAAGGATTCATTATTGTACTTGGTGCTCTATGTCTATGATCTCATTATTATAGGGATCATAGAATCCATCATTAATAGTGTTAAGACTGCACTTCATGACAAGTTTTCTATGATAAACATGGGCTTATTACACTATTTTCTTGGGATTCAGATAGCATAGTCTTCTTCCAAGATTACACTTTCACAGCCCAAGTATGCCATGGACTTGTTAGCTTGGTTTTACATGGTTGATTATATGCTTACACCGACTCATTTATTATCTAGAGTTAGACTTGAGGTTCATTGTTCTACTCCCTTGGTTGATGCCATATTATATCACCATCTTGTACATAGCCTCATCTATCTAACTCATACATGGCCTAACATTTCATATGCAGTTGGTATGGTTTCACACTTTATGCAAACACTACATGAGTGTCATTGGATATCTACCAATCACATTTTGAGCTACATTTAGGGTACTATCAGTTATGAGATTCATTATATAGCAGGTATAGGTTTAGACTTGGTAGGATACATAGATTTTGATTGGGCTAGTGATTATGATGATCATAAGTCCACTTTTAATTATAGATTTCACTTTAGATCTATCCCCATTTTTTGGTAGAGAAAAAATTAGCATGATATTGCTCTTTCATCTATAGAGACTGAGTATCATGGTGTTGGTAATGCCACTACTAAGGCTATTTGGCTTCAAAATATTCTCACTGAGCTTGGTGTTCTATTTTAAAAACCATTAATCATCTAATGTGATAACCAGAGCCCTATTTAAATCTCAAAGAATCTAGTTCATCATAAAAAACCAAACACATATATCCATATGCACTTTATCAGGGAGTTGATTTAGGTAGAGATCATTAATCTTCAATATTGTCCTATAGAGGAGCAGATTGTAGATATTTTTACCAACCCTTTCACTGAGAGCAAGTATCTTCACTTACGATCTATTTTGGGGGTGCAAGATATCAGTTCTTCAAGGGACATAATTTCTTTAGGTGGTCTCCTAGATCTTCATTTTGAGGAGTATTTTTTTTCCTTCAGGTTTTTTCCTTTCCTCATCTATTTGTATAGAGTACCTAATATGGCTACACATTACTGGGACTCTTATCTGCATAGCCATACCTAAGCTTAATTTATGGGGGATGAATTTATTTGATTTATTATATTTACTTGTATTTATTATTTATATTGGTTCATTAATTACTTATTGTAATTAGTTTATTACATTGATTAATAATTTTCACCAAATAGGATAAGTTTGCTTAGCTAGTAGTCAACTTAGACACCTGTCTTGTTACAGTGGAGTTCTACTCCACTATTCAAGGTAAGATAGGATAAGATTTTTTAACTAGTAGTCAACTTTTGTTGATCATTTACATAAGTTGGACACCTATCCTGTTAGTGTGGAGTTTCACTCCACTATTCTTGTAGTCATATATCAGTTGAACTATACGTGTTATGTGAGTTCCTTGATCTTTATCTTATTCACCTTGATCTATATAAGCAATGGCTATTTGTGTATTATTTATAAAATTAATATTGAATTATTAGATTAATTCATCATATTTTATTTATTTATTCATTTTAGTTATTATCTTGGATATACAGTTATTATTTATTACTATTACTATTTTATCTCTTGTTCATATTTTTTATTAGATTCATCAGATCCTGTATGCTAATGCTAACTATTGGGATCAATTATGCAGATATCTAACACATTTTAGAATCAAAATAAATTTACACACATTCACTTCATTCTCATATAATTACTCTTGCATCAATATTTCATATAGAGGTCTTGGAAAACACTCACACTCACTAGGAAGGAATGAATAATGGTTGAATTTAGTTCCAAATTAAGTAGAAACTAGACTTAGACACTCTATATGACTTTAAAAATTTATAATTTAATGAATAAAGTTTAATTTTTCATACATAAATCTGTGAAAGAGAGTAATTCACTAAGTTCTATCAATAAATAATAAATATACACTTCATGAAAGCTTGAAAATGGAAAAAAATTCAGCTCTTTATTTCTTCAAAAGTGGTGTAGTATAAAATTTTGGAAAAGTTTCTATAATAAATAATAATAATCCCTTAATAATTTAAAAATTAATGTAAATATATAAAATAATAAGAGAGAGAGAATACAATAAGTTCCAAATGAGTCCACATGCAAGTCTTAGTTCACTCCTACTTCAACTCAAAATTGAACTCCACCTTCAAATCCACTTTTAATTCCACCTAAAATCCAAATTTTCATTTAATTTTAAACATAATTTTATATAATATTGTGTGTTAGGAGAGAGGGGGTCTATTATTTCATGTTTGAAAATTCAAAGGGTTCTTCATGCATCTTGAATCTTGAGCTAACTTGTTTTGATCTTGCTTGCAGCTTTGATTTTTTTTAATTAACTCTTTTTGGTATTTATTTAATTCATCTTGGTATTTAATTGATCTTAAATTTATAATTTATTTACCTCCACTTTCATCTTGATTTTATTAGAATTATCTTGACTTCACACCTGGAGCTCAATTTCACTTATCTTGACTTGCAACTTGACTTTTTTAAATTTTCTAAATTTAACACAAAAGGGTGAATAATAAGAGATTTATTTCATTATTATGTTATAATTATTATTTTTTATTAAAATATTTCCTTAAATATTGACCAAAATTTGAACTCAACTTCTCTATTTTTACATGTTTTGAACTCCACTTTTCTAGGCTTGCAACTTTGACAAGCTTCTTGAATGCACTATGAGAGCCAAAAACTTTATGGATATTCATAATTAAAATAAATTAGGATAAAAAATATAATTTTAACATAATAACCATTTTGTCACATACCTTCAAACAAAATTTTAGATCCAAACTCCATGTACAACTCTAAAAAACATCATTTTATGCTCTCTTATTCTCAACAAACTCTTATTTGAATTAGGGGGCATAAAATGAGTTCCAATACTGAAAAAATAATTATCCTATGATTTTTTTATATTTATTAATGGGTCATACCTGAAAATTTTTGAAAATATTCAAAATTCTTCACCAAACTCCCTAAGAAAAATTCACAAAAAAGTGTTTGCTTGCTACATTAGGGATGACTTAGAGATGTTTTTCAATGAAATAAGCCTATTTTGAATTATTTTTAATTAAATTATAATTTATTTATACCTTTAAATTAATTATTCACACTCTCAAATCAATTTTTTTTATTGAAGGGACCTGAAACACCTATTTCCAGCTGCATTTGTGAGCCAAAAAGTGAAGAAACCTTCATTCCCTTCATGATCAGACCTGTATATTAGAATTTTATATATCCTAAGTTATATTAAAGACATAAAAAAAAAAAAAACTTTAAATAATATCAAAACATATCCCCATATTAAATTTCAAAATATGCACTTTTTGGTGTTGACTAACTTGCCCAATTTCATTTCTCAAGGCCTTTGGGTCTGTGTTTTGCCATTTTATTTAGTTTTAAGAGGCATAAATACCTCATTATTTTTTAATTATGACATTTAATAATATTTATTATCATTACAGTAATTTTATGTGCTCAAACAATCACTTAAACCTCTCAAAAAATAACTTTTCTGACTATCTCTCTTGCTTGCTTAAAACCTTGATGCTTGATACTTTGCATTTATTCATCATTTTTCATAAAAATTTGATTTATTAATTTGTATAAAGGTATTATATTCCCAATAATATCTCACACAAACTTTATTTTTCAACAAAGAATTCAAAAATGCAAACATACTACTTAAAATCGAGCAAATGAGGGTTTAAGAAGGGTTTTAGAGCACCTATTCTTATTAACAATTATTCATAAATTTAAAATAATATAAATTTAAAAAAAATCATGTAATATTGATTTAATGTGGTTTCAAAATTCCCCTTAATATTTTTTTATCCAACTCCTCTCCACC
Organism: Torreya grandis; assembly: GCA_037957365.1. Classification (NCBI taxonomy): domain Eukaryota; kingdom Viridiplantae; phylum Streptophyta; class Pinopsida; order Cupressales; family Taxaceae; genus Torreya; species Torreya grandis. The sequence goes on from JARHVA010000230.1 coordinate 2,140,021, forward strand.
TTCATGTACTGAGCATCTGAAAATTGTCTTTACCAGCTTGTAAATAGCTAGTTTAAGGAATAAAAGAAACCTCTCTCAAAATTTGGACTTGTGAGTTATTTCTGAGCATGATTTTTTATTTATTAATATTTTAAAATTATTTAAATATATTTTTTTGCCTTTAATCCATGAATAGAGTCTTCTTGAAAACCTGCACATAAGTAACTTTAACCAATGGTGGCAAAATTATCAACAAAAACCCTGTACCAGGTGTTTTAAGATATTACTAAAAGATATCATTTTTAGAGAAGCAAAAAATTATCATCATGTAAATTTATGTGTGTTCCATTTAAATCCAAGCCTCATAAAACATTGTATACATATTTTATCTTCCACTTACTCTTTGGGTATATTAGAAGTGCCTAGATTTTTTTCATTGTAGAAAGCCTTTGACTACTTGTATTTTTTGATGCACTAATAAATGGTTAGCCCCAAGAAGTTACTCGAGTCATACATTAGATATATAATAATGGGATATGGTTTTCTTCAATCTTATATATTTATAACTTTGAAATCTTGGGTTTACACTTTTTACAAATGAGATCTATATATTTGTGAGCTCACAAACTAGACACACCCTATAATAACCTTCACAATTTTATCTTTGGCATTCCTAGAGTCCCAAATACAAATCTCATTATTTTTAGAAACAATACCAATAAAATTGAAAAAAAGGGTTAAAATATTTTGGCATCCAATAAAAACACATTAAAAATAGAATCTATAAGGGTCATAATATTTTAGACACGATGTAGTAGCCATTCAATAAAAAAGCAAAATAAAGAGTCTAGGAAATAATTTTTTACTTATTAGTCCAAATTGATTTTATCATTGTATTTATCATTTAGATATACTTTTATATAAGTCAAAAAATATAGAGTGATCACAATGATGGTTTAACGCTCTCAAGGTCTTTCCTTGGAGAAGTTATATGAGGAGCTTAGGATAATGGAAATAACATAGTCCACTATACTCCAACAATTTTCCAAACTAGATAATCTACATATCATTGTTGACTTGGAAAACATATTGACTAGATAGAATGCCAAGTATAATACCATAATCCTAAATAGTACACATAGTTATAGCATAAGGTAACACTCTCACAATAACATACCATAATCTAGGTTCCAATACTATACACCATGGCTAGATTTTCCAAAATTCATTGTAGATGACCCTACTAGCTATTTGTATAATTAAAATTAATATTTTTCTCTTCATCAAACTCCCACTGATCAAAAACTTTTGAAAACTTCATTCAACTTAAAAATATATATCTATTAAATGGTGTTAGTGGTTAAAAAATACACATGTAACTCTCACAAGGTAAGATTTTGATAAAAATATAATAATTTGATTTGGACTTAGTGTATATGAAGACTTCATCAGAGCACTAACTAAATTATAAAAAACTCATTTAATCCATGATTACCAAACTAGTTTTAAAATTTGACTAATCAAACAAAGGGTCTAAATGAGGATTTTTTTTTAAAAGTTACTTCAACAGTAGATCAAAAGACAACATTCATGTAGAAGTCAAGATTTTCAAACCCATTACTTTGATGTAAGTATTCATTTTATCTAAACTACTTGAGGATAAATAACTAGCCCAACACAATCCCTATAATACACTATCAATAATAAACCCTCATCCATTTTGACCCACACTAAATTAGGGCACTTAAGCACTTTAAATCTAGTGCTTGACACATGAGGAGATGGCCACTCATAGAGCAAAAGGACTATGCTATAATTATGATAAAAAATATGGCCTATGCCATAAATGTGTTGAAAAAAATATATCTCCTAGATGTTAAGGGACCTTCAATGCCTAACATGCTAGATGATTTTCAAGACAATTTAGATGAGGAACAATTAGAAGAGAAAGGTTTAAGTGAGAACCCTTCCCCCAAATTTTAGTGCATGATTTATTAGGTATCATAACTAATCAAGATATGAAGGTATTGAAGTACTTAAATGGGACTTACCTAACTATCCTTGTTGACTCTAGAATCACTCATAACTTCATTGACCCTCATGTGGAAAAGAAAGTAACTTATCATGCATATACATGTGATATTTTTAATGTGATGTTAGCTACTTGAATAACATTATCTTACAAATTAAAATGTCAAAATGTCAAATATTCCATGGGTGATTACAATCTTGAATCTAAAATGTTCACCTTATCATTAGGTATGTGTGATATTGTCTTGGAAGCTTAGTGGCTTCACTCATTTTGACCCATCCTATGGGACTTCTCCAAATAATGTATGCAATTAAAAATCAAAAATAAATATCATTCTCTATAAGGAATGATATTATATTCCACTAAACTTATTAATTTTCATTGTATGGCTAAGATAGTAAAAAGGGGTTCTTTAGGGTTGGTGACTCAAATTTGTGTAATCCACATAATAGAGATAGGTACATTATCAAAACTAGTAAAATTAAAGTTGATTCTTATTAAACACTCTTAAGTGTTTTTTTAACATCAGTGATTAACTCTAAAATGCTCACATGATCATGTTATACCTCTCATACTAAGTAGTGAACTACCAAACATTCAGCTATATCAATACCCCTACATGTAGAAAATATAAATTAAGAAGATGGTTTAAGAATCAATTCAAGTGGTAGTCATTTGTCCAAATGTTAACCCATATTCCTCACTATTTATCCTCATGAAAAATAAATAAATATTTTAGAGGTGTTGTGTGTATTTTAGGAAGCTAAATACACTCACAATCAAGGAAACAAAATCCATTCAAATTATTGATGAATTACTAGATGAATTACATGGAGCATGTTTTTTATCCAAATTATATTTTTGGTATGAATGATAATATATTTGATTATGGTAATAATATATCCCTAATAAAACATTTTGAACTCATGGAAACCACTAGGAGTTCTTGGTTATGCCATTTGGCCTCATGAACACTTAATCAACATTTTAAAGCCCAATAAACCAATTTTTTGGCCCTAGTTTCATAATTTCATTTTAATTTTATTTTGACATTATTATATAGAAAAAAACATATGAATATCATATACTACACTTGGAATAGACCCTCTAACTCTTGGTTGGCAATCGGTTATAGGGAAAACACTCCAAGTGCTCCTTTGGTACTATACAGGTAGAATACCATAGCATATTGTATCAGTGGATGAGGTTACATTGCATCATAGTAAAGTTGAGGATATGAAAAATTGGCCATAACATTAAATCCTTAAAAATATTTGTGGATTTTTAGGTCTCACTGACTATTATCACAAATTCATGAAAGACTACAGTATAATATTTCACTCCTTTGACAACCATGTTATGGAAAAATTATTTCCCTTGGTTGAAACTAGTAAAAAGTGCCTTTGTGTGCCTCAAAAAGGGCATGTGTACCATATATGTGTTATCTATCCCTAAATTATCCAAACCATTCATCATTGAAAGTGAAGCTCCAAGGATAGAAACTAGTGTACTATTGATGAAATAAGGATAACCATTAGCCTTTGCTAGCAAAGCTTTGGCAAGCAAGAATATGTTCAAATCCATATATGAGAAGGAAATATTAGTCATTATCCATGTTGTAGTTCATTAGTAACCATATATCTTGGGGTGACATTTATGCATTAAGACTGAACATCATAGCCTAAACTACTTCATGGAATAGTGTATCTCATAACCAAAGCAAAAAAATAGGTTATTAAACTCTTGAGATATGATTATTATATTCTATTCAATAAAGGCAAGAATAATGTGGTGGCTAATTTCATATCATGCCAATTTGAAGACCAAGGGGTCTTATGTGCCTTGTCCTTAACAACCCTAGATTGGTTGAAAGAAATATAAAAAGAGTGGAAACCAGATGTGCAAGTTTAATAACTCATCCATCAGCTCACCAAATACCCAACAACTAAACCAGGCTGCTTTTGGGATAGATATTACTTGCATTATTAGAGGTAGATTGTGCTTGTTATAAAGTTAACTATTTAATACAAGTTTATTTCAATAACTACATGTTCCATAATCAAAGGGACATTCTATATTATTAAATAAATACATAATATTAAAAATAAACTTCTTCTTGGATGGGATGAAACATGATATCAATTTTTATGTCATGAAATGTGATGCATGTCAATGTCACAAGGGAGATATTGCATGCACCCTATGAACATTACAACCATTACCAGTCCATACTATAGTATGAAATGATATATCTATGGATATGATTAATGGGTTTCCAATTCAATAAATAAATTAGTGATCATTGTGTTGGTTAATTATCTCTCCAAATATACCCATTTTTATTCAATGGCCCACTCTTATAGAATGATCATGGCACAAGTGTATATGGGCCAAATTATCTGCTTAAATGGTATGCCCATAACTATTTTTAATCATGATCCCACCTTAAAGATTAAATTATAGTAATAAATATTTACATCGCAAGAAACATAATCAAAGATGAGCTTAGCATACCACCTACAAACTGAAAGTCAAATAAAAAATTTCAACAAGTGTTTGGAGACTTGTGTTATTTTGCTATGGATAAATAGATTCAATTGGCTAAATGGTTACCTCTTTTTTAATGGTTCTAAAATAATTATTACCACACCTCCACTAAAATGACACTAAATAAATCAATGTATGGATAACCACCATCATCTCTTACATTCTACCTTCTAAGAAGCTCCAACTTTTAGATAATAAACTCGACTCTAAGCCACCATAAGACTCTATTTCAGACTCTTAATTATAACTTTGTATAGGCTTATAATCATATGAATCAATATGTATATCAACACCATTTTAATCACTCATTCACCATAGGGGACATGGTTTTTCTATGCCTCCATCCATAAAATCAAACTTCCTTAAATCGCAAAGGTAGGTAGAAGTTAGTTCTTAAATTATATGGACCATACCAAGTGCTATAACAAATTTGGAATGTTTCATATATATTATACCTACATTTGTCTTCCAATATTCATCACACTTTACATGTTCCATGTTTGAAGAAGATTATTGGATAATGTATTCATTTTTAGACAACCCTTCTTAAGTTGGATGAAGAGAGTTCCATCATCCTTGAATTAAAGGTTATTTTTAACAAATTTACATGATCACTCTACAACCAAACCATAACTAATTTTATATTCCAATGGTAAGGTATGCAACCAAAATATGCCCTTTGGGAACATCTATGGCATCTTCAGCAACAATTTCCATAACTCAAGCTTTGAGACCAAAGTCTTCCAAACTGGAAGGGCATATTAGGACCTTGTGTCTTAAACATATATTACTATTTTTGAGTTGTAATAATATTATTTAATTATTAAAATAGGTTATCATTTTAATATAAGTCCTACCCTTGATTATAATAATAGAATGTAATTAACTTGGTTGCCTATATAAGGCCAAACCTTGATAATTAGTGTTAAAGTTGTAATACCTCTAGTTTGATATTATGAGGAAGTAAAAGGATCCATATATATTTTTGAGTATGAGCTATTTTATTAAGGAGGTTTCCTTGGTTAAAATTCCTAAAATTTATAAATATAATCAAGGTTTACAATTAATTATATGATCATTGAGTGACATGTTCATTTTCATGTATTGTTATACTTTTTAGTTAATTTCTGCAAGTATATTCATAACAATTTATTACAGTCCATTTGTCTAGGTTTAGTGCACAATATAAAAACCTTGTCAAGGGTTATAAACATTCATCTAAGTATCATACACATTGACCCTACATTTCATCAAAATCAACCCAAGTTTTGTGTCATCACATATTATACTAAGATAATCATAACTATGCATATAGTTGAATTTGAATGTCTAGGGAGAAGAGTGAAGTCCTTTCTCTCATTGGGTTGGGATTCACTAATGATAACTATAAATACATATATCCTTTATTATTAGTGTATGGTATATGTAGATATAACCACTCAATAGGTTTCCAAATCCAACTAATTTGTGTGTACTTTTTTATGCATACATTATTGACAATTATGTCAAGATTAAAGGAGAAGTAATTCAGATAATATGTCAATTAATTCACTAGAATATAGATCACTATCAGTATCTAAAGTGACTCATAAACTCATGTAACCCATAAAATATTAGAGGACATAATTGATGTAGAGGGACACAATTGACCACTTATTGATTGACCTAGACACAATCAACAGTTGCTCAATTTTGACCTTTTACCTAATCAAATTTAGATTATAAGGATATCTTCTTAGTTATTTTTAGACATTGTTCCTAGTTCCAAAATCTAGCTAAAATTTTCAGGTGTGTCCATTCTAGTCTTATTTTCCATCTCTTTTATTACTATTACTTTTTAGTCATTCAAACTATATTACTAGTCATACATATTTAGTAGTAGGGCATCCTCAAAACTATATTATAATATATATTTTTTGGTATCCTTTATACACATTATTTTACCATTTCACAATTTAATTTATCCATAGTTGCACCAAAAATATTTGAACCACATTATGTTGTGATACTTAAACATAATATGTGGTTTATTTGTAAAACCATTATCATATTCTCCCACTAGACTATAGATTTTATAGTGTTAGAGAACTCCAACCTCAAAATTATTGTTTTGATAGAGATAATTATTCTTCTTAACCCCTTGTGGTTTTTTGTTGATTAGCATGTTATCAAATCCTTAGGTCATTTTATCTACATGAACGTAATAATTTTCAAGCTTCTACACCACAAAAACATGTGTTTCAAAATTTAACTCTCAAAGAATCTCAATGAAACTATAAACATTTAAATAGGAGATAAATCCATTTTTCAATGTATTTTTTATGTCAACTTACCTAGAAGTGATTCAGGTTTCAAGCCACAAACCAAAAAAATTACAACTTCCCTCTCATGGCCAACTATGTAATATAAAATATCATGGGAAGCAAGTGAAAATATTACCCTATCTAATGATGGGTGGAAAAAAGTCACTAATAATAAATCTAATCAAAAAGCTACATGAGTAGTCATGGTGACTAACACTGTATATAAACCCACAGAAGGTTTAGCTCCAATTGGAAAACAAGAACCTCCCACCACTTATCACGTCACATCAATGATCACATGCACTTTATAAGCTAGCCCATTTTTATGGGATCTTAGATCTAGGATTAACTTTCTCATCTATCACAAAATCCTTTAGAGGTGAAATGGGAAGGATAAATAATTTGGTCAAGTATGAATTCAAAATAATTGTTCATCACTCATGTAGTCCTTCACCACCTCTCATGACTGAAAAGTGCAAGTAAGAGAAATAATGATATTTCAATTAGGTGAATTTATGTGTATCAATTAAAAATCATAATTAGATAAAAAATACATTTCCCTAGAAAGCTTAGACTATAATAAAAATATGAACCTCAATGTTTATCCATGAAGAATGTTTGCATCCTAACTGACCCATCATTTAAGTATATGCTCAAGGTAAATTTGTTTAACCCTAAAATATAGATTAAGGAATGTAGGGATAAAAGGGATATAGATAACCTAGGGCACAAGGGTGGTAAATTATCTCTATAGTAGGATAATTAATTTACAACCTTAGATAAACAATATTCTATATTTTATATACTGAGATATGATAAAGGTATAAAGTAAAACTATGATAGATATTACAATGATAATGAAAATAAGATTCTTAGATAGTTTTGATGCTAATATATATAAAAATATAGAACGGGTATTAATTATACTAGAATTATATACTAGGAATACTATCAAATCTTGCATTAAGCACTTTTGTGACCTCAGACACTTGCATTGACCTCAAATGGTTGCATCGATGATTTTTTCTAACCTAGATACAAGTGTCTAATACATAATACCTATTGGATCTAGATGTCACCACCTATAACGTTATGGTTTATTTATCACCTTCACTTTGGTGTGCTTAGATCTAGCTCATGGATTATCTCTCCTTGTCAAATAACAAAACCATGGCTCTTCATCTTCAGAGTGATTATGGGAAAAAATGGGTTAGTTGGCTCATAGTGTCAAGATAACCCTAAAAAATCCTCTATCAATGGGTGTTTCCTACATATCCATTACTCTAAATAGGTCCTTATAATTATGTATTTTCCCCTAAGTGTGTGTTTGTGTGTACATACAGATGCAATATGTGATAAGCAAGTACAATAGTTACCTAGCTCATAACTTGGCTATGGCTCATGGGTTGATCCTTCAGTACTTCAGACATATAGATGTGTTGTCCCTATAAATGATATGGAAATAGGAGAAAATAAGGAATATTTTCTCAATTTAATGCTTGATTAATTTTTTTTGGTAAGTTTCCTTCTCAGTTGTTTGGTCTCTACTAGGTTTGTGTTAGGTCTATGATAGGTGAGGAATAAATGAAAATTGATCATGTATTTATAACAATCCTTTTGGAGAATATATCACATTAAATCATTTATTATAAACATAGGGATATATTAAATTTACTCATTATATGACTTTTAGGGCACTAGACACTTGGGTTGGGATAGGACACTTGCATCAACATAAGCATCTAACTAAGATGCAAGTGTTCAGGTAACTAAAAAATAGGCATAGGTCTAGAACTTGAAAAGACAAAATATAAATAAGTTTATAGCATTAATAGTATGATATAAGGTTTTATTCATCAGAATAACATTTTTTAGACTAAGATATAAGAAATAGGCACAAAGAGATATTGTATGTGAACCTTTCAGTGGTGGAAAAGGTCTAGAATTAATAGGAATAGCCAAGGTCTATATTTTCAAAGTGTATAATAATAAGGTGCTATATAATTCATAAATATTTTCTACATTCCCCCCACTCCTTTAATCTTGTAATGAAATTTTTATTTTAAAGGAAAATAAATGGGTACCTGGGTGTGTATAACACACCTTGCCTTTGCGTGAGCCCAACTTGAGTTGTTTTATGATGACAAAATTGAAACAAAGATCATATTACATGATATAATTAGTGTATATAATCTAAAATCAAAACCATTTAAATTATTGAAATTTAAAAGAGAAAGGTTTATGAGTACACTTGTGTATCAATGCATCACCTTGCCTTTTGGTAATTTGATTTTAAAATATGTATCAATATGAACCATTGGAGCTAAGTTTAGGATATATATTAAATTTTTTAAGTTCATAAATATTAAAAAAATTAGGACACATGCCCCCACCCTTGTATAAAAATGTGATTTTCCACCCGATAGTTGAAATTAGCTCAACTATACAACCCAATCATACTTATAACCTAATGAGCATCAATTGATCCAAGTCAATCCATGCTATAAATTTGGTGAGGTTGGATGATGTAATCGAGTCCAACCTATAAAGTTTTTAAGATTGAGTAATTTAATCACCTAAACCATACCAAAATTTAACCAACTACTATAGTAGATTGGCTCAATACAGTCCAACCTAGTGAGCTAAAGTCTATAAAAGTGTTTAAAATTTGAAACTAATTTTGACTTTTCAATTTAGGTGATCTTTGTATAACATATGCACCTTATATATTTTTTATGCTAAAACCTAGGTATAAAAATGATACCAATGTATATAATCATGCCACAAATATGTATCTAAATCATATAACTATGAATTTTGGCCAATTTGACAATCGTGTATGGAAAACATGTTTCTATAACATGCCCTCACTGTAATCTAAAACTTAAACTAGTGTAAGTGTGGAGAACATGTTTTATAACATTCCCCCACTATAATATGAATATGTGAATAATGTAGAAGCCATGCCTCTATGGCATGCCCCCGTTAATATTCCACCCCTTTTGAGGTGAGGGGAAGTAGCAACTGGTAGTTACCTTACCTTAAAAAGATAAGATAACCATATAATCTATGTATGAACCATGTGGCATATAGGATAAGCATATCTAAGTAGATATATAAATGAATTACAAGTATGTGATCACATTAAGTCCTAAGATGCATGATATAGATCATTGCAACATTTAAATAGTAATAGTATAAGCTAATCAAGCAATCAAGGACACACACAAGAGCACTCAAAATCAAATCAAAAAATGCATGGTCCAAAGAGACCTCACATAAGGGGCATGTTCAAATGTCACACAATCAAAGGGACATGACTTATTTAAATGTCCAAAAAGCAAGGAATGATATATCAAATGTATATACAACAAGTAATGACATATGTAAATGTCACAATAGGAAAACTATGCATGAGATCCAAAATCAATGGAGCATATTCAAATTCTCAAACAAGTAATACAATGCATGGCAATAATAATAAAGGATCACGCTCAAGGAAGTAAAAAAAATAAATCATAGACAATAAAAAATTGGCATAAACATAGCATACTATCCCAAGGGTCATATGTGTTGGAAAAAAAATTAAGTACATAGCATATCATATAAACTACAAAATATATAAGCATGGATAAAGGCATGTGTAATTATATAAGCTCAAACATGATAATATAAATTATCATAGAACCATATAACATGTGTGTAATATGATCAAAGAAGTGGATGCCCCCAATGTCCACATGATATGAGTAGAGGGAAGACCCAACATCCAAAATTACATAGATCATGTATTTGTGTATGCTTGTATCACACTCAAAAGATGTGTGAAATACATCTGTATATAGAAATAAATTATATTCTATCTATGAACATAGAACCAACAACATATATGCCAATGAGTTAATAGAACATGTAACTATTAAAAATATTTTTGGATCTTTGAATTTTGTCATTATTTTTGTTTATTTAGAATATTTGAAGATTGTATAAGCTATAAAATGATCTCAAGAGTAGCATGAGAATATTATATTAGTGGTAAATGAATAACATTTTCTAAACTAAATGTATCATATATGTGCATAGCAGAATCAAAAAGTGCATTGTGCTCTTTTGGTAAGCTTGTACTTGGTATATTTGGTTTCTAATTTATTGTGATGGATTCAATTTATAGGTACCAAGTCTTATAGGTATGAATAGGTTATGTGGGAAGTTCCCAATTGAATCATGGCATAGCTTACTAAATTATTCATCTGAAGATTGTTTACCATCTATATGAGCAGTGAATTTAACCTGATTTAAAGAAAGACTTGTAGTTTCCTCCTTTATAACCACATTTGGAACCTTATATTTTTAAATTATCTCTTGATTTTTGACTTCTCTTTTTATGAATCCTAGTTTAAATATTTGATGTTCCCATTTCTCTTTTTGTGATGTTATCTTTTCTATATGTTCTTTATTCTTTAACTTGTTCTCATTTGTAGGTTCTTGATCTTTTGCATTGGTAAAAAGTATCTGTGAATGATTTTTATTAGTATTACCAATATATCCCAAGCTTTGATAGTCATTATGATCATATTTGGAAATAGGATGAGTGATGCCTTGGGAATTTTTTCCCAATCCTTGACCATGATAAACAAATTTTTGTAAATATTTCTTTCCAAAACCATATTGTTTGGAAAACTGAGTATCATCATTGAGAGGTAAATTTGTATCCTTTTCTTGATCTGATTTATCTTTTTGAACCTTTTCTTGCTCTAAGTTTGATATTTACAACTATTTTTTATTAGAATTTTTCTTTGGTAACCACTTTTTTGTTTTGGTATTTGTGTTTTAGGAGAGGTACTCATAATGTGAGTGGTGTCCTTAGTTGATGTATCAATGATATGATCACCACTACCTTTGTGACTTTGTATTTTGTTCTTTAATGCAAAACAATAATATATATGATGCCCATGCTTTCAATGATATGCATATTAATAATTAGATCATATTATAGGATATGGAGGAGGTAATATAATCACTTTGTCTTGAATCATTTCTCTTTTAATTTCACTTGGAGTCTTAGTAGACTTTTGGTCACCTTTTGAACCATTTATTTTAGATGTATTCTATTGTAGATTTTTATTTGGATGTGAAACCTTGTCTGGCACAACATTGGTATATGAAGTTACAAAAACATAATTAACACTATCATGTGTTGGACTCTTTAGGTATGTAATCTGATTTTTTTTAAATGTGATTTTTTAACTAAAATTATTTTGCCACTCTTATATTGACTTGCTCATAAGGATGATTTGATGTTTTAAGGCTTTACAAGCACAAACCCTAGGTATCTTATATTTAATATGAATAAATACACCATCTACCTTACCCATTGAAGGAGTGATAGCATGGACGTAGTTAGAGGGATGATAGATATCACCCTCCTTAGGGTTAGGAGGAAGAGGGTCAATACTATTACAATAAGACTTATAAATAGGGCTTAAATTTTGATTTTTTTTGGAAACCCTCTCATTATATTTATCAATTTGGTTACTCCTTTTAATTGATTTCATCATAGATGAAACATAAAAACTACCATGATGTACTGTAAAATGAAGTAGTTAATAGATATATCCATATTAAACATGTTTTTACAAAATGGTAAATTCATATTTTTTTATCTTGAAGACTTTGAAATTAGAATATGAAAGAAACACAAAAAACCCTAAGTTGTCTAGGGTTTTGAGACCAATGGTTAGGATCACCAATATTTAACCCTAAAATGTAGATTAAGTAATCTAAAGTTAAAGGGGATAAATATATCCTAGGGAACAAGGGTGGTAAACTATCTCTATAGTGGTTCAATTAATTTACAAAATCAGATAAAAAATATTCTAAATTTTATATACTAAGATATACTAAAATTACAAAGTATAGTTATGTTATATATTGAAATAATAATGAAAATAAGATACTTAAATATTTTGATGTTGATACAAATCTAGTTCTATAATAGATAAGAATAAAACTAGAATTATATTCTAGGACTATTCTCAAATTCTAGATTAAGCACGTTTATGACCTCAGACACTTGCATCGACCTCAGACAGCTACGTTGACACTTTTGTCTAACCTAAATGTAGGTGTCCAATATAGAATATATTTTAGATCTAGATATGACCACTTAGAATTTTTTGGGTTGTGTCACCTTCTCTCTAATGTGCTCATATTTGGTTCATGGTTTGTTTCTCCTTATAAAATAAAAAATCTTAGTTCTTCATCTTCACAATGATTGTGGGAAAAATGGGTTATTGGGCTCATAGTGTCAAGCTAATCCCAAAAACCCCTTTATTAGGTACTACCTACATAGCCACTAATATGAATAGGGCTTCATATTCATTTATTTATCCCCTATGTTTAGGCTTGTGTGTGCATAATGATGCAATATGTGATAATCAAGTACAATAGTCACCTAGGTTATAACTTGGAAAATATGGCTCATGGGTTGCTCTTTCAGTAATTCAAACTTATATGTGTGTTTTCCCTATGATTAGTATGTAAATAAGATAAAATATGGAATATTTTCTCACTTTAATGCTTGATTTAATGTTTTTGGTAAGTTTCCTTGTGAGTTATTTGATCTCTATTAGGTATGTACTAGGTTTGTGCAAGGTGAGGAATGAATAAGGATTGATCATGTATTTATACCAATTATTTTAGAGAATATCTCACATTAAATCACTTAAGTTGACCACATGGATATGTTACATTTTTAAATTAGATGACTTTTAGGTAACTAGACACTTGCATTTGGATAGGACACTTACATCGACGTACATGCTTGATTTGGATGCAAGTGTTCGAGAAATTGGAAAATAAGCACAGGTCTAGAACTTATAGAGATAAAAGATAAGTAGGTTCATATCATTATGAGTATGATATAAGGTATAATTTATCATAATAAAATTGGTTAAACTAAGAGATAAGAAAAAGGCACAAAGAGATAGTGTATGCAAGCCTTTTGGCAGTAAGAAAATTCTAAAACTGAGAGGAATAGTTAAGGTTTGTATTTACCAAGTGTACAAGATTGAGGTGATATATAATTAAAAAATAGTGCCTAAAAATTTATATTTTTGTATTAATATGAATTTTTTTCAACTATAATAAGTTAATATTATTAGGTTGTTAATCCAATTTATCACTATAATCATTTGATCAAGAGTATTGTGTCATGCATCTAACCATAAAACTGGGTGTGACATAGTGTTCAAGTTACTTTCATCTAATTTGGCACAACATATTATCATTTGGAGATCTAATTCCACTTATTAGTGTGGATGTTTTTCTATTTTTTATGGGTATTCCCTTAGTATTTCCAACATGTTTTACCTTTTGATGGTGTCATAAAGTAGTCAACATTATGGAGGTAGATTACTAAATTATTTCCTAACTTTCACTAGATATTATGTGGAGACTTCAACATGGTGGAGACCATGGAGTAAAAATAAGGGACTCTTCATATGTTTTGGTGTGGAAGTGAAATATATGTTTGGTTATATGTGTATCACAAGATTGGGTTATTTTTCCTTAACCATCACCAACACCATTTCTCCAACTTGGCTTAGTTTACCTAGTCCAACCACAAACATGATAATGATAGATTGTTAAAATAATTATATAGAACATTAATGGAAAAAAATATTCTTTTATTTCACCAGCACTTATGATCAATTAGTTAGTGTGGTTGTAGAGATAGTTTTTTATTATTATTTCATCGTTAATTTCTATATTGAATGTTTTTTCCATGATTAAAAGGGTTTGTCAAATGTTACCTAAAAACTAAAAATTTGACCCATGATGAACACTAAACCACATTAAATACATTTAAAATTTAGTGCCCCATCATTTTGGGGAGTTTGGTTGGATTAGTTGGTTATCATATGTTATATTTGGCACCACTATTTTATTCCTAGTCTATGGCATACAATCTATGAGTTTTCAAAAGATGGATCATGAGGTGTCATACCACAAATTCATTAGAGCTTCATAGAATTTATATCTTTCCCCTTTCAATGAGGACCTTAAAAAAATATAAATAGAGGCATAATCTTATGGTTTAAGAGGCATACAAATCCCATGGTGCTTAACTTATGGCCTATATGCATTGGTTGAAGATTGGAAACTAGGTTTCCAAAGAGTTATTCATGTTCATTCAGTATCAATAAGTGGTGGATAAGGTTTGAGCCATTTGTGAGGCCAACCAACAACTCACTAGACATATATATATATATATATATATATATATATATATATATATATATATATATATATATATATAATACTGAAAGAATTTGTGAATCATTTTTATGGGGTATTTGTTACACAACCAACCTCTTCATCCCATTATTATGCCCTCACAAAATTCCTTTATGTGGTGTGGTATAAATTTTATGATGTAAAAATGGTTTCTTGTGATTACCTTATTTATCTCGAGAACCTCCATGTGGTAGTCTCAAAATTGGACACTAATAATGCATTTAGCATTGATAGCTTTCTTTATTAAATTTATGAAACCATATGGGACATCATGTGTCCTAATTTATATTTTGTTTATCTTGAAGTTTTTTATACTAATTCCTTAGGCATGGTGATTAATCAAGGTAATATTACATTTATCTTGAAGGCTAGTGATCTATATCTCATTACCAATTAGTGTATAATCACTCTCTTAGATGTGTCATATGATATCAATACCAAGTCCTTTCCATTGCATTTAAGGTATTTTTCACCTCTCATTCTTAGGATTAAGTAAACAAGCTTCATTGACAATAAATACATTTTCCAAAATGTCATTGAAATTTTTGAAAGTATGGAGTGGGATCGAATCTCTCAACAAAAATCCATCTTTGTCAAAGATGATTTTGAGAATTATTGCAATATAATTAATCATTTTTCATCACTTTTATGCTTTAGAATCTTAGTTTTGGCTCCAAGTTTATTGAGTCACTTAACACACTCTTCCAAGATGTTTGTGCATCTATTACCATAAATGAATCCCAATACAAAAAATTTTGGGATATTTAGGTCTATCAAAAAAATATGTCCATTCGTTTCTTCCCTCTATATTATTGTGGTAGAAGGTTTCAAGTATTTCTTGATTGACTGTACCACTTGAGGTTTGGCTAAATGTATAACCCTTCCTCCTTCCAAAGGATAATTTTAAAATGAATCCTTTCTTTCCCTTGTTAAAGAAGAATCATATATAACTCATGTTAATGAGCGAAATCAAACCACCATCTAAATTAGTGCAAGACTAATATCTCATGTTCAACTCGATAGACCTCTTATGAGGGGTATCCACTTAGTTTATTGATTATGCTACATTATTTAATTATCAACCCAGGGTGTGTGTACTTTTTCAAGGTGTCAACATTATATGTGAAACACTAATCTCATTCAAAGGTTGAGGTGCTTATAGGTTTCATATAGGAAAACACTCTTGTGTAAATTAAATTGATGAAATAAAAGGGCTAGGAATGAAATCACACTTGCATTAATTAAATTACTTGAAAGGAAATTAAATATTGATCTAAGGTTTGGAAGCTTCCCATATAATATTGAAAATATGTACATTGAATTGAAATATACACACTCAATTTTATATTTCATATATGTAATTAAATTTCTGAAAATAAATAACGCATACACCTTAATGAAATTACAAGAGCAAATAAATCATGAAACATAAAGGAAACAAATTTAATGGATGGGAATCTAAAATTTAACTCCTTGCGAGTCGACCCTACCTTGGTTGGACTTGTGATTTTATCCCTTCCTTTCTATAAAATAATTATTTCAAATCAAATCTCTTGCATTAATAATTATATATAAATTTGCTATGTAAATATTACAAGATAATTCTAAATATAAATTCCTATATTCTAATTTTCACTCTACTACTATTACTCTATACCATCCAACTCCCTTACAATGTGCATCCTATTATCATGTGAAGTCACTATTCATAGTGATGAGGTGGATAACACTATTCATGTGATGAGGTGTAAATCATTATTAATGTGGCGAGGTGGTAGTACTATTCATGTTAAAGTGGCATATAGGGCTCATTAGTCCATTAAGACACATGGGTGCCTTTGGTAATTGATATGTATGGGTATGGGGTGCATTTATATGTGGAATCCATGATTAAAGTATTTGGTTAAAGTCATAAAGATGATTGGGAATCTTTTTACTTTTATGCACAACTGGAAGACATATCCCACTATTCCTGATTGTCCACTCATGTGGAGTGGGATGCCATACCTTGTTAGTACATGGGGGTGGTGAATTTATCTAGAGTAGTTACACTAATTTTTTACCTTTGCACATGTAGAGACAAACCTACACTATTGACAACTATGCACCCATGAGTGTGGTACCACTATTTATCTCACCTTTCTTCTCTCTTGTATATCTATTTAAATGATGTTAATATTTTTGTAAACAAATGCTTGTATGGTTGGAGGTTTAAGCTTGAATGATTTGTAATATTGGATATGTATATGATTTATAATTGTAAGAATTTATAATGATTTGTATTGTAAGAGGAGGTTTTGTTTAATTTAATATAAATTTAGAAGCTACCATTTCCCTATGGTTTTTCCTTGCACATTACAAGGTTTCCATGTATATCTTGTGTAATGTGTTTATTATTTTCTATTATATTGTAGCTTGATTTATTTTGCATTATTTTATTGAATAGTTTAGCTATTTTTTTATAACACGTCCCCTCTTATTAAATAGATAGGGCATCACCTTATTTGGATTTCCTAATAACTAGGTGGTTACAACCACAAATCTATAATATGCATAAAATAAAACAAGTTACAACCTTGAACTGTAATTAACAGATTTGAAATAATGTATCCAAAATAGTAGATCTTCAAAATAGGATAATATATAGTTGATCTCTCAAATAATTATTCAATGCCCTCAAATAATGGAGAGAGTGAATCTAGTAATATCTTGGAGTAATCTATTCAACTCCCATAAATGATGGAGTATGAAAATAATAATCATTATCCTAAATTATTATTCAAATGCCAATAACATGGGAGTAATATAAATCCATGGCCAAATATTTTTATAGTTGCTTTGTGAATGATCCATCCATGCTACAAGTTTGTAATAACCACTACAACTACTACTATATGTTGGAAACCACTGTTACAGCTGCTACATGTTGCACATTAGCCTACTAAATGTTGAATAACATCAGATACAATTTAAACATCAAATTCTACATATGCTACATGTTGGATAACAATAGTTACATGTTGCATAATACATGTTACAATTTGTAGACTAGTTACTAAAAATTATAGAACAGATGATACGAGTTGTAACCTAGTTATTATAGGTTGTACTATGAAGGTTACAGGAAGTTCCCAACTAGTTTCTACAATAGGAAAAAAAAATATTGAATATTATTTCCCCTTTATCCCTTTAGGTATCTCAATAATTATCCACTTCAACATTAGTAGGACCATATGAAAAATCATTCAATCATACTTATTTATATTATAAATCATAGAATTTATACCACAACATTAAATATATACAACATAAATGGATTTTACATTATTAAGCATGGGTGAGGGCATATAATAATGGAAAAGTGAAGGGTTTTTATAAGTGAATAATAATATATAATGAGGATATTTCTTATATTCATCACATGCCATGGAGTGTCATGATATTTCTATCTTACTTTAGGTTTTTAAATTCAATGGAATAAAAACCAATGATATAGACATTCTAATACACCCATTAATCTATGAGGATATCCCAAATGTGATTCTAATATTATTTCTATCCCATCATCATATCTTTTGGTAATTATGGTTCTTATTCAATGGTCATACCTAGAAACAACTTTTAGATTTTTTTTGGAACCTTTAAGATCAATAATACATTTTTAATAGAGGCCACACACACTTTTATATTAGCATAATTAAATTTATGCATATCAGACATGACACCATCTATATGTGCACTAAACCATATGTGGTATCCATCAGTGACTTCCTCAAATTTATAAACACTTCCATGCCATAATATAAAGTCCAACTCACACTACATGGTAGTGGCATGAAACTGCCAAGTTCTAAAAACTTGCTTCTTACATTTATATAGGCATAGAGTGAATAATTTACAAAGGATTAATTATTATGGGGTTGAGGGTAAAAACCCACACCAAATTTTTTGAGAATTTCACTTTTGACACCAATCATCATAAGGTAAAAAAATAGGCATGGTAGCTCAACTAATTTGACTTTCATATTAGTTCTTTTTACCTTTGCAGCTTCATAATATATATGTATATACATTTTTAATTTGAGATAGAAATCAAAGTAGAATATATACAACCATAAATCTTTCTCAAAAGTATTCCATGTATATAATTATTTAAATTAATTATAGTTTTAATTAAAATAAGGAATAGATTAATTACAATTAAATAGATCTAAGCATACATGATTGAAAGTACATGTTTAACCTTAAGTTTTTATAAGGGGATTTGTCCTATCCTTTATGGTATAAGGGTTAATAATATATAAATGGAAATACACAAGGGTGATAATTATATTTACAGTAGGATAACTAGGATTTAAACATAAATATAATCATACATTGAATTTATTGTGTTAAGTATAGGCTAAACATAAAAGGTACAAATAAGTTATGCATGGAACTGACAAAGAAGTAATATACTTAGTTTTTTCTAATGATAACATAGTGTTAGATCTAGAATAGGTAGAAAACAAGTTGGGAGATGATTCTATAATAGTTTTCAAATTCTAGATCTAATGCTTTTAGCATTTTGAATATTAACATCAGCCTAGGATATTTACATCAACACTAATATCTAGGTTTGACACCAAGTGTCTTATATTGAATACTTGTTGAAAAGGGATGCAACCACATGGATTCTTTTAGGTTTGACTTTACCTTTACTTTGCTGTATTTAGATCTAGATCATGGACTATCACTCCTCATGAAGTTTCAAAACCATAGTTCTTCATCTTCATAGTGACCATGGGGAAATGGGTTAGTGGTCACATGATATTGAGCTAACCCTAAAGACTATGTTGTTAGTAGGTGTTGACTACATAGCTAATACTCTAGAAGAGGGCCTCAAACTCATGTAGTTCTCCCCTATGTGTCATCTTATACATGAATCAGGTAATATTGTGAAAATTAAATACAATAATGACCTAGCTTGTAACTTATCAAATTCAGATCTTGGGCTAATACTTTAGTGTTTAATACCTATATATGTGTTCTACCTATGACTGGTATATAAATAGGGAAGCTTTGTTCAATTTAATGTTTGATAAAGTTATTTTGATAAGTTTCCTTGGTCTCTTTGGTCTTTTGCTAGGTGAGGAATGAATGACGTTTGATCTTATATTTATATCAATCCCTTTAGGTTAATAGCTCATAATAGAGCACTAAGGTCGACCATTAGGATACATTTTATTTGTAAATTAGATGAATTTAGGGCATTGGATACTTGTGTTGGATTAAGACACTAATGTTGATGTTAGTGTCTATCTCAAACATTAGTGTACAAGGAGTAAGGATGTAGGTACAGGCTCAGAACTTGTAGAGGTGGAAGATAAATATATTTTAAGCATTATTAGTAAGATAAAATGTCTAGGTCATCAACATAAAATTGGTTAAACTAATAGATATAGACCAAGGGCCATAAAATAAAGTAGATAAAAGACTTGCAGAAATGGAAAAGTTGCATAATTGAGAGGACCAACCAAGGTATGAGTTTGCCAAGTGTACAATATAGAAGTGCTATATAATTCATAAATATCATCTACATTTCCCCCCATTTAATATAGTAATAAAATTTCTAGTTTAAAGGAAAGGAATGTGTACCTAGGTTTATAGAACACACATTATATTTGTGTGTGCCCAAATTGAATGATTTGTTGGTGACTAACCTAAAACCAAGAGCATGTTACAACATATAATTAGTGCACATAATCTAGGTTGAAATTACTTTAAATATATTGAAATTGAAATATCAAGGCTTAGGAGTACACATGTGTGTCAATGTAATCACCTTGCCTAGTGTCAAGTTGAATTGAAAAATATGTATCATTGTAAGGCTCTAAAACTAAGATTAGGAAAAATATATATAAATATTTAAAGTGCATATATCCTAGGAAATAAAGAGAGAGAGAGAGAGAGAGAGAGAGAGAGAGAGAGAGAGAGAGAGAGAGAGAGAGAGAGAGAGAGAGAGAGATTAGAAGGACCATGCCCCCAACCTTGTATTAAAGGTGAGTTACCACTTGTCAGTTGAGATTAGCTCAACCATGCAACCCAATGATACGTATAACCTAGTGAATGTCCCTTTAGGGTATATTATGCAAATTTAAAAATTAACCATAAACCCTAACACAATAATAGAAATTTTTGATCTTTTTATGTCATGCCCTAACAAAAAATTCAAAATCTATAAATATGAAACTAAGGCACAAATTATAATATTTAACCAATAAATAATTGCCAAAAAAATTAGAATAATTACAACCCACAAAATCTCTTCAAATCTGATTTTTGCATGCACATATAGGTCTGAAAATTCATGAACAAATACCAGCTTACTATTTGATGATAGAAATATCAAAAAATCATTAATTTTCCCCAATAACATGTATATTTTCCTCCCTAAATGGGTCATCACCATTAGGAAGGCCTCTAAATGGTTTGTTGACTTCAAATAGACCTTCAAAGTGATTCACCACCCTTCAAGAGGGTCTCTAATAGCCACACTTCACTCTTATAACCTAGTCAACTATTGCATTCCACGAGATGATGCCATAGGAATCCAAAACTAATCAATTCTACCCATTTCAACCTCTAAAATGAAGCTACCTAAATGAGATCAAGGGTTTTCATCTTTAATTTCAGGTTTCCAATGAAGGTTTTCATATTTAATGGATATAAGCCAAGCATTTCATGATCAAACTCAAAATTCAATTGAAAAAACATAACATGATCATTCAAAATGAACCTCTTTCCCTTTTTTATATCCTTTCCTTCTAATATATTTTATAAATTAAGGATTGACTTATATCAAATTATAATATTCCCCTTCTTTATTACAAATCAAAATAGAAAGGAGTTTCTGACATGTTCACTTTTGGAAACTAAGGCATACTATTACTTTTATTTAAAGTATTTAAAAATACTTTTTATTTTAATATTTTTTTTTTAAATGGTACATTACAGTTCATCCTTCCCAAATTTACTTACCCTTAATCAAATGAAAGAACATTTTATATTATCTCTAAAATACATATATCCCACTTCATTCTTGGGAACTTGTACCCCCAAAAAATTGCTTCATGAATATAGCCTTGAGCTTCAATGGTTCCCATATTGTTATTGTGGGATGAAAACAAACTCTGATTGCCTCACTCTAACTTGTCACATGTCATAAACATTGTAATTTCCTTGGACATATGCAAAGTATGAACTCTTTGACTCATAAGTGTCTTTTTATCAACACTCATATGAGTTGTTCCTAAACCTACACATAAAACAAACATGTCAATGAAATCAAGAACTCTCCACACCATTCCTTCAACCACTTCATCATGCCTTAAAGGTATATTTTTTAATTCTCTTCCCATGATTACATCTTATTCATAGTTTTCATTCATGTGATGGACTTCCAAAGTTCCATTCTTGTTATCCCAAACATGATTGTAGTTGTACCATTGCATTTTTCTTGCTCATAATCAGCTTTGTGGTGACTAGAAACTTTTCCATAATAGTTACAAACAATCCCTCATTAATGGTAGGTGGAATGTTCTTCCACCTTATGAATAAAAATACTCTTGTAGCTATCATAAAAATTGTTAAGGGGTTGGTTCTATTGCACATAGCAAAAAAAAATAATAAGAAAACAACTATCAAATTTTAATTTTTTCAAAAAATTCAAAAATGGCAGTGATATAAGGGCTAGAATCAAACATGTAGTGACTAAAATTGCCTTCTTATATCTCCAAAGGTCACTCAGATTACAAAACTTCTTGTGCAAGTAATTTGTAACTTGTATGAAAGGACCTGTGTGCTCTTTGCCACTCAAAATGTTGATCACTCTATCATAATTTTCACTATGTTGTCCATGACAATAATAAATCTAAAATGGCCCAATATGAAACAACAAACCTAAAGTATGACTTTTCTTTTCATGCCTTGGGATGGAATCCAATTGTTTACTTATTTTTTTATATTTATAAGAGATTTTGAGGGACTCACCTTGGCATGACCATCTTTGCGTTTATCAAGAACCATACATGTTTCTACTGAAGGTTCTCCACTTTCCACTTGCATGGTGGATTATTTTATGGGCTACTCACTAACTTCTTTCAGATATGAATTCTCTTGATCCTTGATTTCCTCTTTGGAATTCTCATGAGAGTTTGAATTTCCATCATTTTCCTTCAAAATTACTTGCATCTCATATTTTTCTTCATTCTCCCATCTTAAAAGTTGGAAATTATTTTCCTCTTCCTTTTCAATGCATGTTGAATACCTCTTGGATATTTCTTTGGTTTATGACCAACCATAGAACATACTTAACTTTCTTCAATGCCATGAAATTTGAAAGGCTTATTTATTCTTTGATTTCTGATAGAAAAGTCATATATTCCTCATAATTTGTATCCACGTCATTCTGTATATAAAGTTGTTTCTCCCTTTTTATAATGACTTACTCCATATGAAATACATTAGGTTGATTAGGCATTCATGTAGATCCAATTGTCACACTAGGTGGAGGGGGAGCGTTATTGTATATACTTGAATTATTGCCTTCATAATTATGTGGCTTGAGTCCAGTCATATCCTTCATGGTTTGGATGAATACATACATCATTTCCATCAACCACTCTTGATTTTGGGTGAGTATTTCAAAACTAACCCTATATGGGTCATCCATGTTACTCTACCTTGTCTATTCCAAGTTTACCTTTCATAGTACCTCAATTCCCCATCATTTTTTGGCATGAATCCAAACCAAACCCTCATATCTAGCCAAGAATTTGGATTTGATAACATTATAATTTCCCCTTTAGGGCATATTATGAAAATATATAAATTAACCACAAACCCTAACATAACATGTTTGTCTCAATTTTTTTTCTTTTCTTAATTTTTTTTTTAAAGAAAGAAACTAGGAATAGGGTGTGTAGAAAAACATGTTGAATGTGCATGCATTAAATCTAGATGATTGTGGAGAGATCCTCTTTTAATTGGGAGGATGACCTATAAATAATAATAATAATAATAATAATAATAATAATAATAATAATAATAATAATAATAACTTGTTTTTTAGATAAGTAGATGGGTGTATTGCCTAGAGTGAGCTAGATCATAGAAGCAAAAGCTTTCTAAGAGGTTATCAATCCACCTACATTTAACACTTAAGTTTGATAGATAAAAATGAAGGAAATATGTCTTTAAAATAGAAAACTAAAATTAAATAAATAAAATAACCCAATTTTAATTAATTAAAACTAAAACTTTGCTAAGATGATTAAACTAAAGCAAATAGCCTGAATAATTAAAATTGTTGAAAATTAGTTAAAAGCAAGGTTGTGGTTCTTGGTTTGGTGAAATGATAAGGGTCAAAAGAGTGATGTGGTTTGGGTTCAAAAATGGTTTATGTGACAAAGATTTAAGGGGTAAAATTTGTAAAAGGATAAGGCAACAAATTATTAAGGTGGAAAAAGGGTAAAGGGATAAAGATATTGAAGATGGTAAAGAGGGAAATGGGAGAAGAGGTAAATGGATAAGGGGTAAAATAAAATGAAGAGGCTAAGGGGAAAGATATGGAGGCCAAGAGAAGAATAATGCCAAGAGAAGATGAAAATTCCAAGCTAAGGTTGTGGAAGAATCCCATTAGGTTTGAGAAGTCTTCCTCTTTGCCCATAAGTCCAACTTTGAATGGAGAATTATGCACATGGGTTTGAATGAGGCTCAAAGACTTCTCCCCATCTTTTCTTGCTTTCACACAAGCACTTAAAGGGGTGTCACACCAAATGTGGTTCCATTTTCCATGTAGAGGATGAAAATTCCAAGGTGAGGTTGTGGAAGATTCCCATTTGGGTTGGAGAGTCTCCAATTTGGGCTAAGAAGTCAAAAATGGGTGCCCTTTATCTTTCCCAAAGTATTAAAGAGGTAAGTATCTCTTTTAAAGTCTAATTTCATGTGGGAAGACAAAATATATGTTGAATGATGACTCCTTAAGGGGAAATTCACCACATTTCAAGGGGGTAACTTTATGATGTTGAAATGAGGTCATTAGTTGTTGAGTTGTGGAGCTAAAAGCTTCACTGAATGTGCAAATGTGGAGGTTGTTGGGTTACACAGTAACCGACATTGGTCAGAGCCAACCGACATCAGTTAGGGGTTGACCGATATTGGTTATCTCTAGCTACATAATAACCGACATCAGTTAGGGTCAGCTAGCATCGGTCACCTTCAGACCAACATCAGTCATCTGTGCATTTCCAAAACTATTCTAATTTTAGACAAACAGCTAGTTTGCATGTAAAGACTAAAATTAGTCTTGAGTCCACTTTTCTAATTATTGTTTGCTTTGGGTTCTATTTAAGAGACCCGTGGGGTTGTATTGTAAGGTGAGCAAGATCAATCAAATCTTCAAGGTGCAAGATCAAGAAGATTTGCAAGGTGTAAGATCAAGAAGATCTACAGGGAAAAAGAGGCAACAACAATTGGGTTAATTGTCACTGGAGGGAATAACTCAGTGTTTGAGTTGGTTGTAATTGATTGAGAGAGAGAGAGAGAACTCTTGAGGGAGAATTACTGTACAACTAAGAGGTGTGAGAAGAAAGAGATTTCTTCATTGTATTTCCTTCTAGAAGATTTTAATATAGATTGTATTATTTCTCCTATCTCCTGTTATTTGTTGTTTCTGATTTCTAGTTACTTATTACTTCTGGTTGAATTCCATGTTTAGTTTCTTATACAAAATTAATCAATTGTACTCTAAAGAGATCTTAACAAGTGGTATTAGAGCTATGTGTAGATCTTGACAAGTGGTATCAGAGCCAAGTTGAAGAAAAGCACAGAGCGAGGTTGGTGTTTGTTGATTACAAAATTCACTCACAGGGGTTTCTGATTGAGTGGAAGTAAAGCAATGGCAGAAGAAAGTAAACTAAGAATGGAGAAATTCAATGGCAAGAATTATCAATTATGGAGGATGTAAATAGAAGATTATCTATATCAGAAAGATATGTACTTACCGTTGGGTGGGGTTTCAAGGAAGCCCATAGATATGCAAGATGAAGAATGGAATGTTCTTGATAAAAAGGCTTTTGGATATATAAGGTTGAGCCTGGCATATTCTATGATTTCCAACTTATCACAGGTAAAGACAATGATAGAGTTAATGGATACTTTGGAAAATTTATATGAAAAATCCTCAGCTTCGAATAAGGTATATCTTATGAAGCAATTATTTAATTTGCAAATGTAGGAAGGTGGATCGGTATCTAGTCATCTTAATGATTTCCATGGATTAGTAAATTAGTTAAATTTAGTCAAAATAGTTTTTTATGATGAAATTAAGGCTTTCTTAATCTTATGCTCTTTACCTAAAAGTTGGGATAGTTTGGTAATGGCAGTTAGTAATACTGCATCTGCTTCAAATATCTTAAAAGTTGATGATGTTGTTAGTGTAATCTTGAATGAAGAAATTCACAAGAAAAGCACAGGGGAAACATTAGGTAATGCTTTAAGTGTTGAAAGTAGGGGAAAGCAAAGAGAGAGGGGTGAGCAAGGGAAATCAAGGTCAAAGATGGGAAGTAGATCCAAATCCAAAACTGGAAGGATAACCTGCTGGAATTGTGGAAAGAAAGGACATGCAAAGAAAGAATGTTGGTTGAAAGAAAATCAGCATGAAGGTAATAAAGAAGCAAAAGATGCAGGTATTGTTGCACAAGATGCTCTTATATTTTCCTTGGATAAAGTAGAATCTTGGGTTTTAGATTCTAGTGCCTCTTTCCATGCAATCCCAAATAGAGAATTTTTCAATGATTATGTCCATGGAGACTTTGGAAAATTTTATTTAGGAGATGATGAGCCTTGTCAAATTGTTGGCAAAGGAAAAGTGCAGCTGAAATTGTAGAATGGCAACACATGGGTGTTGAAGGATGTCATGCATGTACCCATCTTGAAGAGGAATCTGATTTTTGCAAGAAAGTTGGGTGATGAGGGTTGTACAGTAACTCTCACAGTTGAATCTTGGAAAGTTTCCAAGGGTGCATTTGTCTTAGCAAGAGGTAAGAAAGTAGGTATACTTTATCTATCTACTTATATTATTAATTCTTCTTCTATTTTATCTACTTTAGATGTAGATGCAAAGTTGTGGATCTGTAGGCTTGGTCACATGAGTGAGAAGGGAATGCATGTTCTTAAGTCAAAAGGTAAGCTTTCAGATTTGAAAAGCATAGATCTAGATTTTTGTGAGCATTGTATTTTTGGAAAATAGAAGAAAGTGAGGTTTCTCAAAATTGGGTCAACAAAGAAGAAGCACAAGTTGGAGTTTGTTCACACAGATGTGTGGGGACCAGCTTAGGGAGCTTCTATTGGAGGATCACAGTATTATGTTTCTTTCATTGATGGTGTTACAAGAAAGGTATGGGTTTATTGCATAAAGAGAAAATTTGATGTTTTTGACACATTTAAGAAATGGAAAGCTTTGGTTTTTAATGAGAAGGTGATGTACAATGATTAGCTCAAGAGGTTGAATAAAATTGAGTAGGGCAATCTTGATTTGGATGAGGTTATGTTCCAAAATGAGCTCACGGGTAAAAATCATCACTCACAGGAAAACACAGACATCAACGTGGGTCAAGCAGAGACTGATGTCGATCAGGCAGGAACCGACGTCGATCGGTGAAGACCAAAGTCGGTGATGTCAGGCAGGTGGAAACTGATGTCAGTCAGGTGGAAATTGGCGTTGATCAAGTGGAAATCGATGTCGATCAAGTCGATCAAGTGGAACCAACATCGGTCTAGTGTAGACTGAGAGATGACTGGGATTGATCACTATCAGAAGGAAATTTGGGTGAACAGCAAGTTGTGAATGAGTCTCAAATGCCCAAAAGGAGGTCTGAAAGGGTAAGTAAACCTCCAATTCATTATTCCCCTTCTTTATACTAATTATTGATCACTGATGGTGAAGAACTAGAAAGTTTTGATGAGGCAATGTAGGTAGAATCCATGAAATAGTGGGAGCATGGCATGAATGAGGAAATTGATTCCTTGGAAGAGAACCAAACATGGGATTTGATTGAGTTGCCAGCCAGAATGAAAGCACTAAAAAACAAATGGGTTTATAGGTTAAAGGAAGGAGAGAATGGACAAGTGAGACATAAGGCCAGGTTATATGGTCTTGAGCAAGCTCCAAGACAATGGTATTTGAGGTTTGACAGGTTTATGATAAAGCACGGCTTTAGTAAATGTCAATCTGACCATTGTGTGTATGTAGATGATATGCTTATTATAGGTTCACACATGCAGAAAATTACTGAGCTAAAGGTAAAATTAGCTCACACATTTGCCATGAAGGATTTAGGAGCAACAAAGAAAATCCTTGGCATGAGTATTAAGAGAGACAGGAAAAATCACAGTTTGATTTTGTCTCAAGAGGATTATGTGAATAAGGTGTTGGAGAGGTTTAATATGTAGGATGCAAAATTGATAAGCACACCTATGGCTGGATAGTTTAAATTGAGCAAAGAACAGTGTCCTAAATCACATGATGAGGTTGAGTACATGAGTAGAGTTCCATATGCTTCAGCAGTTGGGAGCTTGATGTATGCAATGGTATGTACTAGACCTGATATTGCCCAAGCAGTGGGAGTTGTCAACAAGTTTATGGCCAATCCAAGAAAGGAACATTGGAAAGTAGTTTAGTGGATTCTCAGATATCTGAGAGGGATTAGCAGTAGGCATTTATGTTATGGAGGGTCAAACACTTCTCTACATGGGTATGTAGATTCGGATATGGCAGGTGACTCGAATGGCAAGAGAAGCACCACAGGATATGTGTTCACTATTGGTGGAATGGTGGTTAGCTAGATTTCAAAGTTGCAGAAGGTTGTTGCCCTATCTACTATAGAGGTAGAATACATTGTAGCCATAGAGGCTAGCAAGGAAATGATTTGGATGACTTGCTTCATGGAAGAGTTGGGAAAGGAACAAAAGAGTTGTAGATTATACAGTGATAGTCAAAGTGCAATTCATTTGGCAAAGAATTCAGCCTTTCATTCAAGAACCAAACATATACAACGAAGGTACCACTTCATTAGACAAGTATTGGAGGATGGTCAGTTGAAGCTGGAAAAGATCCATACGGATAAGAACCCTGCTGATATGTTAACAAAGCTAGTAACAAAGGAGAAGTTGAATCTTCATTCAGCTTTTGTTGGTCTTCAAGATTGAACTTGAAGATGGAGAAATAAGCCAAAAACAAATTAGAGGATGTTGTTGTACAGGTACAGGTGTAGTTGTTTATCTCCAAGTGGGAGATTGTTGAGTTGTAGAGCTAAAAGCTTCACTGAATGTGCAAATGTGGAGGTTGTTGGGTTACATAGTAACCGACATCAGTCAAAGCCAATTGACATCAGTTAGGGGTCGACCGACATTAGTTATCTCTAGTTACATAGTAACTGGCATCGATTAGGGTCGGCCAGCATCGGTCACCTTCAGACCGACATCAGTCATCTATGCATTTCTGGAACTGTTCTAATTTTAGACAAATAGCTAGTTTGCATGTAAAGACTAAAATTAGTCTTGAGTCCACTTTTCTAATTATTGTTTTCTTTGGGTTCTATTTAAGAGACCCATGGGGCTATATTTTAAGGTGAGCAAGATCAATTAGATCTGCAGGGTGCAAGATCAAGAAGATTTGCAAGGTGCAAGATCAAGAAGATCTGTAGGGAAAAGGAGGCAACAACAATTGGGTTGATTGTCACTGGAGGGAACAACTCAGTGTTTGAATTGGTTGTAATTTATTGAGAGAGAGAGAGAGAGAGAGAACTCTTGAGGGAGAATTACTGTACATCTAAGAGGTGTGAGAAGAAAGAGATTTCTTCATTGTATTTCCTTTTGGAAGAGTTTAATATAGATTGTATTGTTTTTCATATCTCCTATTATTTGTTGTTTTTGATTTCTAGTTATTTATTACTTTTGGTTGAATTCCATGTTTAATTGCTTATACAAAAGTAATCAATTTTACTCTAAAGAGATCCTAACAAGTGGTATCAGAGCTATGTGTAGATCCTGACATTAGGCACTTTGGGAAAGGGTCCCAAGTGGGGTATGGTGTCCCACTTCAAGCCACATCACTCTTAAGCCATGTCACTTGCCATATCACCTTCCATGTCACTTACTATGTCATATGCCATGTCATCATGAATAGTGATAATGGATTCCATAGTGAATAGTGATGGTGAATAGTACTTTTAAATAGTGATTTTGAATGATATTATGTGACTAGGAGAATAATGATTTGGAGGGGTTAATGGGAGTTTTGGGAAGGTTAAATAAGTTTTAGGGGATCTTGAGGCATTTAGCCATCAAAAACTATAAGTGTGTAGTTTTTTAGTGTCTACATTTTTCCCCTTTTTGTTATGCAGCCTTAAATTAACAAGATACAAAACAAAAATGAATCACTTGGTTGAAGGTTAGGGTGCCCTAAGTATGGAAGGAGGTGTTCCCCCTCAAACTAAGAGTTGATGATGAAAGGTTTAATTGGGTATAGGTTTGATAATAAGTTGATGGGAATGTACTAGGTGGTGCCACAAGGTAGCTTAGTATGTGAAATGCCAATGGGTTCACAAAATATGACAAAGCATAATAGTCAATATTATGCAAAGACTAAAGGTGCCAATGTTGATAACAAAAATGTCAAGTTATAATATAAATGACAAGGTAATCAGTCCACAACATTGATCATAACTGATCAGGTTAGTCTTATCAAGGCTTCTAGATAGGGTCAGTGTTAACTCAGGTATCTAGTGTAGGAAGTGCTTTTGAGAAAAACACAAATGGTCTAGGTTTACATGAGGTGGTTTTGCATGACTATGTTATGTAGGCATGTGGCTGATGCCTACATAGTTATATGGAAAGGAATCCAAAAATAACATCAGGCCAAATGGATTTATTTCGAGTTGAAGGGTGTTGGTTAACTTGGTTACCTTAATTTGATATCATGTAGGTAGGTTCGGGTGAAGGATGTTGAAGAAAGGCAAGTGCCAAAGGGTGGAAAAGATGGCTATCAAATAGTTTTTGATGAGTGTGGTAGAAATGGTGGATGAGATTACCTAAGATGAAATTAGATGATTACATCAACTTGTAAAATGAATCTTTAGCCATGGATGAGCAAGTTAAAGTATGAAATTTGTGCCACCTTTTTAAAGAAAAGAAAAGGGAGATATATGTTGTATCAGGCTTTAGAAAATATAGAAGTACTTGAATTGTCACAGTGATCTAATGAGTTCTTCCATCACCATCCAAGTAAGCTGACATTATGCACATGCCAAAATAGTGTCATTAATAGGATATGAAAGGGTAGTATGCAATGATTTAGGGAAGCAAAGTAGCAGAGTTGGTAAATGAGAAGTGGCAAAGATTTGAACCCTTGACCCTTGAGTTAGTAGAGCCCTAAAATAAGTAAGAATTGAGTTTTGATGGAATTCAGAGAAAGAATCTAAGGGGTTTTGGAATATGGAGTGAAGTGAATAATAATATTAATTAAATGAGGGAGCAGGTTTTGGATTTCATGCATTAAAGTAAGGATTATTTCAAGGCCTAAGAAGATGTAGTCTAGGAAGGGAGAATCAAGGGAAATTATTAGAAGGTAGGGTGCATAAGAGGGTGTAACTATCATCCCCATGTGTGTATCCCAAAGCTTCAATTTGAAGTTGGTTTTATTTTTTATTCTAACATCTTTAAAGGTAAAAGTAAAAGGGGTTGAAAATAGGCAAGACTAGAAGAGGTGGGGAAGAAATTTTCATCCTGATGGATTAACAGTGCTCGAGCTTATTGTTTGGTCGTATGAGTCCACGGTCCTGGCCAATTGTTTAGAGTCATAGGATTGATATATATCTCATATTAATCCAAAAGTGAGTGGAAGACCTTGGATTTTTTAGCATTATCAAAATAGATAGAGGGTTTAAAAGGAAAAAGGTGATAGGGAAGGTGAATGGAGTAATTGGAGAGGGACAAAAAAGAGATCCTGAGTGCAACATACAGAGGCAATAAAGGAAGAAAGGGATGATCCTAAAGTAATGAATTTGACCAAAATTTGTGCCTTAAGGAAAGGGCGTAGAGGATACGAGGAAGTAGATAAGGAGATGTACATATAAGTAGTACAACTAGTGACCACACTCTAAAGAGGTGGACGTTGAATTGGATAACATAAGGGAGATCCAATAAGGGATGAGGTAAAGGTGGACTAGGAGATGGATGAAGAGAAAATAATGAGGTCATAGATAAAGATAAAGGTGGAGAAGGATGGAAGAAGCTAGGCATGGAAGAGCAAGGAAAAGCTTCAAGGGAGATGAAAAAAAATGAAATGAAATGGAAAAAAGAGAAGAAAAATAAAATGTGGAAAAAGATGGGGAGAGAAGCATAAAGATCATGAAGGGTAAGGGGAGGTTGGTAAATATGGGAGGCCATTAAGGGTTTGAAAATAAGTCTGAAAATAGACCAAGGAGAAAATAGTTTGGTAATGAAAAAAATAAGGCAATAAATAGAAGAAATAAAATAAGAGGAAAAAGGGGTGAAATGAGGACATAAAAGGATTATAGGAGAGTGAAGAATCAGGTGGTATCTTTACCAAGTAAGCATGGACGATGATGGATAATGAATCAAAGAATATGGTGGTTTTGGAGATGAGAATGGGATATACAATGGGAAAGGGGTTAAGAAAAACAAGGGGAAGAAAAGGGTGGGTGGGTAAAAAGGTGAAGAGAGAAGGTAGGTGTCAATCGACTTGTTAGAAGAGATTAACAAGCTGAAGGGGTGATTAGAAGATATTATCAAGCCAAAAAGTGGTGAGGTGGTGAAGAAATAGGGGGATGAAATGAAAGGAAGTGAGATGAAACTAAGGGATGAATATCAGAGACGATAAGAACAAAAAGGAAGAATTGAATCAGGGATACAAAGCACGGATACTCACATAGATGCAAAAGATAAGTGAGTACCAAGATGGAAAGAGGAAAAGGGGAATGAAAAGGGAAAAAGGCAAGAAGAGGAGAATAAAAAATGTAATTATGGAAGGCTTCTCAAAGGATAAATACCCAGGGAAAAACTATTTGTGGAGGAAAAAAAAGGAAGATAAGAAGGATGAAAGGATGGGGAAAAAGCAAACAAGAAGAATGGAAAATGGGTATAATGGGAAGAGTGGTGGAATGGTAGAGAGTGGTGGTACATGTAAAGAAAAA
Organism: Torreya grandis; assembly: GCA_037957365.1. Classification (NCBI taxonomy): domain Eukaryota; kingdom Viridiplantae; phylum Streptophyta; class Pinopsida; order Cupressales; family Taxaceae; genus Torreya; species Torreya grandis. The sequence goes on from JARHVA010000230.1 coordinate 2,173,437, forward strand.
GTGTAGCAATAAAAGAAATGGAAAGCTTGAAAAATGCACAGTATGATGTGTAATGGGTGAGGAAAAGAGAGTGATAAAGGGGGTACAATAAATAGTCAAGTGTGAGGGGAGATGATGAGGATGGAGAATGAAGTTGAAGGGGATAAATGGAAAGGTTGGTAATAAGGTTAAAGAGACTCAATAAATGCAAAATGTGGGTGGGAAAGTGAGTTTTGAAGTATGCACAAGGAAAGATGATGGGGAGGCTAGTGAAGCAGAGTAGGAGGTGGATTTATGGGAGGTAAGAGGGGCCAATGGGGAATGTTGTCAACCCTTGTGTTAAAAGAGATTGACAAGTTGGAGGTAGGGAGATGGTTAGGAGATAGGTAACAAAAATATATGAGGTGAGAAGGGAGAATAAAGTAAAGAATGTGGCTAAGCTAACCTCAATAATTGAGTGTTGCCTACATAGTCTAAAAAGACCTCAAACTAATGTAGTTCACCAAACAATGGGGGAAAAACTTAAGAGGAAATATTAGATGGTGTTAAAACATAAGGATGCTTAAGAAATAATTCAAGGCTTCCTTGATGTAGGATGCCCTAAGAAAGAGGGCACTATTAGTGGTGGAAATGAGTGAGAAGAAAAAGGGGATGAGAATTAGTTGTTAGTGGCCGAGCTACCCCTAGAAGTGGATTAGTGCCTACATAGTCTTTGGATGTCAGGGCAATGTAGTTCAACAAGGTTTGGGTGAATGGTGTTCAAATTGGGTGCCCCAATTTGATGGACCACATGGGTTGGTTTGGACTGAGGGAGAAGTTTTGGTAAATTAATAGTTTTGGGTTTTGGTGAAGGTGTTGGTGAAAGTGAATGGGGTAGGATGGTAAATAGCTACCATAATGATCCCACATTCAGTAGGATGAGAGATACGGATGGGTAAAGTAGGATAAATTAGAAGGGAACATAATGCTAAGTACCAAAAATGATCTTCAATGGAGCTAATCCAAAGAAGAGGTTCCTTTGTTAGGGGGTCACACCTTCTAAAATTGTGAGTGTAGGAGTTTGGAGATAGTGTTTACCATTACAAGCCAAGTTTTAGGATGTGGGGATCTATCCAAATTTGTAGAGTCATTGTATCCAAGGTTCATCACCACTACAAGCTGAGTTTTAAGGGTAGTAGTGAAGTGACAACTTGCAAAGAATTGTATTGACAGTCAAGTATATTCTACAAGTAAAGAAGTTAGCAGCATGGTGAGCAATAGAGGATGGACCTTGCCTGACCCAAGAGATACATGGGTAGGCTAGACAAATGGTGTCCATGTCTACATCCTATGTCCCAGATCTATGGAACCAATGACTTATTGGTTCTTCTAGGTTGAGCTCAACCAATAAAAATTTATGGGGATAGGAGAAGGTGATCGTTCCCCTAATATGGATGACCTTTTAGCTAGCACAAAAGAAAAAACTACCATGTTCAAGCATACACTACCAATGGTTGGGGTTTGATGCTCAAAGCATGTGGTAAAGGGTTGGTAGGAATAGGAGGGTAAAAGGGGCAAGAAGTTGAATGTATTGCTATGAATTCATGATAGCATATCTTTGATGGATGAATGTCTATAGTATCAAGGATTTGGGAGTTACCACTACCAATAATAGTGGAAGTTTTGAAGGCATGATCATTACAGTGGCCCATGGTTGGAAGCCAATTTATGTCAAATAAGGTAATGGTGATAATTATGTTAATGACCACCAGGCCCACAAGGAGTGCAAGATGACAAAATAAGAAAATACATCAGATGCAGATTAGATGATAAGGTCAACAATGGATTTATTAAGGTTACCAATCAGATCAAGGTTGATGTGTCCACATGAAAAGGTAAGTAGACATGACCATTTCAAGTGGGAGGACTACTCAAAGGAATCAATGACATCATATGACCTTCCCCATTGGTGGAATGGTGAATCATGTTGGTGAGGAAGAATGGTTAGGTATTCTATTTAAAGAATCATGATAAGAATGAATTTATATCATTGAGTCATTTGGTTTTTCAAGTTATAGAGAGTGCAAATAACTACATAATGTTGATGATGGTGAACAATGGAAATAATGGTGGAGATGATCAACAACCCCCATGACCTGAAATAATAAATATGGTGAATGTGAGGATCTACCAGATACTATAACATGTAATGGCGATAAGAGAAGTACTATTAGATTAGAAACAAGAGTAAAGGCACCCATGACCTGAGCTTGATCTTGCACTATTACCTCTATATCAATGAAGAAGGTGGGAGATTAACTATACAAGATGCAAGGTTAGAGAACATGACTATCAGCCTGTTTATGGAGGGAACCCTCACTATCCAAGGGGATGTGTGCTAAGGCAATAACTACCGATACCTATGTGAGTAGAACAACTAGAGGAGAGGGATGTAATGGTTGTGATAGGTGAGCAGGGTGAAAGACCCATAGTAGAATATGATTCTCATCCTATGGGGATGAATGTGGGAGAGAATAATAGAGTATACCCTTTAGCAGTTGATGAGACAAGGAATGTTGTGGATGTTAGTTTAGGGAGTAATCAAGTAGAAGGATGGTTGAACAAAAATCTAGATTCATCAGATAATCATTATAATTCTTAGATATGAAAATAATATATGTTTGTGCATTAGGCAATGTGTGTGTAATTTGATGACTATGTATGTGTCATGTGACTCCTCATACCCTAAATAAAATATTACACAGTTTGTTGTAAACATGTCCAAAATATGTTAGATATCACTGGTTGAATGTTTTCATGCTTAAGATTGTGTGGATATTTATGAATTTTATGGCTATGCTTATGATTGGTGTGGTGATGGTTTTTAAAATCTTGCTTAATGTAAAAAGGATGATTAAGGTTGTTTCAATATTGGATGGTAAAAGTTGTGATGAAAACATTAACCAAACACATTAAGATGAGAAGAGGGCATGATGCTTTGTTTTTGACAAGGACTGAAAATGGACCCAAAGTGGGATCATCTTAATAAATATAATCCCTTCAAACATTTCACATGCGTGGGCGTTAGTTGATAAAAAAAGGTTTCTTGATCACAGGGTGTCAAGTGTGCTCTAAAGCCCTAGATTTATAAATAGTCTAAAATAAAGATGGGTGATAGGTGGTGTGAAGGGTGATGGGTGATATGTATGATAACCTCATGTGAATTAGTTTACCCCTTTTATAGGTGGCCTAAGAATGGTAATAGACAAGTCCATATCATATGTTAGATGTAGACTAATCAATACGGGAAGTCTACATGTGAAATCTGATTGTGGCTTTAGATTTTTTTGTGATAGTGGTTCTTTTGATTTATTGTTATATATGGTAAGTTGATCGATGTGAGAAGTTTCCATGAAATTACTCTACTTTTGATAAAGTTAACTCAGCCATCCTTCAAGGGATTGGTCTAAGCTTATTGGTTTTGTTTGAATGTTCTTGATAGATATCCTTCAAGGGAGCAGTCTACCTTACATGTGACAATTTTTATTTTATTTTTGGGTAGCTATCCTTTGAGGGAGAAATCTACAATGCTTAATATATTAAACCAATTAATTTTTTTAAGATGAAATGTGTTTAGACATAGACCAATCTAATTAGGTTCATAGGTTTACCTTTATGAGGGAAAAACATTACACAAGAAGGTCAATGATATGTGAAAGGGTGTGGTTTTGAGAGACAATGATCATAGGATTCCATCTTATTAGAGATGAAAATTATCCATGAGAACCATGCTATGGGTAGAGCCATGGTACCCATATTTAGGATTAGGCCATGACTATGATGGTTAATCACATGGTTCTATGTTGTAATCAATTATCCTCAAAAGGGGTGGAGGAAGGTGGGTGAAGGTTTAAATCTCATAATCAAGGGATGAGCTTAAGTTAGACAAATAGGTGAGCTTAATCCTTATTTAATAAAAAAATGGACGTATATGTGAAGCATTGAGAGGGTCAGGTTTTGGTTTGCCTTCGAGAGAGGACAAATGATAAGCTCTTGCTCTATACTTATGGGTGATGATGTAGGGTCCAAGCCAATTGAAAGTAAACTTTCCTCATTTAATCTTCTCCATGTTGGTCACATGTTGGTTTTATTTTAGGATGAGATCTTTGATATTGAATTCTTGTTGTTTGAGGTGCTTGTTATAAGCATGTGTGATACATTCTTGATAGATACGAAGGTAGGTGAGGGATGTTAAATGACGCTCATCAAGTAGCTCAAGTTGATCTAAATGATGCTAACAAAAATCTTCCTTAGAAATGAATTCCTTTAAAGGTATGTGAAAAGAGGGGATTTAGAAGTCAAGAGGCAAGACTACTTCTACTCTGAAGACTAGAGAGAAATGGGTAGCACTAGTGGAGGTTTTAATACTAGTGTGATAGGCCCATAAGGCGAATGAGATGTGCAAGTACCAATCTTGACCTAAAGCACTGATAACTTTAGTTATTATTTTGGTGAGGGTTTTATTATAGGCTTCCATTTGTCCATTTACTTGTGGTCAGTAAGGTGAGGAAAATTTTAAATCAATGCCAAATGCATCACATAAACCTTAGACTTGCTTATTCTTGAAGTATTTACCATTATCAGTGATGATCTTATGAAGAACACCAAAGTGATATATGATATGATGGTTGATAAAATCAACAATATTTTCTACTTTGGTAGAGATTATAGGAATAGCTTCCACCCACTTGGTGAAGTATTTGGTGACTGTGATGATGGAGCTATGCCACTATGAAGAATGGGGGTTAATTTCGCCAATGAGATTGATCCCCCATTGAGAGAAAGGCCAAAAGTCCTTAGATACTTGGAGGATATTCACTGGCACATGATGTAAATTAGCATGTTGTTGACATTTAACACAATTTTTTTCATAATCACAATAGTCTTGGTTGAGGGTGGGCTAATACTAGCCCAAGAAAACGATACGTTTAGCGACCGTTAGGCCACTAAATTGTCCCCCATAGATCCCATCATGTGTTTCTTTGATGGCATGGGAAGCTTCATGTCTACATAGGCAATGAAGAAAGAGACCGTCAAAACCACATTTGTAAAAGATTTTCCCTGGTATGGTGTAATGAGAGGTACTCTAAATTAAAATCTCTTTGGTCATTCCTAGAGAGGTTGGGAGGAACAATGCCTAGGTTGTGGTAGTTGAAAGTTTGGTCATACCAAATGTCATATGGGGATTCCTCTACATTAAAAATGGTAGGGAGGTCAGACTGGCCATAAGAGGGTGTGATAAAACAATGAATGGTGAAAATTTTTTAGGAATTGGAAGGTTGAGAAAGGATTTGAGAAGCAAGGTAGGCCATTGTATCAACAAATTTATTAGTAGATTAGGGAACAGATTGGACCAGGTAATGTTTGAATGATTCTAAGAATTTGTTAACTAAAATTTTATATTTTAGTAAGACATCATTCTTACATTAATAGGATCTATTGACCTAGTTAACCACAAGCTGGGAATCATCAAAGACATGGATTATCTTAATTCCCAAGCTTTGAGTAGTTTAGAGACCTATCACTAGGGTTTCATACTCAGCCATATTACTGGTGAATCAAAAGTCAAGTTTGGAGGAGAGAGGAAGGGGTTCAAAATTGAGAGGAATGATAATAACTCCATCACCCCCTCCTTGTTGGCATTTTGAGCCATCGAATAACATGGTCATTTGGTAGGTTATGTCATCTTCTTAAAAAAGAGTCATGATAGACTTGTTCAAAAAGGTAAGAGGAGGTGGTTGGTTATTTGCTAAAGGAGATTCTACCAATTGATCATAAATGATTTAACCTTTAATCAACTTCTATTAGAGGAATTCAAGGTCAATTCATCTAGAAACATGAGCCACTTAGCCATACACTGATTTTGGTATGGTTTAGAGTGCATGTATTTGAGCGGGTTGGTATTAGTGATGGCATAGGTCTTATGGTTAAGAAGGTAGTGGTAGAGTTTGGTGGCCATGAATGTCAATGCTAATAAAAGTTTTGTTAGTGTGTGTATACCAAGTCTCATATTATATAAGCATATATTTAATGTAGTATATAGCTTGTTCTTTGTGTTGTTCATCTCGGTGAGCCAACATTGTCCCTAGGGAATGGTCAGTGGTAGAGATATATAGGTAAAAGGGGTGGTCATCCTTAGGAGGGGTGAGGATAGGTGGTGACAAAAGGTACTATTTGAGTGAACTAAAGGCCTTTTGATAATCACTACTCCATTTGAAAGAGACATCCTTCTTTAGAAGGTGATGGAAAGGTTGGCACTAGTCTAAAAGTTGAGAAATGAAACGGTGAATGGATGGAAATTTTTCTTGAAGCCTATGGAGCTGTTTAAGGTTGGTTGGGGGAGGCATGTCCAAAATTGATCTAACTTTAGTAGGGTCTATGTCAATTCCATGAAGAGAGATGATAAATCCAAGAAACTTTCCTGAAAGGACTCCAAAAATGCATTTTTTGGGATTAAGGTAAACATGATATGGATAAGGTGCTCAAATATGATTGTAAGAATAGTTAAGGGATCTTTTCAAAGTTTAGATTTCTTGAGAAGGTCATCCACATAGTCTTCTACAATTTTATGGATGATATCATGGAAGATATAAGTCATGGCATATTGGTAGGTTGCACCATCATTTTTTAACCTAAAAGGCATGAATTTATAGCAAAAGGTCCCCCAAGGGGTGGTAAAGGTGGTTTTATGTTGATCTTCAGGAGCAATCAAGATTTGATTATAACTTAAAAACCCATCTATGAGAGATAACATCTCATGGCTAGCTATAAAATCAACAAGCTAGTTAATGCTAGGTAGATGAAAGTCATCCTTAGAGTAGGATAGGTTAAGATCATGAAAATCCACACAAATACGAAGACCCCTAGTGGACTTGGTGACAAGGATGATATTTGAGACCCATTGAGGGTATTCAATGGGTTGAATGAAGTCTAAAAATAGGAGACATTGAAGTTCCTCTTTGATAAGAAGGGATATGTGAGGGTGCATGCATTGAAGCTTATGTTTAACAGGTTTGGCATCATGGTGAGTGACTATGTTATGGGTATCAATGGTAGGGTCAATCCCAAGCATATCATTTTAAGACCAAGCAAATGTTATGCTATAGTTTTAGAGAAAAGAGGAGAAATCCTAAAGTTCTTTGGTATTCAATGATTGGCCCAATTTGACAATGTAGGGGTTATCCAGAGTGCCTAAGTTAATATTGATGGTAGATTCATTCAACATAGTCGAGGCTTCAAGAAGAAAGGATTTGTGGATAGAAAAATCCCCCGCACTAAGGTAGGTAAGAATAGAATCATCATCTTGATGTTGGATGGTGTTGATTGTGGGAGAATCATTCTCTACCATTTCAAGATGTATGAGTGGAAAGATTTTGGTTTGGCCACTCTTTTGGTAGATGAGAGGGCCCAAACATACAATATTGATAAAAAAAAAAGTTAGGAGGGTTAATAACGAGGTCTTTAGGTGGAGAAAGTGGTTGGGTTGGTAAGGATGGGATATCTTCTATTATGATGGCAATGGGTTTGGTTGAATTGGTGGATTCTTTAGGTGGTTCATATGTACAACCAAATGACTCATGAGGTTTCAAAGTTTTGAGATGGGGTAACTCATGAGCCCCTTGTTCATAACAATCGACGCCAAATCTTTTCCAAGCATATCTATGAAGATACAACTTAGCAAACTCTAGTTTGATAAGATAGTAAAAGTTAGAGGTAAATAGTTGGATGGATGTAGTGGTAGGGGTTAGAATTGGCTAATCAAGTCCCTCATAAATGAAATTTGTTTGATGGTTAGGGAAACCAATGGGGATGATTATTCTAATGTTAGGGTCATAAGAAGGGTCATGTCTAAGATTCCCATATTCTTGGGGATAAGGAGGGCATCTAAGGCTAAGAGTCTATATTCCCCAAAATAAATATGTTAGAATGTGTTTATCAGGGGGTCTTCTATAGGAATATGGGAAGAGGGGATAGATTAGCTAGTGGAAGCTTCATCAACATTAGGTGTGAAAATGCTATGGTTTTTGGCTAGTGAGGTTGTGTTGTTGGTAGATGGTTGTGTGGTGGATAAAGGAGGAAGAAGGATGTCATTAGGCTAATATTTCATATTTCAAGATGTAAAAGGACTAGGATCAGCTTGGATAGTCACAACTTGCCCTTCATGTTAAAACTTGACACATTGATGTAGGGTGGAAATGACATAACTCATGGCATGAATCCAAGGGTGTCCAAGTAAAACATTGTACTGAAACTCTCCTACAACATAAAAGAGCTGGGGAATAGTATGAAGCCCTACATAGATGTGGAAGACAACTGTGCCTAATGTGGTAGCCATAGTATCATTGAAAGAATGAAAGACCACTGAGCTTTTAAACATGATGTTTTTGGTAAATTGAAACTGGTCATAAGCATGGGAGGAGATAATGTTGATGTTATCTCCCCCATCGATCATCACCCTTTTGATATAGGTTTAATTGATGTATATTGTAATTAAGAGGGGAGGATCGAGGTCTTTTGAATGAATAAAAGGTATTTTTGAATTCTTGAAGGTGACAAGGTTGGAAGTTTGAAGGGTACCAACAAAAGTGGCTTGAGGCTGAGGATCATCAGGTTGGACCTCGATGGATTGTAGAGCCTCTATGATTACTTGATAGTGATAGGGAGAGGTAGAGACTAACTCATACAAGCTCATATTTATTGGAGTTTGGTGAAGTTGCTTGAGGATATCTTTTCAAATGGATATTGCATATGGGTTATGGTATGGAGGGTTAAATGGGGAGGTACCTAAGATAGACACCTTGGGTTTTTTTGAAGATGGATAAGGTTGGGTATTATTTCCTTGGGAGTTCAGAGAGGGGTAAGTCCAAGGAATGGATGCCTTAGTCTTCCCTTTATCCTTTTATTGGGCCCAATATTGAGTAATCATATGAATAATGTAGATAAGGGGGTTCTCTAGATTGGATGGTTTCTTCAATTCCTTCTCTTCACTTTTGAGTGAGATCAAAGATCAGATGGGTTGAGTCAGTGGTTAGATTGGAAATAGAGATGAAGGAGGTTTGTCTGATAATAGATCATCATCTTCATACAAGTTTTGAATAAGTGCTTGGAGAGTTTTACAGTTCTCGGTGTCATGTCCTAGTGCCTTATAATATGTACATATCAAGTTATCATTAAACCAAGAGGGTTTGGTACATGAGTGGTCAAAGGTTTTGATGGATGGTAAGTTTAAGAAAGATGTTTGTAACAACCGTTGGAGAATGGTTAAGTAAGATTCAGCTAAAAATGGTAGATTTTTAGTGGTTTTTGCTTTAGGTGTTGAAGTGGGAGGTTGTGTGGATGTAGTTTTTATGGTAGGTATCTTAGATAAAGTGGTATGCTTGGTTGACATTTTTGGTTTGGGCACGATGGTTAACAGGTTGGTGGTAGAGGAGGGTAAGGTAGGTAACTTAGGAATTGTTGGTGTAGTGGGGAAAGGTGTTTCAGAAAGAAAGTATGAAGGTGTGACCAATAAAGGTGGTGGGGTTTTGGTAAAAATGATGGACTTTAAGGTAGAGGGATGGGGACCCAAAATGGAGGGCAAGGTTGAGAGAGGTAAAATTTGGAGTTTTGGGCCCTTTGGTGATTTTACCTCTTTGGTTGTTTTAGTTGTTGGTTTTAGAGGGGATTTAGTCATTTTAGTTGTCTTAGTGGGTATAGGTGTTTGATGGTCAATCAATTTGGAGGAGGTTTTGGTTGGTTGGATGGAGGTTTTAGTTGGTTTAGAAGGGCTGGGTTGGTCTATCAAAGAAGGGGTTAGAAGTTCTAGTTTAGTTCCCTTACCTTTATCTTGACCTCTAATAGAAGGTTTTGTAATTAGAGATTGGGTAGATGGAGTCATCTTCTCTTGTGAGCTAGCTTCCAATGAGGGGGTGGATGGTTCTACAATAGGGGAGGTAGGTGTGGTATCCTCTGATAGAGGTGTGGATATGGTTTCTTTCTTTATTGGGGTGTCCAAAGGAATAGAAGGTAGTCTTTTTTATTCCATTGGGGGAATGGGAAAAGAAGTGGTTAAGGTAAAATTTCCTTCTTCAATGGGTTCACTAGTAACCACATTAATAGTATGTGCCTCATGAGATGATTTGGGTTTATTTTCATGATGAGGGGTAGAAGGAGCATAATTAGGAAAAGGCTTGCATAATATGTCAAGGGCTTGGTTCGATGGCACATTAGGATTGTCCAATGTGAGCACCCCCTTGTCAATGAGGGATTAGACAAGTTATTTAAAGGTATTTCACCTATTGATGTCATTTCCTATGACTTAATGAAAAGTGCAATGGTCATTCTCATTATACCAACTGGGCATAGGGTGAGAAACATCAAATGGGTTGGGTGGTTTAATTGGTGGAAGTTGGATGATATTGGCTTTTAGTAACTTTTACAAAATAGAAGGATAAGGCTCCCCAAGTGGAGTTAATGGCGTATGGTTATTCTAAGCTTGGCTTCTTTGGTTTTGGTTTGGATAGTTGAAGGGGTCAAAGGTTTGGTTCATTGGGTTATGTTGATTGGTAGATGGTAGAGATACATCTTTGAGGACAATAGCATTAGTAGTGGTTTTGTTCTTAGAATTGGTATTGATTGGGTTGTTTAGTTTGGAAGAAGAGGGATCATTGGGTTTTTAATTTGGGTTCTTATTCTTCAACTTTAATCTTCCCTCATCAATGGCATTGTTCTCTAGTTTGTGAGCCATAGTAAAAGCTTTATCGAATGTCCAAAAGCTTTAGACATGCAATGTGGATGAAATGTTTTTTGCACATGCCTGGGCAAAGAGATCTATAAGTTCAGGTTGAGGGAATGAAAAGGAAAGTTAGTTTATTAGGATCCTCCAATGAGCCATAAAAATTTTAATAGCTTCATCTTCTAATTTTCGAATGGAGTAGAGGTTATTAATAGAAACTTCCTTAGATATATTGATCAAAAAGTGATGCAAAAAAGTTTGGGCTAGTTGGAAAAATGAAAAGATGGAGTGTTTTGGGATGGCACTATACCAATCTAATATCGGTCTAGATAAGGACATAGAAAAGGTATAGAGGAGAAGAGCATCATCATGGGAAATAAAGTAACATGCATGCCTAAATGCTCTTAAATGTTATTGGGGGTCTTCCTTGATTTGAAATTTAAAAAAAATTGGCAATTCCCATTATGGAGGATATGGTCAAAGAGGGATAGATGGATGGATGGGTTCATTAAAATTTTGGTCATAAGAGATTATGTTATGTGATCCTGAGATGGATGACTCAAGGGTAGTCATTTTCTCCATTAGCATCTTGACTAAGTCCATTTGGGGTTGTTGGGTTAGATAGGTATATGACACATTTTATTAAGGCTAGGTGACATGGGAATAACTAGTGGATGGTTGGGATGATGTCACGTGTGTGTGAGGTCACGTAAGATTGGGTGGAAGGTGAAGGTATGTATACTTGTGTGTTAGGAATATATTGATAAGATGTCATGGGTATGTGTTGGAGGGTTGATGTTGGGAGGTTTATGTATGCCATCGAATTGATTAGTGGGTTAGTTGGTTGAAGGTGGGTAGTGACCAAAGTGCTTATAGGGGGAAGTGTTTTTAGTATGGAGAGTACCAAGTTTTGAAAGGGGGTTGAGGTTGGTATATTGGTTAAGCTAAGGGAGTGGTAGAAATGGTTTTGGAAGACATCGTGCCATCAAAAGGGGTAGAAATGACAAGGAGTAAAGTTGAACTAACGTTAAAGGTATTGTTTGGGGTAACATGTGTTTGGGTGGTGGTGTTAGATGGACCAATGATAGAAGATGAAGCTTGGCTAATAGAAGGGTGGGATGATGCAACACCAACCATAAGGTGGTGTGGCATACCATAGGATAGATCTGTGTGAGGAACCAAAGCCATCAAAGTAAGCTAGGCTAAGGTATTAAGATAGTGTTGTAAAACAATCAAATTTTTGTCCAAAAAGGTGGAAAATTTTGAATTGCCTTCAGGGACTATTATAATCACCGTAGGTGGGGGAGAATAGTGCGATGAAGCATAAGGCAATCTATCAACGTTCAAGGTATAATCCATAGATGAGGATGAAGAAGAAGATAGTGGTGGGTTGTTTTGGTTTTTCACTTGTTGTCTAGTTGAGACCATATGAGAAATTTAGAAATGGATAATGAACCTCTTTACTCACATAATGAGCAAACAAAAAAACCCAAAGAAAACAAAGCACACACTAAAAGTGTAATTAATCTTAGGATTTATTTTAAATCACTTTTGTCTTATGCCTTAAAGAATATGAGAGGGAAAATTGGCTTATAAGTCAGGTACTAGAAAATTCATCTAAGGATGGTTTTTGGTTGAATTTTGGTGCTCAAATAATCTTGACTAGACCAGGTACGTGGCCTAGTACTAGGGGTTTGCTCCCCTCACTTCATGATCCCATAGCTAGTATGGGTGCTTAGCCAATATATATCATTTTTTTAGAGTTTATACTCTACTAGAGAATGGAGTGGGTCCTCCTCTTGGTGATGAAATCCAAGTGGGATCGTCAGGTAGGGTAAGGTGATCCAAAGGGTGATGAAATCCCAATGGGCCTTGTCTCAAATAAGTTTTGATATTTAATTTGTGCATGTGGTTAGGTAGTGTAACATATGTGTGATACGATGAATTCATAAAGAGTTTAACTAATCTAGGTGAGCTAATCATTAAGCAAGAAATACCATGAATGTACTCAATTTTAACTCAAAAGAAGAGTTTGGTGTCTTTTCATGCAAACAAGGAATAGCTTAAATGCACTTAAATGTAAGATGTAAAATTCAACCTATCTTTAGGATGAAAACTTTTTTTTTTTGCTTTTTTAATTTTCAAGAAAGAAAAGAAAACTTAATTTTCTTTAAAATGAAACTAAAAATGCAACTAAGAATGCAGGAAAGTATGCAACTAAGAATGTAAGTAAATATGCAATTAAACATGCAATAAAAATGCAACTAAATGTTTTTTTTTTTTTTTTTTTTTTTTTTTTTTTTTTTTTTTATAACTAATGCAAATGCAATTAAATGGATTTTTTTACTAATACAACTAAATGAAATGTTCACTAATGCATTTATAAATGTCTTAAGATAACTAATGGACCCAAGAAAACTCAAGGGTCCCATCGAACGTGCCAAAATGGTTCTCTCAATTTTTTTGTTTTTCTTAATTTTTTTTAAAAGAAAGAAACTAGGAATAGGGTGTATAGAAAAACCTATTGAATGTGAGTACTTTTAATCCTGATGATTGTGGAGAGCTCCTCTTTATCATGGGAGGATGACCTTAAAATAAAAAACACTAAAATAAACTTTTTTGTTAAACAAGTAGATGGGTGGATTTCCTGGCATGAGCTAAATCTTAAAAGTGAAAGCTTTTTAGGAAGCTATCGATCCACCTAATTTTAACACTTAAGTTTAATAGATAAAAATGAAGAAAATATGTATATAAAATAGCAAACTAAAATTAAATATATAAAATAACCCAAATTTAATTAATTAAAATTAAATGCTTTTCTAAGATGATTAAACTAAAGCAAATAGCCTGAATAATTAAAATTGTTGAAAATTAGTTAAAAGCAAGGTTTTGGTTCTTAGTTTAGTGAAATGGAAAGGGTCAAAAGAGTGATGTGTTTTGGGTTGGAAAAAGTTTGATTTGGAAAATGTTTAAGGGGTTAATGTTGGAAAAGGATAAGGTAACAAATGATTAAGGTGGAAAAAGGGTAAGGGGATAAAGAGAGTGAAGATGGTAAAGAGGGAAATGGGAGAAGAGGTAAACGGATAAGGGGGAAAGGAAACTGAAGAGGCTAAGGGGGAAATATATGGAGGAAAAGAGAAGAAGAAGGCCAAAGGGGGGGTTTGGAATTCAAGAAAGAATATTCCAAGAGGGACAAGAAATTAAATTACAACAAATAAAACCAAGGTTACCTTCCAATCTTGAAGAAGAATGTTGATGAAGATGTTGGTGTTCATGTTGTTGAAGGAATTTTAGTAGAACTTCAGTATAACTTCAATGCTTTAGCTCTTTCTTATTCTAAGATGATGATGACCTCTAAAATTATGATGACCTCCAAGATGATAACCTTCTTCATAAACCTACAACAAAATATCGATAACCAAAGACTAACTTCCAACTTAACCTTTGGTAAAGGAGAGTGGGGTATTTATAGAATTTGATGTTGGAAAACATGCCAAAAGAGTGGAATAGTGAAGAAATTAAAAAATTTCTAATTGGGGCTCATAAATAATTCAAGGTTGAGGTTGTTGGGATTCTCACCTTGATCATGAGTCTCCCATTTGGGTTGGTGTGTCTCCCACCTTGCACATGAATCCAATTTTGAATGTGAATCATGCACATGGGTTTAAATGAGACCAAAGACTTCTCCCCATCATTTCTTGCTTTCACACAATCACTTAAATGGGTGGCACACCAAATGTGGCACCATTTTCCATGTAAGGGATGAAAAGTCTAAGGAGAGGTTATGGAAGATTTCCATTTGGGTTGAGAAATATTCCTCTTTGCCCATAAGTCTAACTTTGAATGGAGAATTATGCACATGGGTTTGAATGAGACTTAAATACTTCTCCCCATATTTTATTTCTTTTACACAAGCACTTAAAGGGGTGGCACACCAAATGTGGTTCCATTTTCCATGTGAGGGATGAAAAGTACAAGGTGAGGTTGTGGAAAATTCCCATTTGGGTTGGAGAGTCTCCAATTTGGCCTAAGAAGTCAATAATGGGTTCCATTTTTCTTTCCCAAATTATTAAATAGGTATCTCTTTTAAAGTCTAATTTCATGTGAAAAGACAAAATATACATTGAACGATGACCTTTTAAGGGGAAATTTGCCACATTTCAAGGGGGGAACTTTATGATGCTGAAATGAGGTCATTAGGCACTTTGGGAAAGGGTACCAAGTGGGGTATGGTGTCCCACATCAAGACACATAACTCCTAATCCATTTCACTTGACATATCACCTTCCATGTCACTTGCCATGTCATCATGAATAGTTATAGTGGATCCCACAGTGAATAGTGATGGTGAGTAGTACTCTTGAATAGTGATTTTGAATGATTTTATGTGACTAGGAGAATAATTATTTTATTAGGTTAAGGGGGTTTTTTGGAAGGTTTAAGAATTTTTATGGGATCCTGAGGCATTTAGTCATTGAAAAGTATAAGTGTGTAGTTTTCTAGTGTCTACAAAACAATAATAATTTCTAATTTTTTATGTTAAGCCATAACAAAAAAATTAGAATTCTATAAATATGAAACTAGGGCACAAATTTAAATATTTTACCATTAAATAATTTCAAAAAAATCTATAATAATTATAACCCCTGAAATCCCTTTAAAACTAATTTTTACATGCACATATAGGTCTAAAATTTCATGAATAGATACTGGTTTATTATTTGATGATAAAAGTATCAAAATATCAATAATATGCCCTAATAACATGCATATTTTCCTCCCAAGGTGGGTTTTCACCCTTGTAAAATCCTCCAAATGGTTTTTTGACTGCAAACATCCCTTCAAAGTGATTTTCCACCCTCCACACGGGTCTCCAATAGTGACACTTCACTCTTAAAACCCAATCAACTTTTGCATTCCACATGATGATGCCCTAAGAATCCCAAAATAATTATTTTTTGTTATTTCAACCTTTAAAATTAAGTTACCCAAATGAGGTTACAAGTTTCCATCCTTAATTTCTGGTTTCCAATGAAGATTTTCATCTTCAATGGAGATAAGCCAAGCGTTTCGTGCTCAAACTCAAAATTCAAGTCAACAAACTTATCATGATTTTTCAAAGTGAACCTCCTTCCATTTTATATATCCTTTCCCTCCAATATACTTTTTGAATTAAGGACTAACTTATATCAAATTAGAGGAGTCCCTTTCTTTATTACAAATCATAGTATAAACAATTTGTTGACATATTCACTTTTAGAAACTAAGGCATATTATTACTTTTATTTAAAGTATTTGAAAATACTTTTTATTTTAATAATAATAATATTTTATTTTTAGAAAATGGGACATTAAACTTGGTGAGGTTGGATGATATAATCAATTCCAACCAAAAAACTTGGCAAGATTGAGTGATTTGATCACCTCAAACATAACAAAAAGTGAACCAACTACTACAGTATATTGGCTCAATAAAGTCTGTAAAATTCTGATTGAGGTATCAGTACATAAAATTCTTTGATGTGGTAATAGTTCAGAAAATATTTTTGGAATCTAAAACTAATTTATATTTTACAATTTTAGACACAACTTGCATAGCATATTCACCTTAGATATGTCTCATGTTGAAACTGTATAAAAATGGTACCAATGTATATAATTATACCACAACTGTGAATCTAAATCATATAACTGTGTACTTTGGCTAATTTTAAAAACTATGTATGGAGAACATTCTTATAAAGCATGCCCCCACTATATATGGAGAAATCTAAAAATATATATGAGTATCAATTTGGAGAACATGTTTCCAAAACATGCCCCCACTATAATTGGAGATGTTGAATACTTAATGGGTGTGGAGAACATGCTTCCAAATAATGCCCCTTGAATCTAAGAACTATGCCAAATATGAATAAGTGTGGATAACATGCTTATAAAGCATGCCCCACTAAATCTAAAATACGATGAGTGTGTGGAATCCATGCCTATATGACATACCCCCACTGATATTACCCCCCTTTAAGGTGAGCAAAATATATGAACTAGTAGTTACCTCACCTCAAAGGATAAGACAATTGTATAATTTGTAAATGTAATCATGTAGCATATAGAAGGAACATATCTAGGTAGATATAACATTGAAGCACATAGAATAATGTGATCACATGAAGACCTAAGATTCATGATAAATATCATGGAAACATATAGTTAGTAATAATACAATTTCAACAATAAACTCAATCACACATGCAAATACACTTAAAATCAAGTCAAAATCCAATGGTCTAAGGAGATTGCCAACAAGGAGCATGTTAAAATGCCACATAATCAAAGGGCATGCCTTAGTCAAGTATCCACAAAGGTAAGGATGACATATTCAAATGTCCATATAACAAATAATGACATATGTAAATATCAATGAAATCATGCATAGGCACATGGGCCGCAAGTAAATGAGCATATTAAAATGCTTGAATAAGGCATACAATAGCAAGGTAAGACACTCAAGTGCATAAAGTAATGCATAAGAAACTAACAAAAACATGTCATAGTTTCCCATAGATCAGTGTATTAGGAAAAAATGTCAAGTATATAGCATATCAAGTACCATGTGTAAGTTATAATCATGAATAAAGGCATGTGTAAATACATATGTAAGCTCAAACATGATAGTATAGAGTGATAATTGAATCATATAACCTATTTATCAAGATTAGAGAAGTGGTTACCCCCAATGTCTACATGACATGAGTAAAGGCTTGACATCTAAAATAGGAATAGATCATGTATCTATGTATACCTTTATCACACTCAAGTATAAGTTTGACACACATGTGTATGTAAGAGTCACTGAGCATGCCATCCATCCAAATGGAACTAATGTTGGTTCATTTATGATCCAAATATGATTTTTTACTTTATTAAATTTTGTAGTTATGTTACTTTTTCAGATTAGTTATAACATGTTGGTTGGTTTTTACAACCAACCATTGTAAGCCTATAAAAGCTTAAAATAAACATGTAAATATTCATGCTTCACTATTGAAAACGTTTATGCAAAATTCCTCCTGTTTTGATCTCCATTAGTGGTATTAGAGCCATGTAGGAAGAGGATTAAATTTTTTTCATGGATGTGGCAAATAAGCCTGAATCGAGTGACATAGCATTTTTAGAGAGCATAGGACATCAAAAAAATAATTTCTACATGAATTAAATATAGCTCATAGTCTTTTTACCATTTCCATTGGTAAAGCTCCTTGAATACTATTCCTTTTTTGTTTTGAATGCTTAGGGTTTTGCACTACTGATAGATTTAATTATGCCAAGGTTGCCACTTTTACTAGTTTATTGAAGTGTTGAGTAATACCAGAAAGATGCCAACTAGAATAAAAGGCACAATAACAAAATTATATGAATATTTTATATAGCAAGTTTTGTTGAAGCTATGTAGATCAAATTATGTGAATGTTTTATACAACATGTTTTATTGAAGCAATGTAGATCGAGTTGTGTAGATCAAAACCATTTTGGTATCAAATACATTGTTCTCTTTTCAAAATGGGTGACATAGGCCAAAGTATGGCACATAAAATTAAAAATGCATAGTAAGGTTTACTATTTTTAAATAGTCTTTATTTAATTGTCTTTGGGATCCACTAGAGACGTAGAGTGCCATTTTTACATGCAAGTAAAAATTATTAATAAAATATTACAGTGAATGTAATTTTTTATTTTATCTTCTAGTAAAATCAAGGTCATATAAAATATCTTGCTTCTTTGTATTCAACTTTGTTGAAAGGCAAGTTGGTTAGAATAATTTTGTTAGTTCCTTGTACAAGATAATTCAAGGGTTCAAAACTCTTTTAGTGTTATTTTTTATCAAATTTTCTTTTTTGATCTAAATTAAAAAATTTAAATGAGTTCTACGTAGTGGTTGGAAAATTTAATTTTGGAGATATAAGGGAGTAAACCTTGCATATTTTTTAACAAGCCCTAGGACCATTGTGATAAAAAACTATTTGGTTGGTAAAGGCCAAACCCCCATAGCATTCATTGATTATCCTTTTTTTAGTGCCATGGCTAAAATTATAAGTTTAATCTCTAAAAATAGTAAATTAACACGTAAAAAATATAAGCAATGGTTGATGAATATAGAAAACATGCTCATTTTTAATGATTTGTGGGAAATAATAGAAAAAGAGACCACACCACCCACTAAACCCACCAAATTGATTGAGTACCAAAAACATAATAAACATGCACTTACACTATTCAAATCATCCTACACTACACAGGGGATTATTTACATTGAATTTGTTAAATATGGGGCATGGAAAGCATGGAAAGAATTAAAATATCAGTATGACAAACAACTGCCTATAAAAAGATTGATCTCTTAGTGTAGTTGTGTTTTATTATTTTTGGGAAACTAAGTTTTAGTTCCTAAATAATAAAGGGTCTAGATAAAGGGGAAAACTGCAATTAAATATAATAAATGATATAATTATATCAATTTGATTAAATTAATTACATAGAGGAGAGAAGCAACTTATCTAGAAAAATAAATTGAGATGACTATTTCAAAGCCTAAGAATTATTGTACAGGACTGGAAAGATGTCAGGAACCTAGATCTCACTTCCATTTTTTTGAAAGGATAGGACCACTAAAATAGGACACCCTAGGTTCCAATGTTGTTGTCTTTTTCTACTGCTATTATCTAAACTAATTGTAGAGACCTAAGTTTTTTGGGTTTTATTCATTGTCCTTATGTGAGCTTTCTTATGAAATTTTGGATGTTGAATGTCCACAGAGCTTGTTGTAGATTCATTTCAATATTCAAACCCTAGGTCTACCCACACACATGAAACAACAAATACATCAAAAGAAAAAAGGGAAAAATTGGGTCAGGGAAGTATGATGACATGATATAGAACCCATAATATCTTGATCACTACCTACATTAACCCTAGCTAGGGTCTCAGATCAAATGTAGAGTTCCCTTAGGGAACATGCATAATCAATGTGTATTATAGATGCAAGAATGAACTTTCACCTAGGTCCTTATTTGATCAAGCATGCAAATCTAGATGTGATGCAGAACGTTGAGCTATACTATTGACTAATTTTAATTATTTATTATACCAAAGTAGTAAGTGATATAAAATGCCTTATGAAGTCCTTTATATAGGAGACTCTTTGTTTTGAATTTGGGAACTTTATTCACATTTAGCTAACATTAAAAAGAAAAAAAAACTTAAAGATGAAGCTAAGAAGGGATTGGGACTCACTAAATGAGGAAACCTGATCATTGGGACTCAAAATGCAATTGAATAAGATCACTAGAAATGGGACGCCCTAGGGTCCAGTGCTATAGTCCAATTCTGATGTTCCTATCCTATAGGCTCAAAACCTAGGGGGATAGGATTGGTGTAGGAAATTTGATCTAGATGAGGTGGAATGACCATTTGAAAAGCTTGAGATGATTGGAAATAATCAAAAAGGTGACCAAATCTAGAAATAAGACCAAGACAAGCAAAATAAAAGACATGGCTAGTGCAAACAAGGCTTGTATTCTCTAGTCAGAGTCTCCTATGAAAAGACTATGAAAATACATGATATGTATGGTTGCTTAACCAATTTAGGGTGTATACATTTGCCCCTATTTTAATATAGCGATGTAATGAAATGAAATACTAGAGTAAAATAAAGAAGAAAAATGTGTACATGAACTTACTTATGTGGAGATGAATATGTTGCAAGGGTCCAACTCACTTCCTAGCCAGGGAAGTGGGTGGAGATCTAAATATTGCATGGAGAAAGAAATAATCCTTGAAATGGATACCCCTATACTAAATCTGAAAGTGAAATTTGTGTAACATAGAGAAGGAGGGAAATGCTTGCCCCCTATGCTAAATTTGGCGAAAAATGAAGAATGCTTGAAGGCCCAAAATCAATGTATGTCCTCTATCCAACATAAACTCATGTAATATATAATGTGTGTATATAAATTTGTATGTTGTGAAGAGAAAAATTTGTCATGCCCCCACTCTAAATATCTAAATTAGAACTAAGAAATGCTCAAAGGCCCAAAACCAATGTTTGTCCTCTATCTTGCACAAACTCATGTAGTCTGGCTCTGGGTAATATAATGGACCAACTATTATAGATGGTCGTGTGGTCCAATCTAGTGATAACCTGGGCACCACTGGGTGTAATCTAAAAATTTGGTCAATGTGTAAGAAGAGAATGGCGTGTCTTATCATCCCATCTATATAATCTTGGATGATGAAGAACATGAACATTTATGCCCTACCCCAAATTTTGTATGTGAATGATGCATCTATACAACATGGAAATATGTATAACCACATGTGATATGACCTATCATGTCATACCCCAAGTGCAAAATTGGAGATCAAAACATTGTGCTCTACACTATGCCTATAATATGTTATCTGGTTTTGTAACTATGTCATGCTATATGAAGTTATATGTGTGAGACGTGTAGTATGAACATGCACACAAATCTAGTATCTAAGTTTGTATCTATATCAAAATCACTATGAATCCATATAATCTAAACCATTGTATTTGAATAGTCTGTGTGCTTGTAAACTGAAGGTATATCCCTCTAAATGTCCTAAGTGAAGCTGAGTGACCCATATAATTTGAATCACAGTATATCTTAACCAATCTAAGATTAATTTGATAATCTAAATACAAGAGGTGTAAGAACCATGGTGTATCCACTTATGAGAATGGATGGATATGTCGGGTAATTGTGAAAATATGAATAATATGAATGATGCCCCCCTTTTGGGGATAGGGAAAAAATATGTGATAGAGGAGTTTGAGCCAAAAGTGATGAATAGTGGAATAACAATAGAAGAAAGGTTGGTATGTTGTGTAGAGATTGAAAGGTTATTGAATTGATTAGATTGAGTTATTGAATAGTGGAACATGTTTTGTTTGGTGAGGACCAGGGTGTGTGTCTGGGTGTAAGAAAAATAAAGAAATTTTCATGTTATATTAGGAAAATGAAGTAGTAAGAGATTGAAGCTTATGTGATTTTGAACGTATCATTGTCACAATTCCATTGAAATAAATGGTTTTAAAAATGGAGTTAGGAGGTTTAAGTTATGGTTGAAATAGTATTTTATTTTGAATGAAAAATTTGGTTGATATAAGAAATTGGATTGATTCTTAATTCATTTGTGTGTTAACTATATTGAGATTTTGAGCTCTTGGAGTGAGAAAATGCCAAGGAGATGAGCACCTATTATGACCCAATTTGAGTAGTTGGTTGCCTAGGTTCAGGCTGGTGGTGATGTTAGCCTAGTAAGTAACCTTAATGCTTGGTTTTTATCTATTTTTAGGCTTATTTTGGTGATTTTGAATTGTTTAAAGTATCTTAAGAAAAAAAATTGGTTTTGATGCTCATGTCCAAGAGTCAGTGCTCATGTTCAGAGTTTAGCACTATTGTCTAGGTTCCAGTACTCTTGTCCAGTGTTGTTGTCCTTTCTATAATGTTGTTGTCTACTAGGCCTGATTTTCTAGGATTCTAATTTATTACCTATTGTTGTGTTTCTTGGTTGTTTACTTGGTATATTTTACTAATATATATGCTATTTCTAGTGTTTTTAGGGTAAGGTGTGGATGAGAGAGTTGTCATGGATAGGGTAGGGTTGGGTCAAGTGTGTGACCTAGGCATAGCTCAGTGGGATAGATATCTGATTAACACCTTATGTGAGAGGTGAAATGTATACACATGTACTTTCTAGCTTCTTATTTGGGAAGATTATTATGACTCTGGAGGATTTGTATCGTATATTAAATTTATTGGTTAGTGGGCAGTGTGTGATGATTCAAGATGACATGGGTGTTGATGCGATTGATCACACATCTTTGTACTTTGTTTTTGTTTCTTCAAGTATACATCAGAGAGTAATTGATAGTGATGTGTTGCTATTAGTTATCATATAATCTAGTGTTTTGTGCCTGTAGAATTGATTGGCCATGTTGTTGGCATCATTTATCACTGTAGATAGGAGTGGAGTATTTAGTTCATACATGATGCACAAGATTGTGCATAGTGTGGAGGTATATGGTATCATATTCTCATGGGGGAGGAATGTGTTATCACACCTATACAAGGATCTATACAGGTTTACATAGGATTCCTTTAGTGGTGGTGTGAGTGTAGCTACCTTATTACATTGTTGGGCTTATGAGCACATAGCAGTTGTGTGACCAATTGGATTACCTAGGGTAGAGTGGGCACCTCCATAGCCATTTAGGGAGTGGTGGATGAGTACATTGGCTATCCAATCTCCTGGGATGGATCATTATAGATTATTTTTAGATAGATTGGTGGCTCATGATATCATATAGAGGCCCTATAAAGGATTTCTTGGGTGGGTAGAGGATGGAGTATTACTGTGATATATGAGAGTTAGTTATTGGATTCATGATTACTAGGCTAGAGTATATGAGTAGTTTTAGTATGAGTGTGTTAAGCGATAGTTTGGGCTACCACAAGATGTGTCCCTAGTAGCATGGGTGTGGGGGAGGATTAAATGAGCATCCATGAGGGTAGGATTTCATGAGAGACCTACTAAGGTTGAGATCACACCATTACCTTTATATGTGAGGGATGTGACTATAGATATTCCTAATGTATATGACATTAGATGCACATAGGCATATACCACATGGTGGGTTAGGCATCGATGGGCTTTATTGTATCCTATTGAGGTAGGGGATGCTCTCGAGTATGAAGATCTTGAGTTGATCTAGATGGTGGGAGGTAAGCAGTGATTTTATTTGAATTGTGTATAAGTTTGTGATTTTTAGTTTGATTTTAAAGTATATATCTAATGTAATGTCATAATTTGTGTGTAGGTGGAGTGGGAGGTGCTAAGGAAGAAGCACAGGTTGGGGCAAGAAGTGGAGATTATGAGTACTAGGAGACCATCATTGAGCTGACACTCTGAGAGCTCACATGGCATGTACCTAATGATGTGATGAAGGAGAGATTGATAAATTGATTGATAGTTATGTCTAGTGTTTATGCTCATTTGTTTGATAGGGTTATTATAGTGATAGATGCATATGTTAGGGTAGTGGGAGAGAGAGATGAGCTGAGGGCTGAGCTGGATAGGCATAGGAAGCCCCCACCTAGTTTTAGATCTATGAGTATGAGGATTATGGATGAGTACATGGATATTTATATTTGATATGTGGACTTACATGAGTAACATGATTAGTTAGTGGAGTGAGAGATTCATCTCAAGAGGAATAAGGTAGGTCAAGGAGGTACGAGGTCATTGAGTGCTAGGTTAGATTATGGAACTAGTACTAGAGGAGAGACTGAGACTGAGAGTGAGGGCTTGATGCCCATTCATGATAAATTGTGTTTGATACCATGTTATATGTATTAAAAACTTTGTTATATATATATATATGGATACTTGTTTTGATTTTGATTTATGCATATTATGTTATGGGATTTGAAGTATATTGTTATATTTATTTCAAATGGTTAATTAGAAATAGTTGATTTAGCATTGATGTTGAGGTTTCATATGTTTGGTAAGATGGAATTTTGGGATGTCATTTGATTGTTCATGATATGTTCAAGTGTGATGTTATGTTTGATTTGTAATCATATGTGAGCCAAAAAAAAATTGGTTTTGTAATTGGTAATTTTTTTTGATAAAATTGAATTGGTTTAAGATTGGATAAATAGGATATTGGTAACGTCAGAATTTGGATAATTTGGTTTGGCTAGGGATCAATTTTTGGAACTAGGAATGTTAGTTGTTACTAGAATGGGATGTAATATATCACTCTATGCTCAATTATTTAGGAGTGGCTCAAGAATACAAATGTTATCTAGTCCTTTGGATCCATCATTACCCTATGAAGTGAAGCTATGAGTTGATACCAATATGAATGTTTATCATATCACTATCTGAACCCTGATGGCCAACTAAACAAGTGCCCATACTAATCATGTTATGTAGGAACATGCGCTATATCTGATACTATATGTTATGCACTAATTATAGCTATTCATTAAGACTCTACCAAATGTAACCTTATTGGATGTGCAATTGAAACTGTGTGTTGTGATAAAGGCTCATCTATCTAAAATTGTAGTAGATTGTTGCATGAAATAATACCATGTGGCCTCTATTGTGATGCATATGACTAAGTAATAGATCGATATGGAACTAAAACCTATGACGGTGGCTCATCTAATCTTAATTATAGCAGGTTGCTACATGAAATAGGTCCCTAAAAACTTGGACATAGTGAATATCTCTATGAAGCATTGCTCTATAATGTGGGTTCCTCTAATCATAAATGAAGTGGGTTACTACATGAGATAGGACCTTAGAAACTTTTTTGTGTTACCTATGACTTTATTGGATATGTATATGGAACTACACTGTGTACTCCTCAGGCTTCACTACTATATGTAGGTTGTTCTCATTGTTTTGGTTTCCAAACCTTCTAAATAGGTGGAATAGGAGATCTTCTATGAGGCTCTATCCTATAAACCACATTACTCTCATTATTAGTGACCAATGATTCCTATGAATGAATGTCCTAAGATGACTTAGTCATGGATGAATGAGGTCTATGGTTCTATGATGAAGGAGATCTCAGTGCCCTTGTGTTAATGATATGATGCCATTATCAACACATCTATTAATGTAATACCTGAGTCTATAACAATCATTATCTCTGTGTCCATAAATATGATGATAATTACAAAAGGGTCGATGTGGTTATCTATATAAGAGATGTGGATCACATTGATGATTAGAAGGTAATGTGATTAACCTCCTATCTAATAATGCTAATAATAGGACATATGGGCTATCCCATTTTGAATCAAATTATAATGGTGTCTTTTTGTTGCTCTTTATAGTGCATACTATTGGTGGCATTCTATAAATTTTCTCTCTTCTTAATTGGTTGCTTTTATGGTTGTGTTCGTCTATCTTATTTTGGACATGGTAGATGCTGAGTGTCAGGAGTTATAGATGGAGGTAATGCTATGAAATATAGAGTAATCCAATCAACTAAATTTAACTCAATCAATTCCAATTTATTCTCTATGGATAGAACTATGTAACATAAGTGCCTGAAAGAGGACTATGTTTGATATAATATATGCTCTAGGAGTGGTTGAAAAAGCCCCTTAATAAAGATATGTTGAATCTCTAAATCTATTGGTTTATAGATAAATCTTAACATGTGTGTCTTGAATCATAAGATATTATCACTAACTAGCTCTAAAGTATTCTGATGCAATGTGACAAGTTTCTAATATGTAACACAAGGGCCCATGTTTGCTATGTAATATCTGAGAAATGTTTCCTCCAGGTCATCATATGTGTGTAAGGAACCAACAGGGAGTAGATGAAAGAACCAATTATGTGCATTACCCACTATTGTTTGCTAGAACAACTTGAGTAGAATCAAAGGACTCACATGAGATAGCAAAGCCTTCTGAAAGGCTTGAAGGTGTACAAATGGATCTCTAGTTCCATCAAAGTGAGGCATGATGGTATCTATAAATTTTTAAGCAATGAAGCTTTTACATATGTCTTCAAAAGAGGGTTACCATGTAAGTCCTTGTCATCCATCCAAGACTTATAAGACTTGTTTTCTAAGGTAAGGAGATGTACTTGGTGTTGTAATTCACCAACTGCATGCATTAAATAAATAATCTCCAGGGATGGTATATTAACATCTTGAAGTGGCTCATTTAATCATTAAATTTGATCATTGATTTTATCCATAGGAATGCTACATTTATAAATTGGATCATAAAGAGGGGGTGTGCTCACTTGAACCTTTGGATGAATGCTAACTTATACCTTAGTAGAGGGATGTGGGATACCATTCTCTTTAGGTGAAGAGTGAGAAATAGGTGCTACTATAGTAGGGGGTGGCTTGGGAGAGTCATTGGTATCTTTATGTCTTAGTGAGTCACATTCTAATTGAGTAGAAGATGTGATGTTATTATTGGCATGTGCATTATTTGAAATAGAATCATGCATAGAAAAAGAAGTAACATTTTGTAATTCATTAGTTTTGAGAGAAGTGACAGAATAGTTAAAAGCATGAGAGGCATTTTCTTCTTCACTATGTGTATAATAATCATCATTATTCCATGCATTATCATAATCATAATTTTGTTCATATTCATTTTTATTTTCATATTCATTTGATGTTCACTATCATACTCATTATCACTTCCATCATCACTAGGGAGAGGGGTAAGATAAGATGTTAATTCTTTTCTAATATGTAATAAATTATCCTGTGAAATTAGAATATTGTGTTCATCTATATTATCCTTGGATGGAGTGCATGCATTATTTTCATTTGAAATATGAGAAGTAAGAGTAAGAGAGTTATCATTTAAACATTCTTGTGCCATTGTTTGAGATGACAAAGTAGAGTTAAGAACATGAGATGTATCATTTGAACTATGCATTAGCAATTTGATTCTATTGTGTTTATATTATTGTAATTTGAACATAGAATTAGGAAAAGAGAGAGAGATTATGTTAAAATTGAAGCAAGTTATCACCAATGAGATATTCACTTGGAAATGCATGACTAATTTGTTCATTTGGTGCATTGTGCATAGGAGAATGAGGTGAAAAGTACCTTTCCCATTTATCAAAATTATTTTCTTTAGAAGATGGAAAGAAAGAGATAGGTTTGAGAGAAGAAGATGCATCTACTTTTTCTTCACTATCACTTTCATATGTATCATCATAATCCTCATTACAATAATAGTAACTATCTTCATTGTAGAAATCATTTTCCACATTTTTAGATAATGTGCAATTTTGCAAATTTGTCCATTCATTGTCATAATTATAAGAAAAATATAGAAATTGATCTATGGGATGAGAGGGAAGAAGTGCCTTAGTGGCCATTTTATTTCTTTCACCAAAGAGAATATGTAAAAGTACTATTAAGTAAATAGATTTAAGGATAACTACTAACATAAAGATTTTGAAAATATTTTTTACACTCCAAATAATTTGAAAAAATTTCAAAATTTTATTTAAAATTTGTAAGGGAGGAAGGCTTGGGGTTTGAGGACCTAGTTTGGAAATTTAGGGTTTTGGATTGGAGTTTTATAATTTTTTAAAATTATTACAATAATTTTAATTCTAAAATAAATTTGAATAAGATAAATGCACAAAAATTTATACAAAAATTAGAAATTTAAAATTGAATTTTTGCACAAAATAACTACCAACATAGAGATTTTGAAAATATTTTTTACATTCCAAATAATTTGCAAAAATTCCAAACTTTTTATCTAAAAATTGTAAGGCTTGGGGTTTGAGGACCTAATTTATAAATCTAGGGTTTTAGGTTGGGGTTTTAGAATTCTTGAAAATTATTACAATAATTTAAATTCTAAAATAAATTTGAATTAAATAAATGCATAAAAATTTATACAAAAATTAGAATTTATAAATTGAATTTGTGCACAAAATATTAAGGAAAAACCCTAAGTGTACCTAGGGTTTTTAGATTTTATTCGAAGTAAGCTAGGTTCACCAAATGTTTTATTATTTTTTGGAAACTAGGGTTTAGTTCCTAAACAATAAAGGGTCTAGATAAAGGGGAAAATTGAAATTAAATATAGTAAATGATAGAGTTATATCAATTTGATTAAATTAATTAAATAGGGGAGAGAAGCAACTTGTCTAGAAAAATAGACTGAGATGATTGTTTCAAAGCCTAAGAACTATTGTTCAAGACTAGGAAGATGTCAAGAACCTAGATCTAGATTTCATTTTGTGAAAGTATAGGATCATAGAAATAGGACACCTTAGGGTCCAATGCTATTGTCCTTTTCTGTTACTATTATCCAAACTACTTACAAAGACCTGAGTTTTTTAGGTTTTGTCTATTGTCCCTATGTGAGCATGCCTATGAAATTTTGGATGTTGAATGTCGATAGAGATATTTGTAGAGCCATTTTAATATTAAAACCCTAGGTCTACCTACACACATGAAACAACAAATACATCAAAATCAAAAGGGGAAAAAATTGGGTTAAAGGAAGTATGATCGCACAATCTAGAACCCCTATTATCTTGATTGTTGCCTACATTAACCTTCAAGCTAGGGTCTGAGACCAAATGTAGTTCTCCCTTAGAGAATGTAAATAATCAATGTGCGTGATAGATGTAATAATGAACTTTCACCTAGGCCCTTCCTTGATCAAGCATGCAAATCTAGATGTGATGTAGAATGCTAAGTTATACTATTGGTTGATTTTAATTATTTATTATGCCAAAGTAGTAAGTGTTAGATATAAAATGCCTTGTGAAGTCCTTTATATAAGAGACTTTTTTTTTGAATTTGGTAAGGTTATTTGAATTTGGCTGACATTAAAAATATAAATAAAACTTAAGGATGAATCTAAGAAGGGCTTAGGACTCATTAAACAAAGAAACCTGACTATTGGGACTCAAAATACAATTAGATAGGAGCACTGGAAATAAGACAGCCTAGGGTCCAATGTTATAGTCCACTTTTGATGCTCCTATCCTATAGGATCAAAACATGGGGGGATAGGATTGGCCTAGGAAATATGACCTAGCTAAGGTAGAATGAATGTTTGAAAAGCTCAAAATGACTGGGAATAAGCAAAAAGGTGACCAAAGCCATAAATAAGACCAAGACAAGTGAAATAAAAGGCATGGATAATGATAACAAGTCTCATATTCTCTATTCAAAGTCTCATGTGAAAGGACTATGAAAATACATGATATGCATGGTTGTTTTACCAATTTAGGGTGTATACAAGTTGCTTAATAATAAGCTTAGCACTGAAGATGTATCTGTATATACCTCTTGCATGAAAACTCTAAATGAAGAGTATTGTATTTCATTTGGTAAAATTGATAATGACATGCTCATATCCATAACTATGAATGGTTTTTATTCTTCTTAGACCAAATTATTTTTAAATGTTGTACCTTAGTGATAAGCTAAGTGGTGCAACATTTGACTCTATTTGTGAGTTGTTAACTTAGTATGAGTGATAGTTTATGAAGAAGAAGAGTCAACCTAATAAATAAGCCCATTATATACAATATAGGTTATATCATAACTATCATCATCATGTATATAAGAATTTTTAGAAGAATTCTCAGAAATAATCTTTGAGACATTATTTGAGACACTCTCCATGTCATTCTAGATAGTCTCCACAGCATTCTCACTGACACTCTTCAAGATATTCCAAATGTAAACATCACCATAGGCATTCTTCTTAATATATTATATCTTCCATAAATTCATATTATTTTGGAACTCATTGACATAATAAATATCCTAGATATCTCAAATGTGGTGGTATTGGACATCTACAGATGTATGTCCTTCTTGATGACCTAACTCTAAACAAAAAAAGAGAGTTGAAGAAAATTATGTAGATCATTATAGTGGTAGATATTTTAGTTACTCCAGCTATTCAAGTTATTCTTACACATCCTCTGATCAAGAGGCATCTTATATGGCCAATGTCTATGGTTCTAATGAACTTGATAGCTTGTTCTAAGTGATTAGTGATTCACCCGTCTTGTGCAATCTACTAAGCTCAAGACCAAGATTTGTCTTACTATAATTTTTTAGCTTGTGTTCTTACTTTATTCCAATTTTAGATTTCTATATTTTATATTCATGAAATAGAGTAGATATGATTATTTTATTTTGTTTATCTCATTGTATAGTTTTTCACCTACCACTTGATAGGGGGAGAAGATATAGTGTTGGTAGGTCTTCGATCAGTCATCAATGAAATTATGAGTTTATAAGGGTTGTTAGCACCTTCATTATTAAGTAAATGTCATCAACATTTATTGGACATTAGGGAGACGTTCCATATACAATATAATTTGGTCACTTTGATTGGCTTTTGGGTGGAGCCTTATGTGGATCTATGTGTTTGGATAAGCTTTGATCATGTTCTACTAAATTACAGTATAATGATCATAGGAGATGAGAAGTATTTAATCTTTTTCATCATTTTTTTATGCCACAACTTGTAAGGCAAGCTTTTGTATGGAGTGACATCAGTTTTATTCAGTATCAAGAGGTATAGTGCACCAATTACAGTTGTTTTAGATTTTCTTTGATGACTTTAGAGTCATTTATCTAGTTCTTTCATCTTCTATACCCCTTTAGATCAAAGGAGAGTTTTTGTGTCATATATGATCCAAATATTATTTTTTTTACTTTATTAATTTTTTTAATTATGTTACTTGTTCAAGTTAGTTACAACCCATTGGTTGGTTTTTACAACCAACCATTGTAAGCCTATAATAAATTACATTAAAGATGCAAATATTCATGCTTTGATATTGAAAACATTTCTTAAAAATTCCTCATGTTTTGGTGTCCATCAACTAACACATAGATGCCACAAATCTAAAAAACATACAGGTGCCAAAAGTATTTTTTGATTTTTGAATGTTTTTTTTTTTTTTTTTGATATTTTGGAATGTTTTGCAGAGAATAATCTATGATCTCATCCAATGGCGGTCATAGGTATCTCCCCCACTCGATGCTTGATAATCTTAAGTTGGATCTTTTAAATTGTTTGCATCGTGATTGGAAAGGTTGAAAAGGTACATAACATGTTATCCCTCATGTTTTGCATGTGTATTATAATAAGTAATGCTATAATTTACAATATGTATTAATTTTCCTTCATGAGGAAAGGAAATACCTTACTGATTTGGATCATTTTTTATTCCATTTGGTATAACCAAAGAGTTCCTAGTGTAAGTGCATATTGAGACATGGTAGGCATAACCCAAACCTATGTTTGAATTAATTTAGGACCATAATAAATTTGTATTAGTATGTTTCCCAATGAGTCTTTCCAACCAAACTTTTTTTGTAAGTATTGTAGACCAAAACCAAGCTATTGAAAATGTTTTATATGGCAAATGGTTTTTTTTTATATAGGATCAATATGGTTATGGTAAAAATAAGCACCACCCATGTATAATGTAATTGTTAAATCTTATTGGCATGGATTATTTTTAAGTTATTTTAAATTTAATTCTTTTGGAGGATTCTCAAATGTAATATTTTAGTCATAAATAAGATCTTGGATCTTGTGCTTCAAGGTAAAACATTAGTTCGTATAATGCATAGGTCCCTGATGATAGTGACAATAAGCATTCACATTATATCCTTTGGGTAGAGGTTGATTCATATCAAACTCAATAGGATGAGGCAAAGATAGAAGCTGACACTCTAGTAACCATGGGATTAATGAATTTGAGGACTCAGGTAAACATGAGATCTATCTCTTCAGTACCTTAGATAACATAATCTGAAAATTTTCTTGTCCTAGTGTATCATTTTTGGACTCATATTCAGAGTGCTATGGTTTAGTATTATCTATTTTCTGGACCATTTTATAATGTATAAAGGGGTTAATATCTATTGGACATGTGTAAAATAATATTTAAAGATAAAATTTTAAGCTTGCATTCAATGTAGAGGGAACCACATACATTTCATGTATCCAAGGCCGTCCCAATAGAATGTTTCAAATGAAGCAAAAGGCTTATGCAACACTTTTTATCTAAGTGGATAAATCATACTTATACTATATTTAAATTTTACTTCTAAATTTGAGGGTATATAATTTAAAGAATAGAAAACATCCTTATATAAAAGGACATAGTCATGTAGAGATTCATTTTCTATTTGAATCAATTCTTTTAGGTGTTCTAATGGTAACTTGGGTAGTTAAAATGATAAAAATGTGATAGGAACACATATTCAAGTATTTTGAAAGTTTATAGTGAACCATTTGGAAGATTATAAAACCAATTAAGACCCCCTTGGGTTAAGCTATGAAGGAAACTTTTAAGATTAAGCTTCCATTTTGGGTCCAATGTTCAAAGGAATGTATATATTATTTCACATGAATAACAGGTCCCCTTGACCATTGAAGGAAGAACAATCAAGCATAACAAATTTTGAAGGGTAAGGATGCTCAAATACACTCCTAAAAATAGGTTGCTTAGTTAATGTATTCTCCTTAATAATAACCTCATGAGAAGAAATTTACAGTTTAAGAGTTTTGACTTGTTGCAAATCTCCCATGTAGTCATGATAGATAACATGTCATAAGAAGAGGGTGAAGTTTTTGCTAGTGGTTGTAAATTACCATGCACATGGAACATAATAATAATTAAATATATTTCACTATCGAGGGGTGAAAGATCACATGTTTTTATTTCCTATTGTAAAGGGGTATTTATGCTTAAAGAGGTAAGTATCTCATGTTGGATTTCCTGGAGGTTGGTATTAGTGTCGTAAAAAACTTGACATTGAATAGGAGTGGGGGAAAGAATTTTAGTTATAATAATTTGCTCTTTTCTATCAGAAAGAGCAAAAGACTAAAGGGAAGAAACATTTTTTTATTCATTTTTAACATCATGAGGAGGAAAGTTGCAATGTCCACTTTGAATTTTACTTTCTAAAAGATTGAGGGAAGATGTAATGCTAGTTTTTATTCTCTTTGTCTTACATGGCTTGATATTTGCAAATGATACATGAAACATAGTTGGGATCTTATTTTTATCTTCAAAAAATGTATGTTTTGTAAGTAATTCTTTATTATGGTTATGTGCAATCTCATTTTTTTTCTCAATTAAGATAATGGGAAACATAGGAAATGTATGTTGTTCATCATAAACTAGAGCAGAAGAACAAATTAAACTATTTGCATTTGAATCTTTTAAAAGGGGAATAAAATTTTCAACATTAATATTAGTTGTAGAAGAAGGCACACACTTTATTTTATCAACATGTTCACCATGAGATATAAGGCAGAAATACTTGATGCCTTCAACATTTATATTATCAGAAGGGGAGGAAAGACACTCACTTTCTAAAGTAGCTAAATAAGGTATACATGAAATATTTTGATTGTGAACATTATTAATGATATAAATTTTTGTATATGATACTCCTTCATCATTATAAAACAAAGGAATTGTTGTGGGAAACACACCCCCTTTTCCTCAAAATGGGGGACCCCTCTTTAAAAATTATCAAAACCAGAGCTCCTAGGTCCATTATTTTATTTTAAATGGCTTCATTTGAACCAGGTCCTTGAAATATTGTGTCACCTTAATTTCCCCAATCAATGTCAAGCCTTATTTATTTTATGACTAAGGTAGGCTTGTTATTTTAAGGATTTAGGGTGCTAATATTGTAGGTTAAATTTTAAAAGAAGTTCCTAGAGTCTTGTTCCTTTCCTAGAGCAACAAACCTAATGCCCTTCATGAAAAATCAAAATATTAATGGCAGTCAGGTAAGTTATTAATGGGTTGTATGTCCTTTAATTTTTACATAGTATTTTTCATGGTTTTTGCAAGAGAAAATAGATAAATTAGAGCATGCCACATTGCAAGTTGTTATATTGGCCAGTCCTTTGAACCTGTTAGAGATGTCAAATCCTAGGAGAAGTCATCCCACTCAGAGGATGCCACATAGCAATCTCTTTGAGTGACCAATCTTCCAAACCTATTAGATATGTCAAAGCCTAGAAGAGTTAGACCCACTCAGAGGATGTCACATAGCAAGCTATTAGAACAGCCAGTCCCCTAAACCTACCAGATATTTTAGAGCCCAAGAGAGACTAGCCCACTCATAAGATGTCATATAGCAAGTTATCAAAGTGGCCAGTCCCATGGACCTATAAAATATGTTAGATCTTGAGAGAGCTCAGCCCATTCAGAAGATGCCACATAACAAGCTATCAGAGTGGCTAGTCTCCTAGAATTTTTAGAGATGTTAGAGCTCAAGAGAGCTCGACCTATTTAGAGGATGCCATGTAGAAATATATTAGAGTGGCCAATCCCTTGAACCTATCAAAGATGTCAAAGTTTGGGAGAGCCTGATCCACTCAGAATATATTACATTGCATAAGTTAGTTATATGAATAGATAACCACCTAAGCCCTAGAATGGTTAGAATGGAGTATGGATAGAGCCTAAAAACCAATCAGAGGATACCAAGTGTCCCTAAGTGACACCTCACCCTTCCTAAGGGTATGGCACAAGGTATAAATCTATGTTTATATGTTAATCATTAATATGAATGCAAGTAAGTAGATGAGATAAAACACAAGGTATGAATTAACTAGGAAGCCTTGAAGAGATGTGACCATGTGTCTATCATGCACTGGGCATTAATGAAATAGAAAAATGGGCCCAGTTAGATAGTTTTAAATTTTTGAAATCTAGTTGGCGGTAGAAAATCATGAGTTTTGAATTTAACTTCAAATTGGAAGTAAAGAGAGAATATCTAGCCACCAACTCAAATTTGAATTCAAAGCAAGTGAGCCACCAAACACCATTAATTCAAGGGGATGAATGTATAATTTTATAAATATCCTAAGTAAATATCACTAATGGTTATCACTATATACCCTCAACAACAATTCAACTCCTTGTTTTCTAATTCTAATTACATGTCCCTATGTTTTTTATTTGCACTCAGTGCCTTCTAATTTGCCTCCTTCTTACTACAATGGTTTCATCCTCCTTGAACCCTAAGGCTGAACCCAAGAACTAGGATACCCTATTCCTAGAAGGCTTGAACTAGTTCAAGCACTATAATGACCTATTCAAAATAATCAAATAGGTACCCTAATACTCAAGCTCTGATAATGATGAATAGGTAGATTTTGAATATGCCCTTTGGGCCTACAAAAATTCACTCTTCATAGGGTTATGGCCAAAATAGAAGTGTTCCCCTGTGTTAACTTATTCAAAAACCTACTTCTCACTATCATCTAAGTGCAAAATGGAGTCCATGACTGGGTCGGTTTGCCCAACTCTTAACACCAAATCATTGACATTTTTTGGAATCACTACAAGGCATATTACTCCCTCTCAAATTTCACCTTCTCTTATGATACTCTGGTGGTGAAGACTAGGATAAAAACCTTCCAAATATATGATGTCCTATAGGATTGGGTTGAGAACCCAAATGCCAAGTGGGTCACCAAAAAGGACATAAATGCATACATAGTCTCCACCTTTTGAGAGGAGGTTTGAGTGGGCATGATTCTTCTGAACTAATTTTTTGAGGCCCAAGACTATTGCCTGTCAACAAATTAGGGGTGCCCCTCCTCCATATGATCCTCACTGGTTCCAAATTTCTGAACATGGGAGGACTAATCAACTTCAAGTTGGTCCATGCCATAGCAGATACCCATGTAGGATGGAATTTATACATGATGACCTACCTTGTAGACATAGTTTATGGGACACTCACCTTCAAACCTTTGGTTTTTCATATGTGGGTTCTCAGGGGCTCGATGATCCATATAGTATTTTATAAATTATATGGCCACTAGTATCAAAACCACATCTAAAACATCTATGATCACTTATATCCAATGGTCTACAATGTAATCATTAATGCCCCAATGCCATATTTATCATAGGTAATATGCGACTTCATTATAGCCATTGGTGACTATTGGTATTATAGGGAAGATACCATTATTTGAATTGTGGCATTCTAAAGTAGCCCCTTTACTTTTTGTACTTCATTTCAAATCACCTAGTGGAATAGGAGATCACCTACCAACTAGTAGAGGGTATTTTTAGATTTTATATAATCCACTAGCAAAAGGCATGTTTACCGCTCCTAATATCCATTAGGGACCATGCTTACAAGGCCTTCCATCCTATTTAGAAAATGGTAGGTGGGAAAGACTCCTTCACCTTAAGGAGACTCAAGCTCTGGCATTAAGACCCTAAATGCATGATCATGGCTCACCTAATAAGGTATTAAACTCACCTTAATATAAATTATGGCCACCAATTAGAGGATGATGATGAGCTCTACCTCAATGCTACAAACAACCATGAGGTATTGTCTTAGATCGCAACTTAGAAGAAAAATAAAGGAAAGAAGGTTCAAGCAAGCCCATCTACTTCCCCTCCAAATCATATTCACTCCACAAAGGATCCAACTTCAATTCCTTACACTATATCTAAAAGGATTTTGTAATTTATTCTACCACCTTTACCTCCTCATACCTCAGCTCTAACCCTACCTCCTCTAGTATCTCTTGCACCTCATTCTCCACCACCTCAATCAACTCCTACTCCTCATGATCTAGTTCATCCTCCTCCTCCTCTAACACCTACTCCTCACTTCCTAGATCCACCTCTACCTCTTCTAATATCTCTAGTATCCTAACCCTAGCTAAGCCAGACCTATGTTACTCAATGGTAGGTAGCTTATGCATAGGTGACTCAACCACCAGCACCTCAACCCTAGGTCATATAAACCCTAAGGTTTGACATCACTAGTAGCCTAAAGGCAATCCTAAAAAAGGGCTGCCAATAATCACCAATGCAGGTTCCACCCATTATACCTCCTACTTCTTCCATCTCCCTTCCACTCCTTATTCTCACCACCTTTCAGTTCTTAATCATGGCAACCCTCAATTCTACTCCCCTCTCACAAGTTCCCAAGTGGTGCCTCCTGTTTTCCCCATTACAACTGATCCATCATTCACCCAAGTACATTTGGCCTCAATCCTCTCAATCATACCTAATCATTCCCATCTACCCCATCCATTCCAAAACCCAAAACCTTCCCTATGCCTTCATTAGGCATGATTTTAACCCAAGTACCTATAGGTACATCTTCATTAGTGACCAAAAATACAACCATCGAGAGTGCATCTCTAGTGGTAGGAACTATCCTAGTACCCCCTTTAGTCATCTTGGTGCCTCCCTTAGTAGTTCAACTTCCTCTAAAGTCAAACTCTATGGCTGTTATTATCCATACTAGTCCATCCACTATAGTATCTAGAGCTATCCTAGGTAAGAGACCCAAGAAAAAGCATAAGGAAACTCACCCTCAAGCTTTGAATCAAAGGCCTTCTAATCTAGTATAGCCTCCTCCATAAACCTTAATGGTTCCTTTAGGCCTAGTCATAGCACTTTCATGTATTATTCCCTAGCCCCCTATTTTCATTTCTATGGATGCCTAAGGATTTGGCTTTAACCATCCAATCTCTTCCCTTATTTTAAACACACTTCTAACAAGAATCACTGCTCCTCATGTGGGCATGACATAAGAGTAGTGATGGGAAAAAATGTTCTCATGATCATCCCCTTTCATCCTTCCTTTCCTTTCTCCCATGCCCCCTACCCTCCTTTGCTTTCCTCATTCACCCCTTCTACTTCCTTTATCTCCGCTCTACCTCATCCTCTACCCTTCACCACCATATAACACCTCATAAAACCCATGGAATGGTACCAAAGTCATAAGCATCAGAGATGATAGTCCAAAGTAACCAAGACATGTCGTGGAGCTTTGATAAATCCATAAGAAGCATGAAGAGGACTCTAATGTAGAGGTTTGTCTAGGAGAGGAACTTAGTGGTATGGCAAACCCAATAAGATCTATTTTCCCTCATCAAGGTGAAGACTTTCATTAGGGAGGAAAATATGGTTGAGGATCCACTATCCATTCTCTAATAAACTCATGATATTTTAAAGAATCCCCTCAAATATATTCAAATTCAATTTCAGACACTAGAAACCCAAGCAAAGAGCTCTTTCCCCACCAGGATGATTAGGTAGTTTAAGGATGCTCTCTTACTACTCTTCTCAGTTTTAGGGAAGGTGGTGGAGACCATGGTAGAGACTAATATGCTTATCTAGTAGACTTGAGCTTACATGGAGAGGGTCATGGAGATAGATGAGAAGTATAAGAAGCTACTAGTGGTGATCAACAAAGGTATGTTCCCAAAATTTAAGCTAATACCCACCTTAGACTTTGGGTTATATCAGACATATGCTAGGAATATGAGGATAACTATGGAGGAATGGCTAGTTATGGATAAAACTATAATAAGACCCTTGGAAGAGGGAAGTAAAAAGATATTAACCTACTTCAAGGAGGTTAATATCTTTGTGTTGTTCCATCTGAATGGCACCCTACTAGACAAGGGAGAATTTAGAGTCCACCTAAGTCATTTTGACCAAGTCATGAGGGAGAATATCACCAAATAAAATGGGGAAGGGGCCTGAGCGGTTATTGATCTATCAACATAGTCTATGGAAAACATCAATCAAGTCTTTAGGTTCTAGGTGTCAATGGAATCTCCCTTCCAGGTGTATCATAGGCTGGTGACTCAAGCCAAGGAAATATTTAGGAAGCCCCTGATGAACCTTGCTAAAATGGACTAAGAATTTGACCTCATGGCATCCACATTGGAAGTTATGGATTTGAGATCAAAGCAATTAGGATCTGAATCTTCACAGCCACCTTTGTGTATCAATTAGGTGGTCCCCCATAGATCCCTTTATGGGCTTGAGGGTATTTTATTTGTTTTGAATTTTTAATTATGGTTGTAACTATTATGAGTGGCCATTATGGAATAGGATGGAAATCTCCTACTATTTGGAGGTGAATCCAATCCTTATCTATATAATATAAAGTTGTATTATAATAATATAGGGGTTGACTAAAATTGACTCAAAAGTGTGATTAGATTATAGCCAAGATTTCACCTACTTTTTCCTTCATCTCTTTGGACTGTAGAGTTGGCCATGATTGATTATTGTAATAGCACTTACTTTTTTTAATGACTATAATTCTAGTTTTCTATAAAGGGCTTGTTATGCATCTCAATTATTTTTCATCTCTATTCTGAATGCTTGTTAGATACTAGATTAATTAGATTAATACCTTTTTAATTAAATATATGCTATGGTTATGATGTGTTTATCCATTATAATCACTTTGTGAATTATCTCATTTATCTTATTTTATGGCACTATTAGTTTGTGTGTTAATCTATAAGATACCATTTGATGTTTATGTGTAGTTTACTATAAACTTCTAGTACTTATATATAGTGAGTGTTCATATTTGAGGTATGCTCCCCTATTTCCTCAAACACTTCCCACTATGTGCTCTTAGAGGTATAAATTTTAGTGAAACTCAGGCTATAGTGGTATAACTATGGTAAGGGCACTTGGTTCGATGGTTGATGCATTGATTTCATTCTAAATCTAGAGGCTCTCTTTTCTACCTTAATATCCCCTCTCTTTTTGTGTTTATTTTTAGAGACTGAACTACCCTTTACCCTTGTATCTATAAAATAGAGGATAAAAATACATGAACTTCAATAATAACCTCTAATAATTAGATATATGTGCAATAATCTCACATTAAACTTTTGGTGGTGGCACCACATCTCTTGGATAGTATTCATGTAGACTCCATTATGAATTCAAATAAATGTATTCATGCCCTAGGATGATCCTAAATTAGTCTTTAAATGGAGTATTAAATTCCATCATTATTCCCATCTTCCTCTTTGAGGAATACCCCATCTCATGTGTATTTCATGAATTAGACTTCAGACCAAACAATAGATGGTGCTAAAAGGAGGGCCGATCAGAGTATTTCAAACTTATCATTGGTTTATTGGTGTGTTGGAATTGTGATCATTGATAATAATGTACCAAAAACTATATGATTATGAAGCATCCTAGAGACTAGTTCACTTGTTAATTGGGCTAGGTCCTACTATGGTCGATTGGTAATTTCCTGCTACTTTTCCATAAAAAACCCAAGATCAACCAACTTTGACCTATCATGATTCTAACCAGTTTGTCCCTACAACTTATTCCAAATTTGTAGCCCATGATTGACTAGTTAGTTGTCTCTATCATTAATATTTTTGGGGTTATCCATAATTTACCTAGAAACCCTGAGAGATATCTCCCCTATTTCACTCTTGGGGTGGGATGAATTGTTGAAGAGCTTATAACTTCCAATAAAATTACCCTAAGGATCTTAAATATAGAATATAAGGATGTGGCATGTAGGTTTTTCCCATTCACATGGATGGATTCATCATATGATTAGTTCCTCAACCTCCCTAAAAATTGTATCCCTAGTTAGGACCATTTCATTGCTTCCTTCCTCACCCAATTCAAACATGTGATAGAACTCAATGTCCTCTACCAATAATTTTCTTGTATCAAAAGGGAGCCCAATGAGCTTATCAAAAACTTCAATGCTAGGTTTTAGAATATATATAGTTAGGTCACTGTGCTTTATCAACCTATGCCCTAACTAGCACTTGAAATGTATAATAATTCACTAGACCCTTGGATGCCATGTTCCTAAGGAGAGATGTGATCGTAACATACCTATCCTTAGATTATGTAGGATCCATCAAGGTGGATAGGAAATTGAACCCCCAAAGCCACATGATGGCCCCTACTCCTAGTGTGTTACCATATATTCCTACATTGATATTCTTGCACAATATTAATCAAAATACCCCAATGCTTCATCCACTCCCAAAGATACATCAACTCCCATTGGGTCATCCCACTTCAAACCAACAACTAGGTTTTCTTAATCTAGGGGCCATGAACTAATTCCTTAGACACAACACCAAGTAACATTGGCATCAACTAAAAATACCCAAACTACACCCTAAGAGTTCACAAAAAATAAGTTGAAGTCCATTTAGTGAATGATACAAAAACTCAACAATGATTTTTTTGGGATATAAAGGCAAGTGAGTAAATCTAGTGCAGAGAATTCTATCAAAAAATTCACATATAAAACACTAAGTAGGAACTAAAACTATCCTCAAAATACCCTAGAACCCTCACCCAATAGGCTACCCAAAATTAAAATCTTTGAGATAGCCTTACCTAATTGGTGTCGAGTGCATAACACAATAGCTCATGAGGAACTGGACTGCACAGAGTTTAGTTCTACTTTTGAGATCTTCTAAAAGTAAATGGAAGAATATGAGGTGGTCCCTAATCACCTTGAATCATCTAACATAGGTAAATCCCCTAGCACTTTTATGGTATTGGAGACCATGGATTTCCTTGGTCAAGAAGGAAATGAGCCAAAGAAGGGTATTAGTGAGGTACAAGCATTTCAGTAATTTTAGAGGAGCAACTATGCCCTCAATAATAGGAAACTATAACAGACCCTTACTACCTCAAATCCCCCTAATAATGGTGTGAACCCACCTGAACAAAATGCTAAGAATGATCCCCCACCTCTGAGACCTCAATAAATTAAGGCTCCTATGGAGACCCCACTGGTCCAAATCAAAGAGGGTTATAACATAGTATAGGATATGAAAAATATCAAATACAACATCACACTTCATGATCTTGATCAAATCATTGAGTAATGTGATCTACTACTAAAATCCTTGCTTTAGAAGCTAGCCCTACTGACCCATCTAAAACCAAGAGCCACACATACCAATTTTCTCATTCACAAAAATAAGATGGAGGTTCCCCTTTCTTCTTAAACATTCAGTTGTTTGGAAAGAATATAAATAACTACTTAGTAGATTTAGAAGCCTTAACCAATGTAATGCTAGTAGGCATATGTGAGAAGCTTAGGTTGATCCCTATAAAATTAGATATGGTAGTGGTCTAGCTTGACAAGTATGAATTAAAATTTATAGGTGAACTACTCAATGTTCACATCTAGTTAGATTCTAAGCCTAGGATTCAACACTTCATAGACATCCAAGTGATGGAGATTATTAAATCTTATGACATGATCCTTAACAGATATTGGTCTAAACCCCTAAAAGGATATATGGCCATGGATTTCTCCCATATTGGTTATCATGGAAAAGAGTAGCCAAAAAATTTGGGTAGATAGGGAACCTTGCATGAAACACATGATAACCAAGTACAACACCATTAATGAAAAATTAAACCTAGTATCTTTAAACCTAGGGATCTACACGTTGATCATAAATCCACCCAAAGACCAAGCTAGTCATTCCCAAACCTACCCAACCTATGGTCTCTCTATATAGATGGAGCTTATTCTAAACAAGATAGTGGGGTCAGTGTTGTAATCATAGACCCCCTAGAGAGGAAACATTTAGTGTCATATAGGTTACAATTTCCCTACATAGATAATCTAGTAGATTATGAAGCTCTAATCCTAGGACTGTAATTTGCATTGAAATAAAAGGTGAATGAACTGAGTGTATGTAGTGAATCTGAACTAGTGGTCAACTAGATCAAAACTAAATTTCAATGTAAGTTATCATACTTCATAAGGTATAAGCATAAGGATTAGGATATAATATATATGTTTAATGCATTTAATATCATCTCTATTTCCTAGGAAGAAAACCAAGTAGCCGACTCACTAGCATCTACGATAGCAAATTTAACCCCCTATACGACATAGAGTTACAAGAGTTATTTGTGGATCTTGTCCCGTGTCCCTCTAACAACATGAAAAACTTCTAGTTATTCGAGGATGACCAGTAGATAATCCAATTTTTCAATAATGAGGAAATATTTGAGACCCATGTTAAAGATGAGAAATATAGAGACAACCCAAGGAATGAGTTGGATAAAGATGGGATCTTGAATATTCATGAAAACTAGATCTCAAAAGGGATCAACTTGTTGGAAAGAGCATTTGATTCTTTAAACCCCACCTTCTAAACAAAAAAGCCCAAG
This sequence comes from Torreya grandis, assembly GCA_037957365.1. Classification (NCBI taxonomy): domain Eukaryota; kingdom Viridiplantae; phylum Streptophyta; class Pinopsida; order Cupressales; family Taxaceae; genus Torreya; species Torreya grandis. The sequence continues at coordinate 2,216,782 of JARHVA010000230.1, forward strand.
TTCAAAGACCAAAATTTCTAACTCATCAACCTTGGTCCTTCAAAAAATCCTCAGATGGTCAATGTAGGTCATGACTAGACAAAATATTAACTAGAATAGTTATGAAGGTTATTGCTAAGGTATAAGGAAGTAATTACATGGGCCTATGGATATCTTAAGGTCTTTGACCTGAGAGTAATCAGTCATACTATTCCCCTTAAACATAGTCAAAAAGCATTCAAGCAAAGATATAAGCTGGTAAACCCAATCATGGAGCCTTTCATACATAAGGAAGTACATAAGTTGCTTTCTATAGGGATAATTTTTCTAGTTTGCCACTCCACCTGGGTGGCCAACCTAGGGCCTATGTGAAATAAAAATGGATAAATATGTTTGTGTGTGGACTTCCAAAACTTAAACTAAGCCTTAGAAAGAGATGGTTACCCATTTCCTTCCCTTGATGAGGTGATCCAAATGGTGAGTGGGTCTCAAATAATATCCTTTTTGGTTGGCTTCTCTAGATATAGCTAGGTCCTAGTCAACTTTGAATATAATACTACGACTACCTTCACCACTAAGTGGGGCATATTTTCTTATAAATGAATCCTTTTCGGGCTGATAAATGCTAGTGCAACTTTCCAAAGACTAATTGACTTTACTTTTGAAGCATTGATAGGTAAATATATAATAATCTATGTGGATGACCTAACTATGTTTTTTAAATATAAGTCAGATCATGTGTCCCATTTTGATAAAGTATTTGAAAGATGCATAAGGTATGATATTTCCGTAAACCCAGAGAAGAGTGTGTTTGCTATCAATAAAGGTAAGTTCCTTGAAAACATTGTCATAAAATAAGGTATTTATATCAATCCCAAAAGGGTGAATATAATTTCTAAATTTTCCTTACTTAACATTAAATAATAATTGAAATCTTTCTTTGGGAAAACTAACTATGTGCATTAATTTATTTTGAGATTTGTTGAAATAGTAAAACCCTTAAATGTTAGGCAATTGTATACTCTATTCTTACTTTCTAGATTATATATATTGAATTATGAGAGTCTCTATTTATCTAGGCAATTATATACTCTAATTATATAATAAATATTTCCATTAAGTCATCATAGTCATTATTATGTTACGCAATTGTATATTGTATTCATAGTTCATTAAGGGAATAATCCTTTGTTGTTATAGTCTTGATTGAAGAGGAAAATTGATAGGTGGATGTTTATTGAAAGGTTATTAAAGCATATAAAGTGTGAGATTTGAATATGTCTTAAGTAAAATTAGGCTTTATATTGTCTTTAAATTAAAGGGATAACATTGTGGGGATTTGTTAGTATATGTATTATGAGTTGACTATAACAATCAAGATGGAAAGAGTGAGTTTACATTGTTTGGGAGTCTAGTTAAGACTTAAATACACTTGTAAGAGATAAAAAGGGTTGGGTCAAACCCTATAGAGGTGGTTAGAAGCTAAATAATAGATTATAAATTGTCATACAATCCTCATGAACAAAATTCTATGTTAATAATAGTCATAAATTGACCAGTAATGAGATATGGTAGATGTTGGTGTAAGGTTCCTTGAGGTGTTGAGAGGATTAAGAAATATTTTTAATCTTGTTATTGATCCTTATATTCCATGAATAATCACTTTTAAGATCAGGTTTTAATTTAATATTCTAGATAAACCTATACACTCTATTGATAGTCTCAGTCAAGAGTAATTATGTGTTGTACCAGTCTCTATTGATGAGTGAATGAACAGGGTAAATGATTGTGATTGTATTTGTGAAGTTTTTGAGTTATCATTATCATAAGGAGTGAATACATGATGAGATTAAACTTTATATAGGCTTAGATGATCATTAGAAGTGTATGAATCCAAAGAAACCCTTACATAGTCATGTTTAGGCACCAAAATTCTATATTAATGGATTTTGAAGATGTTTTAATATTGTTGGAAAATAAATAACTCTTGAAGAGGCTATAATTAGTTAGGTTAGACTGATTCTAGGTCTTCATATAATTTGGAGTGTCCCAAAACTCATTCTAGTGCATTTTGTTTGTCCTCGGCTACATGCAGGACTATATTTAACTAGTTAGGGTTTTAAATATGAAAAGTACTCTAGATATTATTTCCACCCTTGGAAATTAATAAATATTTGAAATTTTGTGTTATTTATTATGCTTTAAATTATTGATGTGGTTTTAGGTTGGTATTATACCATATATTATCTATTTAACACTGTGGGTTTGAATGAGACCTAGAAGAGGCATAATAGAAAGAAAAAGGTAATGAAAAGGAGGTATGCATTAGGAATTGTGAGCTCAAAACTTTCATGAAGCTATAAAAAGATAATGGGTACCTAAAAATAGTTTTATTTTTTCATGAAACCTTATAGATCATTCTATACAAATAGGTTTACATGTTTGGAGGGATACAAGGAAGAGTGAAGTAAAGGGTGTGTAGATGAGATTTTACAGAATAAGTGAAAATATGAGTTGATACAAGTTTATTATGTCAGATAGGAACCAGATATGGTGAGTGGATATGTACATGAATTACTAATAAATAATTAAGGTTATTTAACCTTGAAAAGCTTATATAATAGTTTGTAGAAAAGAGGAGATTAGATGCATGAATGTGATGGTTTCAGGGTATAAAAAGGAAATTGATAATTAAGAGAATGAATAGTCTCTTTGGTCTTTAAATGACCAATATATGAATCAATGAAATTGAAATAAATTATTAGAGGTCTAATTGAGTATATTGAAGAAGTTTAATTATTTAAGCATTGATCTTGAGAATGTGAATATAAATATAAGATTGTTATCAATGATTTAGAAATCAAATCAGCCAAACTAATAAGAGGATTGCACCTCACCCAGTTAATAATTGATATAGATTTGAGGATCACAGTGCACTAAGTGGACCAAGGGAGAGCGCTATAATCAGAATGGCATGCCCTAGTCATGCATTTCCTACTTTATGTAAACACACCTCTAGGACTCAGCCACACACAGAAGAGGGCCCTCTGGTTGAAGGTTGGAAAATATATGCTAAAGAAGGGAGTCCTCTTCAGAATGAACCATGAAGGAATCTACCTCAAGTGCATGTCCCAAGAGGAAGCTAAATAAATAATGGCAATTTTCTATGAAAAGTTGGGCATTGATCATCCCATAATAAATGCCATGACATACAAAGTCCTTCGGGTAGGCTACTACTAGACCACACTATTCAAGGATGTCCATGCCCATGTTTGCTTTTACCGTTAGTTATAAACCTTTGATAAAATGGAAAACCATGCAAGAATGCCATTACAACCCATCATGGAGTCTACACCATTTTCCCAATAGGGATTGAATTTTGTTGGGGTCATTAACCCTAATTCATCAAGCAACCATAAGTTTGTACTTATGGGCATGGACTATTGCACGAAGTGGTCTAAGGTAGTTACAACTAAAAGAAACATTATTATTAAAGTCATCAAGTTCTTGAAAAATGCCATAACCACCCATTGTGGGGTTCTTGTCTCTTTGGTGTGTGATAATGGTCCTACCTTCCAATCCATAAAATTCACATAATGGGCCTATGACAATGGAATCACACTAAGGTTCTCATCCAATCATTAACCACAAGGGAATGGATTTTTAGAATCCACTAATAATAATTTAATATTTTCCATCAAAAAATTAGTTAGAGATAATCCTTGGTAATGGCACCCATTGATAAAGTTTTCTCTATGGGTAGCACACCAAGTATAAACAAGCCCTCAAAAGCTCTCTTTTCCTTATAGTTTATGGACTGGAGCCAATCATGTTGGTCACACTCAAGGCCAACTTATGAATTCATGTAATAATTTATGGAATTGGATGAGAAGGTGAATTACAAACTTCTAAACATAATTTAGTTAGAGGAAGCCTAGGATGATGTTCAATTAATTTTTAGCAAACATTAGGATACAATCCAAAGGTGGTTTGATAAAAAGGATAAGATCAAGACCTTTAAAATCTTTGGCCTAATCCTAATGTAGGATAAGGCTCATGATAAGAAATTCTAGCATTTGAAATTCAATCACCTCTAGATTGGCCCATACCAAATAGCTAGAATCCTATGTTATAACACCTTCAATCTCATGGATCTCAAGGGCAACAAGCTACCACTTCAAGAAAAAAGATATTTCCTAAAGCACTATTTCTAGATCATCCCATCTAGTCTAATTTATGATTAATATGGATAGGTGTTGGCAATGTATATATTGTATAGGTTTGCTTTCATTATGTGTTTACTTTTGTCATGTTTTTGATTTTGTTTGGTGTTTTGTCCCTTTGGTTTGCATCTTTTTTTGTGGTGTTCCTCTGATACCCAGACCTATTAGTAGTCACTTTAGGTGATGGTCAAAGCCTAAGAAGGATTATTGAGAAGCAAGAAAACCCAAGTTGAATCCTTTGATCCAAGCAAGTCATGGATGGTAATTTAACTTTTAAAATTTAATATTTTTGAAGTCAATGATTCTAAGAGAAATAAGTGGATTTTATAATAGCCCACATCATATAGAGCCACTAAGCTACACTTAATGTAACATCTTAGGAAAATGCAAAACTATTCGAGCTAATCAAAGACTAACTAGGTATTCATGGCTTCCTCATCATATTTTCACCCTTGGCTTGGTCTCTAACCCTTAATGGACAAGACTAATAAAATAAAATATTTTCACAATGAAGCTTGGAAAAAGACAAAAAAACATGCAAAATCTAAATTTTGAGTCTTCCTCAAAATGGCCATATAAGCAACCTCCATCATAGGCTTTTTAGCCTAGATAGTAGTGGAGCAAGGCCTTAAACATAGTCTAGGTATCCCTACCAAGACTATGGACACCCATATTGTATCAAAGTAATGTTTTTTCCTTTCCCCTCTAATCCATCGAGCCATTAACACCCTTAAAGGAACCTGATACCTAGTCTAACCTCTGTTGCTCAAATAGAATCCAAAATTAAATAAAGATAGAGAATTACTTATTACACATACTAGTGGAAATATATAGGATTAAATCTTAGGATACCACTTGCTATTACAAGACTTCACTGCCTTCTCTTTTTTTCTATGTTTGAAGTTCTCTTTTACAATCTATGTTCTATACAGCAGCTAAAAATTAACAAGTTGTGTTCTAAGTGCTTATCATCACTTTCCCTATGGAAGTCACCATTTTTTATGGCCAACACACCCCATTTTCCTTGAAATAGGGGACCCTTATTTAAAATTTATTAAAACCAGAGCTCCTAGGTCCATTCTTTTATTCTAAATGGCTTTATCTAAACCAGGTCCTTGAAATATTGTGTCGCCCTGATATCCCCAAGCAATGCCAAGCCTTATTTTATGACTAAGTTAGGGTTGTTCTTTTAAGTTTTTAGGGTGATAACATTATAGGTTGGATTTTAAAATAATTTCCTAGAGTCTTGTTCCTTTCTCAAAGCAATAGTCTTGATGACCTTCATGAAAAATTAAAATCTTAATGGCAGTCGAGTAATTTATTAATGGGTTGCACATCCTTTCATTTTTACTTAGTTTTTTTCATGGGTTTCACAAGAGAAAATAGATAAATCAGAGCATGCCATATCATAATTTGTCAGAGCATCTAATCCCCTAGACTTGTCATAGATGTTAGAGCTTGGGAGAGCCTAGCCCACTCAAAGAATTCCATGTAGTAATCTCTCTAAGCGGCTAGTCCTCTGAACCCCTCAAATATTTTATAACCCAAGAGAGCCTGACCCACTTAAAGGATGCCACATAGTAAGCTATTAGAACAGCCAATCTCCCAAACCTATCAGAGATGTCATAACCTGGGAGAACCCATCCCACACAAAGGATACCACATAGCAAGCTATCAAAGTTGTCAATCCCCCAGACCTGTCAAAGATGTTAGATCCTAAGAGAGTTTAACCCACTCAAAATATGCCACATAGCATGTTGTTAAAGTAACCAATCCTTCAGACCTGTCATAGATATCATATCCTAGGAGATCTTAACCCATTTAGAGGATGCCACATATCAAGTTGTCAGAGTGGCCATTCCCCTAGACCTGTCAAAGATGGTAGAGCTTGGGAGATCCCAACCCACTCAAAAGATTACATGTGACACAAGCCAATCATATGAATAAATGGCCACCTAGGTCCTAGAATGGTCAAAATGGAGTATAGATGGAGCCTAAAAACTAATCAAAGGATGCCATATGTCCCTAAGTGACACGTCACCCTTCTAAAGGTATGGCATGAGGTACAAATATATGCTTAGGTGTCAACCATTAATAAGAGGGCTAGTAAGAAGATAACATGTGGCATAAGGTGGGATTTAACTAAGAATACTTAAGGAGATGTGACCATGTGCCTACCATGCATTGAGCATTAATGAAATAGAAAATTAGGTCTGATTAGATAGTTTTAAAACATCGCATTACCATTACTAAATTTGGTTGGTAGCATAGGATCGTGAGCTCTAGATTTAACTCTGAAATGGGAGATAAAGAGAGAAGATCTAGCCACCAACTCAAATTTGAATTCATAGCAAGTGATCCATCAAATTCTATTAATACAAGGGATGAATGTATGTTTTTATAAATATCCTAAGGAAAACTCATTAGTGGTTATCATTGTATACCCTCAAGAGAAATTCAACTCTTTGATTTCTAATTTTAGTTGGATATCCTTGCATTCTTTCCCCTGCACTTGGTACCTTCCTATTTGCCTCCATATTGCTACAATGGTTACATCCTCCTTAAAACCTAAGGTTAAACCCAAGTACCAAGATACTCTATTCCTAGAATCTTAACCTAGTTGAAGCACTATAATGACCTGTTGAAAATAATCAAACATGTACCTGGGGACTCAAGCTCTGACAATGATGAATAGGTAGATTTTGAAGATGCATTTTGGGCCTACAAGAAATGTAGTCTTAATAGGGTCATGGACAAAATAAAAGTGTTCCGCTATGCTAACTTCATCATCATCCTACTTCTCACCACCATCTAAGTGTAGAATAGAGTTTATGGTTGGGTTTTCTCACCCAACACTCAGCACCAGATAACCAACATCTCCTGGAATGCCAACAAGGTGTATTACTCCCTCTTGTATTTCACCTTTTCTTATGATGCTCAAGTGATGAATACTTGGATGGAAACCTTAAAATATATATGATGTCTTATAGGATTGGGCTGAGAACCCAGATGCCTAGTGGGTCATCAAGGAGGACATCAATGTATACATAGTTTGTACCTTTCAGGAGGAGGTTCGAGTGGGCATGATTCTACCAAACTAATTGTTATGGGCCCAAAAATGCCTACATGTCAACAAATTATGGGTGTCCCTCATCCATATGATCCTCATTGGTTTTGAAGTTTTAGCCATGGGAGGATTGATAAATTTCAAGTTATTCAATACCATATAATATGCCCAAGAAGATGAGAGTTTTTACATGATGAGCTACCTCATAGACATGGTCTACAAGATTCTCACCTTTAAGCCTTCAGCATTTCCTACATGGGTTCCTAGAGGCTCAATGGTCCATCTAGTCTTTTATAAACTATATGGCCACTAGTACTAGAAAATCTATGAGCACTTCTACCCAATGGTATACAACGTAATCAATGAGGTCCCAATTCCCCATTTATAATGAGAAATTTGAGACTCCATCATAGCCATCAGTGACTATTGGTAGTATAGGGAGGACACCATGATTCAAATTATGGGCATTATTGTTAGCAGAGGTTCCTAAAGCATCATAACATGCTAAGGATGAGGATAGCTATTATATACTTTGAGTGTGTACAATGGTGTATTGAGTTCATATAAAGGTTTTGATAATAAGAACATAGGAAGTATTCATTATCCTATGTTATTAATAATTAATAACAACCAAGGTTTCATAAATAGAAATAAAGCATTAAGATTAAATAGAAAGTAACCAAACATTATACATAAGAACACATGAAAGGAACATAGTAATAAATCACACAAGTAACCATAACTAGATAAATCTCTATTGATCTCTTCAAAAGTGGAGCTCTATTCTTCTTACAATCCAAAGTATATATAGACATTTCCAGTCTATGGTTATTCTTCTTCTTCTTGTACTTGGACCAAAAATGGAGTATGTTCATATTCTAACCCATTACAAGTCATGTAGATAGGACAAAATAGACTTATACATGATAAAATGAGTACATAATGCATGAATATTGGACAAATATCCTACACAACTTTATAATCTAAATTATTTTCCTAACACTTTCTTAGACTTAAAATGTTGTCTCATCCTAAGACAACATCACAGGATTTCTAAAATTGCACAAGTGAGTAAAGGCTAAAGAAATGGCTAGACCAATAAGAGTATTAGAAATCATTTAAGGCATCATTTTTGATTTTGACCTCTTGTGCACTACTTAGCTGCCCTTTTGGGTTTTTAACTAAGTAGTGTACCAACCTATCATCCTTTATGGGTTTTCAATAGGTTAGCATAACCAGGTGGCTACCCTTTATAGGTTTTTAAGTAACTGGGCCTTTTTTGTCTTACTAAATCATTCCTAATACAAAATATTATATAAAAAAATTTAAAATTTATACTCTACATAGTACTTAACTTGATGGTAGTGGCATAGACATAAATGATGACTAACCTAAAGAGTCCTTGGACTTGGAATGCACAACCTTATATTGAATGATGATTTGCTAGAGTTTTAAAGGTAGCTTGTACACAGGTGTGTTGACAATATAGGTGACTTCACTGAAAAAGGGAGTTAGATCAATTTTGTAGGCATACCAATCCAACATCACTTATTAGATCAATCACAACAGGGTATGCAATAGAGTGTGGTATATAATGATCTACTTGAGATTTACAACATTAGTTATACTCATGGATACTTTGGTTTTGGTGACCTTTTTTGAATTTTGGTACTCAATTGCTCCATATTTTATATGTGAAATTGATCTTGGAGACTAGTGAAATAACTACGTAAAACTTGACTTTTTTAGTTGAGGAGGTTGTTGTGCACATTATCCTAGCATTAAGTGACTCTTAGAGTGATCTATCCTTCTCTTTCATAGTGGTAGTGTGGTTGACTATGGTTACTTTGGTGGTGGTAGCCGATACAAAGTTTACATTGAAATTGGATAGAGAAGTATCCAGTTGCTTTTTCTAGGCTATCAAGCTACATGTGACCTGTTATGCTTAAAGTATAATAATATTCAACACACCTTGATACTCCTCTAGAAAAGTGATGAGAGTTTCAACCTCAATTTTAACATCCTATCCTAATGTGTTGACTACATGGAATTTCTATGTTGTGCACCAATCCTTGGCTAACTCAAAGACCAGAGTCTTGAGTTTATGGTGATCGAACATGACTTGGTCCCTAATTGCTCAAGTGACCAACTCAAGATAGGCATCTTGGATAAGCTTGGAAGCTTCATGGAGGTGATCCTTCAACTCAAATTTCTCAATCTTAGATTGATCCATTTCTTGTTCCAGAGAGGCAAATTTTTGTGTAATGGACTCCTGGAATGTTGTTGCACCCTTGAGTTATTTCTTCAATGGGAGTCTAGAGACATCCAATGATGCTTCCTACTAGAGGGGGAATGTTACCAATGTGCCTAAATTTATTGAAGGGTCAATTCATGACATGGTCACAATTGGAATAAATAAGGTGGTACATTGATCACCCATAGATAGGATGTCCTATAGCTAAACTCCTCTCAAAGGCAATTCTGGTAGTTATAGACCTATTGGAGCTATAGCTAGCTTTTCTTATTTTAGCTAATTTGATTCAGCTTATTATTACTCAAGCACCTATTATTACTATGTCATAACCTATATTACCATATTTAGTTGTTGCACAACATAGTCAACTTGTTTTCTTTTGGCCTCCTTTACTTTTCTATTAATCTCATCTTGCACAACTTTTTATTTTGATTGTTCTTCCTCTTGTAGTTTTTTTGCACATACTTCTACTTTTTTCTATCCCTCTAGAGTAGTGGCCTTATCTTTTTTAGTCGTATACTATGCCTACACTTATACTTGTTCATGTGCATGTGCATATGCCTATGCCTTGGTTGTACTTTCCTACTTGCCTATGCTTGGGCCTGTTATTTGCATAAGGCTTCATCTTCTTATTCCTTCTTTATAGCTTCTTCAGCTTATTGTTATGTGCAAGTGGCATATTTCATGGCCTAATTTTCCTACATCATTGTATCCTATTTTTTCTTTTCTTCTTCGACCTTAGCCTTGGCAGTGAGCTCAACTTCTTTTTTATTTTGATCTTCAGCCATATTATTTTGATGTGCCTCTTATGCTTGCTTGGTTACACCAGTAGCTTCTTATGCTTTCTTGGCCACCTTGAGAGCCTTCTATCAATTAGCCTCTATATCTTGGGTCTTTTTTATGACCTCAGATTCCTCATATTACTAAATTGTGTATTGATCTTGTTTTTATTGAGCATATTCTTTATGTCATTTCTTCTCCTTCTTTTTAATCATCATTCTATTACATGATCTGTGTCCTCCCATGAAGCCTATTGTTCCTCTATTTTAGATTACTTTGGTGTGATATCTTTAACCTCTTAGGCTTGTTGTGAAGGTGGAAAATCACTCATCTAAACCATGGAGATAGAAAACTGTGTTTTCTTACATCTTAGGGTAACCAACCTACATTTGGATGGTGGTGAATTTGAAGATGGAGCAGGTTGTGCTTATTGCATCATGGTTGTCTGACCAATTGTGCATTCTTCAAGGGTAGGCAAGACCCTAGCCTCATGCCTAATTTATGGTTTATGTACCAAGGATTCCTATGGGATCTCTAGGAGTGGCACAAAGACATCTTTGGTTGTAAAGGTGGTAGAAGGTTGCTTCTAGAAGAAGTCAACCCTTCACTATAGTTCCTTAATTTTTTCCTTCACAGTATCGATGATGATGGATGTAGGGGCATGATGGTAGGTCCACCTAGAGATTTAATGGAACATTCTTGTATACTTGGATCGTGTACACTACCTTTTAGAAGAAGAATTCCTTCTCCTCCTCCTTATCATAGAAGTCTCTAGCCATATCGACAACCATTACTTGGTAAAATTCTTATTCATCTGTACCCATTTACAATAAGTCACACAAGATTGTGATCTAGGGTACCTTAGCATCATCTAACTAGGTTGTAATACTTCTTGTCTTGAACTTCAATGAAGAATATGTGGATTAATGCTTGGTAGAGAGAATTGACTTTATTTTTTATGGTTATGAAGTAGTGGCTTCCTCGTATTATGCTACTATAGGGACTATTGTGCTAGGTGGTATAGCTTAGAGTGGTATCACATGCCTAGATATGAACGCTTTCTATTTGGATACTTTGGGCTACAACATGGCCATGGTAAAAAATAATGGTAGAGGTCTAAAGGGTGACCTTGGTAGCTTATGGATATGAATGAACATGTCTTTCAATAGCAAGGTGATAGAATTTTATTGGCCCAAGTATTGCATGACATTTGGAGGCACCCAAGGATGTGTGGTAATCATCTCCAAGCACTCCTCCCACCATGTCTTGAATTTTCCCTCATAGGCTAGGGATCTATGCTTAAGTGTCTATATCATGTTATATAATTACTGCATTGGTTTGTATTCAATGTTGGATGCACCTATTATTCAAGGGATTTCTATTATGTGAATCAAAATAGAAAAATGAGAAACTAATACTAGAAGGTCTACTTGGGAGATGTGTGGCACTTGTAGATTTTTTTTAATAGATATTGAATGAAACATTTAGTCTAATTAAACTACTTGTTTTAATGGATCATTTGGTGGTAAATATTGATAACCCCTTTTGGAATTTGCTTAGCAAACTTGGTGGTCTGCCATAACCTCCAAGTGATGCATTCTACCAGGATGTGCATTAGTTTTTCATGAAATTATTCAATTGGGATCCCTCTAAATCCTCAAACATATAAATATCTAACCTCTTGGAGAATAGGTGGCATTCTCATATTGTTTGGAGAAAGAGAATATCCTCACATAAACATGCCCAAAGCTTGGGGCATTGCTTATGTGTTGATGATGATCATGGTGTCAGGGGCAATGTAGATGTTACCATCATTATAGTGGTTGAGCAAGACTTATACAATCTCCCCCAAATCACAAAAAGTAGGCATGCAAATCAAGCACTTGATATCTATGTTGTGTAAGTGGTGGGGGATTGCAATAGCTAGTGGTTGTATAACATCAATGGGATCTAGGAAAAATAGTTTTTGTTTTGTTGATCAAAGAAAATCAAAGGGATATGGATCATTAAATTTTAATTTTTGAAGTGTTAAATCGATGCCCATTACTGTCATTTTATCATCTTTCAAACCCCTAATGAGTTGTGAAGGATCCATGATTACTGGGTGATGAAATTGAAACTCTTTTGGCTCTCTACATAGTAAAATTAGCTCAGCTCTTTGAAATTTCAGCTTGTGAAAATATTTGCAAGAATTAAATATAGACTTGGTCACAAGCTTATGTCTTTATTTATTTTGAACCTATTGGTTTCTATGTAAATGTCATGTTGAGTTTTCTATTAAACATCAAATCAAATTTTGATGTGGAAAATCTTATCCAATTTAAAAATTAAGGTAGTGAGTTATTAGCACATGTGTGGAGATACGTCATTATTTTCTTTGAGTACAAGTAGATGATGTTGACCGGCCACTTATTTGGTGAAGATTTAACCAATCAAACTTTGGATCTAGTATTTAATACTTAGGGATGACCATTATACGATGAATATCTTGGTTGATGTGACTTATCCATACATTTCCTAGACTTAATTTCTTTTTCTCCTAATGACATCCACAATGGTGCACTTGAATTCTTATGTGCATGATTGACATACATGATACTTGGTATTTTGGTTCCCAAAAACTACTAAAGAGATCATTTACAAACACACACATGCACACATATTAAAAAAATACATAAGAAAACATATATAAATGGGAAATCCTAATCTAATCTATGCTACTCAACACCCACTCACTTATCAAAAAGAGATCAATTAAGACTATTGGTGGTAGGACTTAAGCCTACAACCATTCACCTGCCTTAGTAAAATGGTTCCCTATAGATCTTTCAAAACAATGGTTCCTTGCTATGATATTTTCTGTATAATGTAAGGCCCTTTCCATCTAATCTATAATTTACCCAAACATTCTATAAAATGACTATCATGTAACAAAATTGGTTGACCTTTATGAAATTCCTTATAGTGTGGATTCCTATCATGCCATGATTTTTGGCTCTACTTATGAAATTTTTGCATCCAAGATGCTCTACATCGATACTCATCCATCTTATCAAGCTCAAAAATCCTATTGGTGAGAGACTCATGATCCCCTAGTCTCATGAACATTACAATGCACAGACTGGGTACCAAATATTCCATTGGCATAACTGTTTCAAGCCCATAAACCAACAAGAATGGAGTAAAACCTATAACCCTCTTTTAGTGCATGTGATATTCCCAAAGAATCACAAGAATGTGATCTTCCCAATAATCCTTCTTGACATCATATATCTTTTTCAATATTTTGCCTAAAACTTTATTAGAAGCTTTAGCTTAGTCGTTAGCTTATGGATGGTACGTAGTACTTTTATGATGAGAACTCATGAATTCAAAGTAAGAGATTTAATGGTATTATTCAATAAGTGTATCCCTTGATCACTAATGAGATTAATTGGGCATCCAAACCTTGTAATAATATTCTCATACAAAAAAATTATTACATCATTCACACCATACCTAGGTGTCATAGTAACTTCGACCCATTTAGTAATCTGTCATAGTAATAATATACCTTGATTTACTAAGTTTACTTAGTGGATTGATAGGTCTAAAAAAATCAATGCCCCATTATTCAAAAGGTTATTTTGCTAAAAAAGGTTATAAGGGCATTTCATTCTTTTGTAGTGGCTTACCCATGTGTTGACATATATCACAGTGTTGTGCTACTCTATGTGCATCCTAAAAATGGTTCGGCCACCATAACCCAGTTTGTAATAATTTCCTTGTAGTAGCTTCTCTAGTAAAATGTCCTATTATTCTTTGGTGTGACTCCTATAATAGCTATGGTCATTCATGTTTCAAACCTACCCTATGTTGTACTTCATCCTTCCCCAAATGATACAAAATCCTATTTATAATGGTATATGACAAAGCTCTAGTGACAAATTGCCTCTTATCTCTTTCTTGGTAGTGCATAGGGAATACTCCTTATTCTAGTAAGTTAGCAATTGCTTAAAAAATTTCAAGGATCATAAAAATATGAAATAGATGAGCATCAAGAGAATCTTCTCATAGTTCTTTTGGTTCTTCACCATTGGGAATGCAATTGAGATGATTCGGTTACACATTTTCTCTACATGTCTTGATGTTAATGTGAAATTAGAATTATTGAAATAGCATCAACCATCTATAAATGCATCCTCCAAGCATTAGCTTATTGACCTAGTAGTGCAGAGCTTGACGATCCATGAAAACTTCAAATGGTATTACAAAAAGATGGTGTCAAAAAATTTGTAGTGTGAGCATTATATCACATGTTTATCTTGTAGTTATCATGTAATTATTTTCTATGTCAGACAACTTTTGGCTTGAAAAATGTATGGGGTGGTCTAGTCCACCATCTCCTAGCTAAGCAAGCACAACATCGACTATGATACCTGAATAATCAATGTGAACATGAAAGGAATTGATCCAATATAAAAATATGAGAATAGGCATAGTAAATAGTATTTTCTTTAGTTTGATAAAGGCTATTTCACACTCATAAGTTTAGACAAACTTCATGCCTTTGTGTAGTAAATACTCTAATGGAGATGAAATGGCTACATATCCCTTGATAAACTTTTGATACTACCTTGTATGGCCAAGAAAAGATATCACTTCTATGGAGCTAACTAGTGGAGGCATACTCAAAATGAATATAAATTTGGCCTGGTCTACCAAAATGCCTTCACTGCATACTACATGACCAAGCAGGACACCAAAAGGTGTAAAAAATAAACATTGTTTTAAATTTTAGGGCAATGCACAGAGCTTGGTAGCATTCTAACATGAAGTATAACTTATACAAATGTTATTTAAACAAAGAAAATACTTTCCAATCATCAAGATAGACTTCCAAGAAGTCATGAATGAAATCCTTGAACACAGTCACCACTGGTTAAGAAAAAATATGTAGGTGCATTTTTTAGGCCAAAAGGCATTACCTTGTACACAAAGGATACCCATTCCATGGAAAAAGTAATTTTAGCTCTATCTTCTTCTACAATGGGTATTTTATGATAGCCATTGAATCCATCCATGAAAGAGTAAACTTCATGACTTGTGATAGATTCTAAAACTTCATCTATGAAGGGAATTAGAAATGGATCATTCACACATGAATCATTCAGAATTTGATAATCACCATATACTCTAATCTCCCATATTTTATTAGGTTGAAATACCATGGGACTAACCTAATATGCCTTTTCTATGGGATAGATTATACCTATGTCTTGTATTCTATTGATTTCAGGCTTCACTTTCAATTTCATGTTTGGATTCAACTTGTATGGTCATTTCTTTATGGTTTATGCACACTCATTGAGTTCAATATGCATTTTTCCTAGAGATGGATCGACTCTTCTTACCTCTAAAAATTTAGTGGAAAACACATATTGATAATCTCATAGAATTTTCATAGCTTCAAAAATTGTAGATTTGGTCTAGTAATCACCTATATGTGCCAATTTTATAACCTCCTCACTTTTGATGTTTTCTACATGTGTTTTAATGGGTTACTGGTAAATATTACACTTTTACTTAGCAACAGATTCTTGAAGCATTTGTTTCCCTTCTTGTTTTGGAATTTGTATGTTGCACAACTTGTCTTCTTTAGTAGGTTCTATGATAGGGTCTTGTACTAGTTCTACTAGCCATTTAGGTTCAAACAAATTAGTCAGATCGATATCACCATCAATATCTAAAACTTCAATGTCCTCTTTTTCATCGTGTATTCAATGACATGGCTACATGAGTGATTGTTCTTCCATCTTGGTAGCTTTATATCTTTGTAATGTTATATTTATATCAAAGACTGCATTCTTTTATGTAGTGGATTCCATTGTGGTGCTTAAATCTATTGTGAACCCATGACATAAGAATTATTTTATTTTCAAGAATGCATTATGAACTAGAGGGTTTTCATTTTTAAAAAAAAATGTTTGTATGAAGTTACTCTGCAATTGCACCCAATGTTTTGTCTCCCTCTTGTGTTCTTGATGCATATATCATGTTAATGGTAAAGGATAAAGTGTGTAATGAAATACGTGAACCCTGTACTTCGGTGCCACACATTCTTCAATCCAAACTTCAACACATTTTTGAGTATGGATTTTAGGGAACTCACATTCTTGGAATAAAGGCCAATTACTTATAATGACCTACGATAGTTAGAATCTGCTAATCATAAGTTTGCATGCATCATCCCAATTGAGCTAATCATTTCTATGTATTACCAACCATGTCATTATAACTCCCTTCATAGCATAATTTAAGGAATTGACCCACTGACTAATGGTAGGTACATGAACTTGTAGGCATAAAATGAACTGATTAATATCCTCGATCACATAGTATGAAGGAATTTTTCTCTCATGGGTAAAGACCATTCTCATAAGTTAGAGTTCATGATCACCCCAAGCCCATTTGAGTAAATATGCATCTGAGTCTCCACTAACAAATGAAGCTATTTCCCAAGGAAAAGTGCCTTATTTGGTTATATCTATATAGTCCTACATATGATCATCTACTTGATAGAGAAAATCAACTTCTAAATGAGTAGGAAATTTAGTAAAGATGGATGCACAATATTCTATGACAACTTGGTGTACTAATGACTGAGTAGCTACTGGTTTAGGCTTCCATTGTTAAAATGTCTTTAACTATTGAGTGAGTAAATATTGTACCTAAGGTTTAGTTTTCTCATACAAGAATTTGTACTCAACTGCATGTAGAGCTTTTGGGTTCTCTTTAGAGTTTACCTTCATCTAGTTGGTTTCATGCACGACATAAGAAGAGTCTAGTTTAGCCAAAATGATTTAGAGTTCATGAGCCTTATTCAAAAAAATGATGATAATCTTATCTCCTTTATGCACTTCTAGTTGATTTTGTATAGGACTTATAGTCATATGACCATCATATGCCCATTTCTTACCAATCAATATAGGGTAATGTGTTTCTATTATCTTCATATAAATGACTTCAAATTCACCTCATTGGCTCAATTCTATGACTTTGATCTCAACATCTTATAATATACCAATCGGCTCAACTCTTCCATAATCTGTTAAGCTCATAGTTACTAGGTTATAACTTAGAACCGGCCATCCAATAGCCTCTCATGTAGACCTAGGAATCATGTTGACCGTGCTACCAAAATTAAAGATACCATTTGGAATTTTATATCCTACAACTTTAATATCGATTCACGCATCTACATCTCATGGCTTTTTTGTTTTGACATACCATACAAGTTTTTGTCTTATGTTTCCCTCACTATGCACACTCCAATAAATTATGTAGTAAGTTTGTGATTTTCCTGAGAGATGTCTTCATTACACAGTGTGTTTAAGAACTTTAGTAAATCCATTAGTGCAGTAAAAACCCCATCCTAATGTATAATACACATGATTTAACCATACATTTGGGCATCTATTATTTTATCATCTCCTTCAATAGTGTTTTAATGTTGAATATTTTTTAACATCTATGCATCTTCATACATGATCCATTTTCCTATGGCTAAGTCTAGGTATTTATCCTATTTTTATTTTAAAATTCATTGGTCCTAAGGCATTTTGAGAGGAGGTAGTCCTTGCTCTATGTTTTGGTGTCTTATAACAACATTCAAAAATGTATCCTCCTTAGGCTCCGCATTTACCATGTTAACATTCCTGACAACCTTTTCCTTTCTTTGCCTTTCTAAGGTAAGACAATATTATATCTCATGTTGTTCATATACTCTATAATATGTTCAATAAGATTATCTTTGAGGATTTAAGGGACAATTTCATTACACATGATTATACTCTCCACATAAATAGCAATGCAAAGGAGATCATTGATAATTATTTCCTCTACCCCCTCGGTAACCTCCTTTGTATCTGCCCCTAAATCTTCTTCTATTTGATTGATAACCTCCTTTATACCCTCCCTATTACTATATTTTATTTTAATGTTGATGTTGTTGAGTATTATCTCCAATTCTAAATTGTTTTTGTGCAACTATTGGGGTCCACCTAGTTTATTGTTGTATCATTGTTGGATTCTAGGGGTTGCATACTAGTATTATGGTGATGGTGGTGTCTAACTTAGTGAATGAGGGATCCAACTAGCCAAACCTTGAGGCTAGTACTAAGGCAAACAAGGAATCCATTGTGGACCTACTTGGGTCACATAACCTTTATCAACCTCTGGGCTTAGAATCATCTACTTCATTGAGGACACTTGTGTAATGATGATGAATATATTCTTTCTAATATCTTATTCAAGATCCTATAAAACCCTAAAATTATTTTCATCATGATTATGCAACTTAAAAAAATTATAATATAAATTCTATGGATTTTTTCAATACTATTACATGAGATGGAACTACATTATTACATGTCATATTACTCTATAGATTTCATAGAACTTGATCTTGATCTTATGACAATCATTCTTGTGATGTCCTTCTTTCTCGTACTTCATGCACCATAGATTTATATTAGGTTTATTTGCCTCATGATATTGTTCCATCTTATTCATAAAATCTTGAAATGTATTTTCAATCTTAGAACCCATGACAAGAGCTTCCCCATAGTCTTTAATTTACTTACCCATAGGGTAGCAGCTCTAGCATCTACTTTAGTAGCATATTGATTCTATGTTATAGCAAATCTGATTCTAAAATGTAGTCCTTCAATAAACCATGCATCTTTATCTTTATTTGTTAAGTCAAATTCCACCTTATTCATAACATTAAAGAACCTACGATCATAGTCACAAATTGATTCTCCTGACTTCTGCCTAATCTCTTTCAAGTCATGAATAGTCTGATTTTTAAATTTATTTATCTTAAACTCTATGATAAGCCATTCTTTAACCTGTTATAGACTTACCTGCATAATTTCTCTATGTTACATAAATTTATGCACTCTTCCATTCAGTACCCCTATTAACTCACACTTCTTAATATCCTCATTAGTAATACCCTTAGCTTTCCATCTCATTTCACAAGTTAGTAAGTATTTTTCAAGGTTCACAAACCCATCATATGTCACTACATTTATAAATGTTCCTACAACACCCATTATGTAAATTATTATCGAGGGGATATGTTGTGTAGTTTTTATAAGAGGAGGCTACATTCTGTGTGATCTTGCTTGCGTACTTCAAAGATTTATTTGCACACTAAGAGAGTCAACTTATTTACTCTATTTTTTTGTGTTTCATTCTTTTCTCTACTTGGTTTCAACAAACCCTATAGCCTTCAAAGCCTTTTAAATTGATGATGTTTCAATTTCAATACCCCAATGATGCACTTGTTCTAAAAATAGACCTTCCCAACTACTATCTTCTTGTCCACCTGGTTGAAAATTTTTATTGGAATATAAGAAATTGGGCTATGAGGATATGTGTTCTTCTAGTGAATGATTCTTTCTTGTGACTTCTTCTAAACTTTAACCTATGATTACTTTGCAACTTTCTTTTACTTATTTTCCTAATACTTCATATCCTTATTCTAATAATACCCATTTTTATGGTTGTGCACTACATCTATCATTTAATTATCCTACTTCTACACTATTCCCACCTTCTTCTTCAAACATATCTTCTTCCTCTCATCATTCATCACTTCTTTATTTATATCAGCATTCATATTCTTTCATCTCATAATTCTTCATCCTTCATTATTCATCTCATTCATCACATATTCCTACTTGTTCATCATCTATTATATAGCTACTCTTAATTTTAATCGCAGCTACATGTTTATTCTTCTGTTTACTCCATCTATTATTTTATCATAGCTCACGTTCTGAATCCAAACTTTTCTTCTAACTTTTTTTGCCTCGTGTCTCCATTCTAGATTCATGTTCAAGCCTTATCTGCTCATCTAATCATCATGCATTGTCATGTCACACACACCCCCATACACCTGAAGTGATTACTCCATATTGGTTAGAGTAGGCACTATGGCCTTGTCCACAACCAACATTTTCACAAAGCTATGTAGCCTCTAAAGCTATGTAGCCTTATACTACAAGCTCAGTTATATATCCATCTACTGTAGTATCAACCCAATTATTTATGCTCTTGTCTATTTGGTTTCCAATTTCTACAACTAGCCTATCTTTTCTTTAGTTTAGAGTATAGTTTCTTCTATTTTTGGGCTAAAACAATAATATTCCAATCAGACTAACTAGTTAGCTAGCAATTCAGGTAATTCACACCAAAAAAAATCATAAATTTCTCCATAAATATGCTCTCGAATGATTTCCTTTATGGTAAGACCAATCCATTTTGATTTTTATTCTACAAAATTACATATCTTTTGGTCTAACCATGTCTCAATATCTCTCTACCTTGGTGACCATCTTAGTGTAATTTCCTCTAGAAGGACTATTTCAATCTCATCACACCATTGTTAGCAGAGGTTCCTGAAGCATCAAAACATGCTACGGATGAGGATAGCTATGATATATTTTGATTGCATAGAATGGTGTATTGAGTTAATATAAAGGTTTTGATAATAGGAACATAGGAATCATTAATTATCCTGCATTATTGAGAATTAAGAATAACTAAGGTTTCATAAACAAAAATAAAGAATTTAAATTAAATAGAAAGTAACCAAACATTATACATAAGAATGCATGAAATGAACATAGTAAGTAATCACACAAGTAACCATAACCAGATAAATCTCTATTGATCTCTTCAAAAGTGGAGTTCTATTCTTCTTACAATCCAAAGTATATATAGACATTTACAATCTATGACTATTCATATTCTTCTCGTACTTGACACCAAAAGTGGAGTCTATTCATATTCTAACCTATTAAAAGTCATGAAGATAGAACAAATAGACTTATACATGACTAAATGAGTATATAAAATATGAATATTAGACAAATATAATGTGTAGATTCACAATCTGAATTCTTCTCCCAATAATTCTCAAGTAGCCCCTCTGCTTATCGTACTTCATTATAGATCACCTCATGAGTAGGAGATTGCTTACTAGCTAGTAGATGATATTTTGTGCTTTTGCATAAGATGCTAACATAAGGCATGTCTATCACTCCCAATATCTATTAGGCACCATTCCTACAAGGCCTTCCCTCCCATTCATAAAATGACAATCAGACTAGACTCCACCCTAGGGAGAGATGAAGTCAGACATTGGGACTCTAAGGGCATAATTAGGATCACCTAGCAAGGTACTTGACCCACCTTAATATAAATTATGGCCACCATAGAGGATAATGATAATCTCTACCTCAATTTTGTGAATGACCATGAGGTGTTATCCCAAATCATGGCTTTAAAGAATAAGAAAAGAAAGAAGGTTCAGGCGAGCCTATCTACTACCCCTCCATATCCTACTCACTTCATAGAGGATCCAAATTTTACTCCTCCCACTATATCCAAGACCTTCTCCTCCTCATGCCCTAGCTTCAACCCCACCTCCTCTAGAATATCTTGAACCTCATCCTTTGCCTCCTTAAGTAGTAACTACTCCTCATGCTCTAGTTTCTTCTCCTCCTCTAGTAGCACCTACTCATCATACACCAACTCCACCTTCACCTCCTTTGGCCACTATGGTACCCTCACCAAAGTTGAATTAAACTTGCATTACTCAATAATAGGCATCCCAAGCATAGGTGACTCGACCACTATCACCTCAACCCTGGGTCGCATAGACCCTGAGGTTTGACATCATTATAAGTCTAGAGGTAAGCCTAAAAAGGGGATCCTTTTAATTTTCAATGTATGTTCCACCCTTTACACCTCATGTTTACTCTATCTCCCTTCCACTCCTCACTCCCTCCACCTTCTAGCTCCTAGTCATGACACCCCTCAATTTTGCTCCCCTCCCACAATCTCCCTAAGTGGTAACTCTTATTTCCCCATTTCACCCCCTCTATCATTCACCTAGGTACCTTTGGAATCGGTCCTCTTAGGCATCCTTATCTCTTCATTCTCCTCTACCCTATATATTTTATAACCTAGAACCTTCTCAATTCCTTTATTGGGCTTGCCTTCAACCCAAGTACCTACAAACACATCTTCATTAGTGAACATGCCTAAAAATATTGGGAATGCATCTCCAATGGAAATAACTATCCCAATACCCCCTTCAATCATCTTGATGCCTCCCTTTATAGTTTAACTTCCTCCATAATCAGCCCTTATGGCTCTTATTATCCCTACTAGCCTATCCATTGTAGCATCTGGAGATGACCTAGGTAAGAGACCCAAGAAAAGTAGAAGGCCACTCACCCTCAGGCTTTATTTTAAAGACCTTTCACTCTAGTCTAACCTCCTTCATCGATATCAATCGTTCCTCCATCCCTAATAATGGCATTTCTATATATTACCCCTCATCTCCCTTTTTTAATTACTATAGGTACCCAAGGATTTGTCTTCAATAAGCCAATTTATTCCCTTCTATTGAAAACCCTTCTCTTAGAGATCATTGCCGCTCAAGTGGGCATGACCCAATAGTAGTGTTAGGCATAAATGTTTCCTTGTTCCTCCCCTTTCATCCTTCATTTTATCCCATGCCCCCTCCCCATCGATTATTTTCCTCATTCACTCCTTATGCATCTTCCATCTCCCCTGTATCTCATCCTTTTCCTTTCACCACCATCTCTTCCACCGATCCAACACCTCCTAGAACTTAGGGAATGGTCCCAAGGTTGTAATCACTAGAGATTATAGTCCAAGGGTGACCCAAATGTATAGTGTAACTTCAAAAAAGCCACGAGAAGCATGAAGAGGACTCTAAAATAGAGGTTCATCCAAGAGGGGAACCCAGTGGTATGGTAAACTTAGCAAGATATATATTCTCCCTCACCAAGGTGAGGACTTCCATTGGGGAGGAAAATCAAGTTGAGAATCCACTTGTCATTCTCTATGCAACTCATGATATGTCAAGGAAGATCCTCAAAGATATGTAAAGTTAGGGTTAGACACTAAAATCCTAGGTAAAGAGCTATGTTTCCATCAAGATGATTAACTAGGTCAAGGATGTCATCTTAATGCTCTTCTCAATTTTTGGGAATGTGGTGGAGACCATGTTAGAGACAAATATGCTTATCTAGTGGACTCAAAATTACATGGATAGGATCACTGAG
Source organism: Torreya grandis (assembly GCA_037957365.1). Taxonomy (NCBI): domain Eukaryota; kingdom Viridiplantae; phylum Streptophyta; class Pinopsida; order Cupressales; family Taxaceae; genus Torreya; species Torreya grandis. Next base: position 2,240,236 of record JARHVA010000230.1, read on the forward strand.
ATAAACAGGAAGTGTAAGAAGTTGCTAGTGGTGATTAAGAAAGGTATGCTCCTAAAATTAAAGCTAATTCCCTCTTTAGACTTGGGATTGTATCAGATATATGCTAGGAACATGAGGATGGCTATGGAGGAATGGTTAATTATGGCTTAGACTATAATAAGACCCTGGGAAGAGGGTAGGAAAAAGATATTGACCTACTTCAAGGATGGCAATATCTCTATATTATTCCATTGAGATGGTACCCTAATAGATAGGGGAGAATTTTTTATTTCACTTTTTTCTCTTTGACTAATTCCTTTATTTATAAGGTCTCAAAGTAAATAGAGAAGGGGCTTGAGAAGTTCTTAAGATATCAATTTAGTCTATGATAAGCATCAACCAAGTGTCTGGGGTCTAGGTGTTAATGGAAGCTCCCTTGCATGTGTACTAAAGGCTGGTGACTCAAGCCAAGGTGATATTTAGAGAGCCCTTGAAGAACCTTGATAAGATGGAATAAGAATTTGACCTTGTGGTAGTCATGTTGGAAGCTAGGGATGTGAGATCAAAGTAGTTGGGAGTTGGATCTTCACAACTACCTCTCTGTATCAACTAGGTGGTCCCCCATAGATCTTTTTGTGTGCTTGATGGGATTTTGTTTGTTTTTAATTTTGAACTATAGTTTTAACTATTGTAAGTGGCCATCATGGATTAGGATGGGAATCTCATGCTATTTGGAGGTGAATCCCATCCTTATCTATATAAGGCAAAGTCATATTTTAATATAGGGTTTGACTAAAAAAAATTTGAGAGTGTTGTCAGATTATATCAAGGATTTCACCTACTTTCTCTTTCATCTCTTCAGACTATAGAATTTTCCATGATCGATTGTTGTAACAACACTTACTTTTTTTAATGAATATAATTCTAGTTTTCTACAAAGGGCTTGTTATGCATCTCAATTGTCTTGCATCTCCATTATGAATGCTTGTTAGGTACTAGATTAATTAGATTAATACCTTGCCAATTAAATGTATGATATGGTTATGATGTGCTCAAGTATTATAATCACTTTGTGAACTCTCTTATTTATCTTATTTTAAAGTATTGTTAATTTGTGTGTTAATCTACAAGTACCATTAGGTGTTTATGTGTAGTTTACTATAAAGTCTTAGTACTTATATTTAGTGAGGGTTCATATTTGAGGCATGCTCCCCTATTTCCTCATACTCTTCCCAATGTGTGTTCTTGGAGGTATAAATTTTAGTGAAACTTAGTTTATAGTGGTATACTTTTGGCAAGGGAACTTGGTTTAATGGTTTATGCATTGATTTCATTTTAAATCTAGGGGATCTCTTTTATGCCTTACTCTCCCCTCTCTTTTTGTGTTTGTTTTCAAATACTGAACTACCCTTTCCCCTTGTGTCTATAAAATAGAGGAGTATAATACATAAACTTCAAACATAACCTCTGATAATTAGATATATGTGTAATAATCATATAATGAACTTTCAATTATTACACCACATCTCTTGGAGACTATTCATTTGATATCCACTTTAAAGTCAAATACCCATAGTCATGCCCTGGGCTAATCCCAAATCAGTCCTAAAATGGAGGATGAAAGTCCATCATTGTTCCCATATTCCTCTTCAAGGAATACCCAATCTCATGGGTATTTCATGAGTCAGACTTTAGATAAAATAATAGGAATAGGAATGGTGTCATAACAAGAGGGATGTCATTATAATCATACCCAAAAGTAGAAAGATCATAATCACTACCTTGATTATTGATATTTGCATTTATATCATTAGTTTTTTCATTATCATAGTTGTAATAAAAATAGGATTTATCTTGTGTTTGGTGCTCGTATATGTCTTCACTACAATACATTTATTATTAGGTGAATTAAATCAAATCATCAAAAAGATGCTTCCTTATATAGCATTCTGCTAGTGATGCCATAAGGGTTGTATTTTTCAAAACAACTGTGAAAAACATAACTAGTAGGGCCAAAGAAATAATGTAACTAAGCATCCCTAAGTTATCCCATATAAGTAAGAGAGAAATTAGATCTAAAAATAAAATACACAAATCTAAAATTAACTTTTTTGAATAAGGCAAAAACCCTATTATATAAACTAGGGTTTTTGGTTTAATAAATAGAGGATGAGTTCTCCAAATATTTAATGTTTTTGGATTCATAAGAGAAATATATAAACAATAAATTTGTTTGAATGTAATTAATTATTGTTTAGATTTTAGCAATGTAATATAGTATTTTAAAATATATCTCATTTAGGATGTGCAATAAATATATCAAGTACCAAGTAATTAAAGGATAAATGAGAGAATATATTATTTATTATTTTATTTTGGACTATGGCAATGATCAAGAAATCATCACTGTCACCAAATTTTTAACCCTAAATTTGGATAAATGTATTTATCATATCCTTTGTGGTATAAGGGTTATGAATATAGAAATGACAATGCACAAGGGTGATAATCAGATCTATAGTAGGCCAATTAGATGTTAACTCATATATAAGCATACACTTAATTTATTATGTTGAATATAGGATAAATGTATGTTGAATATAGGATAAATTTATATATTACAACTAAGTTATGCATAGAAATGATAAAGAATTATTATACTTAGTTGGTTCTAATCCTAACACAATGTTGGATCTGGAATAGGTAGGAAATAGGCTAGGAGATGGTTCTGGAATAGTCATTAGATATTGAATCTGACACTCTACAAACTAACATTAATTTGGGATGGTTATGTTGATTCTACTATCTAGGTTAGATGCAAGTGTCATGCATGAAATACTTTTTGAAAATGGATGTGACCAACTTGATGCTTCTGGGCTTGACTTCACCTTTGTTAAGGAGTATTCAGCTTTGGGTATGGACTATTATTCCTCATGAATTATTAAAACCTCAGTTTTTCATATTCATAGTGACCTTAGTGTAAAATGAGTTAGTGGGCATATGGTGTTGAGATGACCTCAAATACCTCATTGTAAATGGTTTTTCCTACCTAGTCAATACTCTAAAAGAGGGCCTCAGACTCATGTAGTTCTCCCCTATGTGTTATCTTATGTGTGAATCATGCAATATTATGCAAAATAAGTACAACATTGACCTAGCTTGTAACTTGGTAAATCAATCTCTTGGGTTATTCTATTATTAATTTATATGTGTGTGTGTGTGTGTGTTGTACCTATGATTGGTATTGAAATAGGTAAGCTTTGTTAAATTGAATGTTTGATAGAGTGTTTTTGATAAGTTTCCTTGGTTTCTTTGGTCAATTTCTAGGTGAGTAATGAATGAGGTTTGATCTTGTATTTATATCAATCCCTTTGGAGTAATAACTCACATTAAATCACTTAGGTTGACCATTAGGATATGTTTCATTTATAAATTGGATGACTTTATGATACTGGGCACTTACATCATGTCAGGGCACTAGTGTCTATCATAGACACTAGTGTTTAGGTAATAGGAAAGTAGGTATAGGCTCAAAACTTGTAGAGGTGAAAGATAAGTATATTTTAATCATTATGGGAAAGATATAAGGCCTAGGCCATCAACATAAGATTGGTTCGATTAAGAGATATAGGCCAAGGAGCACTAGATAGATAAGATGCGAGATTTATGAAAGTGAGAAAGGTCCAGAGCTAAGAGGAATAGCTAATGTTTGAGTTTTATAAGTGTACAAGACTGAGCTATTATATAATCCATAAATATCATCTACATTACATAATTCATATTTATCTAATAGGCTATAATGATAAATAATTCCAAATGTTATAAAATAAATTAGACTAACCATTGTAAGGGGAAAGGAATAGTCAAACTTTTTTATTTTTATATAAATCTAAGACTATATATAAATTTTGTGTAACCTTATCCTAAAAATATACAAGTTAACTGATGGAAGGATTATGGAAGATCAAGCTTGTAACTTGCTTAATAGAGAAATGATCAAACCTAAAACATTATAGAGAGAAAATATATACTAAACAAATAATATTCATGCTATAAAATCTTCTTCCACATTAATTTTATGTTAACTCAACTCAACATACTAATTTATACCTTTATCCAACCTTGAAAATATAAAAAAAGGTGATAACAGGGTTTCTAGACCTTAAAATTTAGCCTAAAAATGAGTTTCTTTATTAACTTTATTTATATGTGTTTTAAAAAAATTAAAACAACTTTATAACCTCACATTTATCTTCATTCACCTCTCTACAAAATTTCATTGCATTTGGCTAGGTCATTTTCAAGTTATGATGATTTTAGTGTTTCTAGTGCTCTAAACAAGCCTCGTTTTAGACCTGTAGATTGATATTTTTGAATATATTGAGTTGTATAACTAAAAAATTATTTAAACTAATTTAAAACTTTTATTAAAACTTAACATGCCTCTTCATAAAACTTCATGTAATTTTAAGTGTTAATTTTCAATTTATAGAAGTTTTAGTACACTAAAACCCTAGTTCATTATGTACATACCAAGAGCACTAAATCAAGTGAAACTTAAATTTTAAGACCTATTTTGGAATATTATAAATTATAAAAATTTATTCACATATACCTATTACTCTTCCAATCACTTTTATACCTTTATCAATCTTAAAATATGATAAAAGACCACTTTCTTTACTGTTATAAACACTTTTTCCTTGACTATAACAAACCTGTACCATCTTTCCAAACTTGTAACACAAATGAATGATATTCCAAAAAAAAATCATGATGATTTAAAACCCAAAATACATTAAAATACACATAATATGATCTTTAATTTTAATAATATAATTTAAATTGACATTCTTTCATTGTTTTAAATGCAAACATATTACATCAGCACTGTAAATACCCTATTTTTTAAAACTTCCTCATTATTTTCTCAAATTTATTTTAATTATTTGAGTTCATTGGTATCTATTCTTGTCTTATTCTCTTATCCTATGTACTCCTATCTCTCTTTATCCTTTATTTTGTTCCAAAAACTTCTCAACTATCTCATTAATTCACAAACTTAACCTATGTCCTTACTCAAGATAATAACCCTGGTTGAGTTTGACATAGACACTTATGAATTAAGACATTTAAATTATTATAAAACGTGTATAATAAATTATCTGACCTCTCTTTTAATTACCATGACCTTTGGTTTCACTAGGAGATAAGAAAATCCTTTCAAATGATCTTTACAAATTCAAATTTTCAAATACACAGTTTTGACAAAAAAAATTGAAAGCAAGGTAGAAAGATTGAAACAACGCAAGGTGAAGAATGAAAAATATTCACATAGACAAAAAATTACTCCTAAAACCTATTCAATCTAAAATTTTCAAAAATAATCAACTAATTATAATGCTCATGCATCATGCTCCCTAAGTACAAAAGCTTTCATGAGCTCCTGTTCATTAGATCTTTAATAATGCTCCTAATCAATGACCTATTCATTAACATTTATAGGTGATTTAATTATGAATTATTCTCCTCTATAATTATAAATATATTACACATTAAAATAAATAATTTATCTTATTTCCAATATGTTTCACTTGTCCTTACGAAATTCCTTTCTCCCACCTCTAGCTATTGAAATGAACTCCCTCTTGTATATCCTCTTGAGAACATTCTTGTACCATCATTTTATCTCTCTATTTTGTCTCCATTTTAATATTAAGACACTCCACATTTTATATAACAATAAAACCAACCATATCTCCAATCACCACTTATATATTCATCACTTGGTCAACTTCTTCACTCTCCCTCTCATACCAATGAACATGTTGAACTACTCCACACTTAGTCCTCTTCTTAGGCACTTGATCTATAGCTAGAATTGAACAATGCATAAATATATTATGGAAAATAAGAGTTCCCTCATTAACCTCAAAAATTAATTCATTATGCTCCAAATTCATGTTTTCCAACTCCTCTCCAATGCTAACATGCTTCTTATACTTTTCACTCTCACAATGAGCTCTCAAAAGCTTCATATCAGCCACCTCCAAGGTTGATTTATTCTCAATCACAACTTTGATTTTAGATATTATTAATAGCTAAACATTATCAATTATATACTTGTTTTTACTTACTTTCAAAACCTATACATTCACTACTTCCACCACGTAAACAGGTAACTCTAATTGGTTGATTTCTTCCTCTAGCTACAATTCTACATGGTTTTCGCTTTCCTTAAACTCTATCACATTCATATTCTCCTTCATGATAACTCCTTACTTTATGAGTTTCTCAAAAATGTCTTGATCCATGTTTTCAAAATCATATTTGGGTTATTCACAACCGACCTTTTCTTTCTTTATTAGCTACAAGAACTCTTTTCCACTCATGATCAATACCTTAGTATTGTTTTCAGCTTCACTATCATCTTTCAATGGGAGTAAAGTATGCTTCTTACCATTGTTTTCCAATGTATAGGTGTTATCACATATATCCCTCCCATAAAACTACTAATTCCTACCCAACAACACATGGTAAACATGCATAGGCATGATGTCACAAAGACTTCATCATTATAGTTATCAATCTGAAAATCAACTTGGCATTACTCATTGACTAGTACTTGATGTCTCTTATGAATCCAAGATACTTTGTATGGTGTGGAATGTTTTGATCTTATCAAACCTATTTTTTCAACCATTTATAAAGAAACCAAATTATCTATACTACCACTATTAATGATAACCTTATAACATTTACCTTTTGATTTTCATGTAGTCCTCAACAATCTCTTCCTTTGGGTTGGTTCCTTCACCTCCTTATTTGGATTTATCAGTACTCTATTCATGAATAAGGACTCTCCCACTTTAAGTTCTTACATATGTGGTGGTGATCCTACACTTTCTTCCTTAACTTGAACAACTTGATTACTCCCTACATTTCTTATATGGATTGTTTGTGGATTCTCAAGTCATTCATATCCCTATGTCTAGAATACATGTTACATTTGAAACATTTCCCCCAAAATCCTTCTCCTCTAGCTTTTATATATATATAATTATTTATCTATATGAATAGCCTCCTTTTTTACTATTATATTAACCTTGATATTTTCTTGCTTCTTCATTATGAACTTACAATTTATTTCTACCACCTTGTTGTCCTCTAACTCTAAAATGTCTGCCTCCTCCTCTAGATTGTTGAGTTTGTCTTCTAACCAACTTCTCTTCTATTTTGAGAGAAAATTGATAAGCCTATTTAACTAATTTTGGTGATAATAAACTGATTTCATCCTAAATATTAAACCTTAAACTATTAATGTATCTTGATATTTTCTCAACATCTTATTCTACATGACCAACTCTGATTGTAAGTTTATATAATTCTTTAATGTAATCCTTTACACCCATGTCTTTCTGATTCACATTTTATATTTTATTAATCAAATTAAACTATTATTTTATAGGAATGAATTTTTATTTGAGTTTTTCTACCATCTTATCTCATGACTTGATCTTCTCTTTACCTCTTTTCTTTCTTTCCTCTTGGACATTATCCCATCATAGAGATGCATGTCCCTTCAACTTTGTACAAGTAAATTTGACCTTATTGTCTTAAAATATTCCTTAAAATTCAAAATACTTGTCCATTATAGCTATCCAATCTACTAATTATTCAACATTTACACTACCTCTATATACTTGAACTTCCAATTTGGGCTTGGAACCTATTCCAATGATTGTTTTTTAGTCTTTCTTCTATTCTTTCTTTCTCTTCTTATTATATAACCTCTTCTTGTGATTTTTACCTCCTTCACTCACATCAACTATCATAACATCTCTTATTTTATAAATTTATATTGCTTTCATTCATTCTTTCATATTTCTCATCTCTTCCAACAACATATCCATTGGTTGTCTTCTTGGACCTCCTCTAGCACCACCTCTAATTGTTCCTCTAAGTTTCATTCTTGAAATTATTTCAAGTTTGTTTTTCACAAATAATATTAAATCTTATTAATTAAATATTTATCCTTATGTCCCTCTTTAATTACAACCAAAATCTTTCTCTAATATCAAAAATAGAGGGATTAAAAGATCAAGCTTGCAACTTGCTTAAGAGATAAATGATCAGACCTACAACTTTATTGAGAGAAAATAGATACTAAAAAAATAATATTTATGCTAAAAAATATTATTCCAAATTAATTTTATGTTAAAATAACTCATCATACTGATTGATGCCTTTATCCAAACTTGAAAATACAAGAAAAGATGGAAACAGGGTTTTTAGACCTTAAAATTAGGCTAGACTAAGTTTTTTAATAACTTTCTTTGTATGTGTCTTCAAACATTGAAAATAAATTTAAAAACTCATATTTACCTTTATTCACATCTCTAAAAAAATCATCTAATTTTACTAAGTTGTTTTCAAGTTGTGATGATTTTAGTGTTTCTAGTGCTCTGAATAAGTCTTGTTTTAGACCACCAGACTGAGATTTTTGAATATCTTGATATGTAGACATATAAAATTATTTAAACCACTCTAAAACTTTAAAAAAAAACCTAAAATTCCTATCCAAAAAAATTCATATGATTTTAAGGGTTTTTTTCAAGCTATATAAGTTTGAAAACATTAAAACCCTAGTTGATTGTGTAGAGGCCAAAAGCACTAAATCAAGTAAAATTTTAATTTTAAGACCTTTTTTGGAAGATTATAAATTTTAAAATTTTATACACATATACCTCCTACTATTAAAATCAATTTTTTACCTTGATCAATCTTTAACTATGATAAAAGATAATTTTTTTGATTGTTGTAAGCACTTTTCTTTGACTATAATAGACATGTACTGTCTTTTCAAACCTGTAACACAAATGAATGTTGTTACAAAGAAAATAATGATTAATTAAAATAAAAAATAAATTAAATTACACATAATAGGATATTTAATTTTAATAATGGAATTCAAATTGGCATTCTTTCATTGTTTTAAATGCAAACATGTTACAGTAGCACTGTAAATACCCTATTTTTAGAACTTCCTCATTCTTTTCTTGAATTTATTTAAAATATTTGAGTTAATTGGTATATATTATTATCTTATTCTCTTATCCCATGTAATATTCTCTCATTATCCTCTCCTTCATTCCAAAAATTTCTCAACTTCTAACTAATTCACAAACTTAACCTATGTCTATACTCAAGATATCAACCTTGTTTGAGTTTGACATAGGCACTTGTGAATTAAGACATTTGAATTGTTCTAAAACATTTATATGACCTTAATTGACCCCTCCATGAAGTAACATGACCTTTAGTTTCACTAGGAGATGAGAAAGTCCTTTCAAATGATCTTTACAAATTCAAATTTTCAAATAGATAGTTTTGGTGAGAAAATTGAAAACAACCTAAAAAGACCAAAATAAAGCAAGGTGAATCATATAAAAGATTCACAAAGATAAAACATGACTTATAAAACCTATTTAAGACCAAAAAAGATAAAAATAATCAACTAATACTAATGCTCTTTCATCATTAAGTGATGTTTTGGGATATATTTATTCATTATGGCAGACTTGTTCTTATGTTTATCCTATCAACACAGACCCATATAGTCATGACTGTCTAACTAAGGTTGGGTTTTTCCTAATATATTTTCACATTTTAATTTTTTTTAGATTTACATGGTTTCCTTCCTTTTATCCTAAACCATTGTTTCACAAACATGATGGAAAAAATGTGCAAAATAGAGGAATATTCCCTTGACATGGTTTAACACTCTAAAATAAAATAAATTGTTATGGTTTCAAGGAACTACCAAGGCAATGTTTAAACTATGTATCCAACATGAATAATATAAGACATCCATGTGGTTTTATGAGTGTGTGGATGAAACTATGTATCCAACATGCATAAAATAAGACCTTCATATAGCTCTATGAGTGTGTGGATAGAACAACTTGAGTGAGGATTTATGAACCTCATCTTACCTAAAAGTGATGATGCAACTACATGTAGTATATTACTCTCCTTTAGAATAAGGTAAATATAGATAGACCAATACATAATGAAAATGTCACAAATGTATGATATTCAATGAAACTTGACTTAAGTCATGTTTAGCTATAGGTTTGGTATATGACTTGGCTCTTGATATTTAGAGGTGTCTTATTCTCGCTTCTATATTATAAATGGCTTGGTTAGACCTTGTATATATAGGTTAACTTAGGATAACTTATGTGAACTTTTCAATTATATTAATAGACAAAACAAGAGTAAAGGTACAAGTATCATGACAATAGGGTAATAGACCCACAAAACTAAAAGGGATAACCATGTACACACATAACAAACTTGTACAGTGTGCGGGTTTGACCAAGAGATGATTATATTCCTATTTTTGAGGTGGGGCTAGGTAATAATAGAGGATTATTCTAAGTTTTTTAAATAATATAAATTGGGAATAAGATAATGTAAATATGGGTTTTGTGCCATATTTAGGTGCCTACATAACTCCCCCACTTTGGCATGGGTATGTGAGATAAATCCATAAGTGTTTCAAAGTATAAATGTAAATAATTTGAAGCTGCTCCTTCACTTTCCTAAAAAAAAGGATGAGGGATTTTGACACACACCCAAGCTGAGATTCCATCCATATTGTATAGCTAATGAAATTGAAACAAATTTTAAACACTATAGGTAGTAAAATGCTCATGATGTGTGTTCATTTTGAAAATTTATGAACTTGAATTTTAAAATGAAACATGAGTTTGGAATCAACCCAAATTTTTCACCATCAAGACTTTTAATAGGTGTTAAAACATATCCAACACTTCTCTATGAGTATTTAATACTTATTGATCAAAGAAGTAGGTAAATTTTCCACTATGATACTTTTAAATTTTGCCTTTTAGAATATTTTTGCTTTGTAAATGCCATGATATATGCCCTCCATTTAAGTTAAGGATGAACAACTTGAGTTTAAATCACTCTCTCAAAATAAAATGTTAAATGTATCATATGTTTTGAATTTTTTTCATATTTTAAAGTTGAATTTTGAATCTAATTATGCCACATAGAATCATTTAAAGCATAATTTTGTGTATGAGAGATAGTATCATATCAATCAAAATGCTTTAGGGATTGATTCCCCCTTTGGTGAAGAAAATTTGGAAACAAGTAGTATGCCCCCAAATGTCACAAGCAAGCCCATAGTTAGGATAGATAAAGCAATGATAACAAATAATAAGTAACATCCACCCATATATACATGGTAGAAACCATGGATAAATAGGCACCATACAAGTATATCATAATATTCATGATAAAAATCATAGATACAATAATAATAATAATATATTAATTTTAGACACATAAATTTAGACACGGGTACTTGACAATATTAATTCTTAACACATTTTGAGCTACATGACTTGCACCCAAATACATGACTCTTATTCCCATTCCTCTAATCCATTCATCTATATAGATATTTGACCCTTTGTTTACCATTATCATTACACAAAAAAGTTCAATTATAATTATTGAAGCTATCTAAAATCACCATCAGATTATATCCAATGTTGAACTCAACTCTTTGACCTTTCTAAACAAGCCCACCCTAGGAAAACAAGGGTATTATATACCCCTTTCCACTTGGGTCAGTTGCATCCCATGCCAAATAATGATTAATTTACAAATTCAAAATCATCCTTTTAGGTCTTCTCACATGTTTCATAAGGTCAGATAAATGATTTTTTTATAATATTTACCTATAAATACATGTCAATATTCATTCATTTTCCCCAATTGGTACAAGCATACATACTTCTGCACATTGAGCAAAGTTTCCTTAGTATGCTTAAATTTAGTATTATTCATAAGGAGAAGTAATAATACAAGTCAAAAGCCTTCAAAAACAAGTCAATAACTATCATTGTCAAGTATCAAATCCATCTTATAGTTGTATACACCTAGTCAAAGGAGCACAATTTCACATTCACTCTAGGAGGGGGAACTATGTGGGCTTGATTTCCCTCCTTGGAGTATTGGATACATAGGCAATAGCCACTCATCAAGGGAGTGATTGAGGTCATCTCATCCCATTACACTCCCCTCTTTTTATGTCAATTTTTAAAGCTATCAAATTTCCCTAAGGGTTTCAAAAATAAAATAAGACTACAATGATTTCTATGTGGCTAAATGCTAACTATGATATATCATATTTCTCATCACCTAAAATTGAAATAGGTGAAGTGATCAGTTTAAATGTATAATAAACCTAGACAAGTCCATGGTCAATAGACATGGTTGCACCACACTGTTATCTACGTATTGTGCTCCTATCCATAAACATATTTAGCCTCTACTTATGTTCTCTCATTTCCATATTCCTACATTTTTGTCTTTTTCTGCCTATAGTTTATCATAATCAACTGAGACAACTCTGTGTTCAATAGATTGGATTACATTGCATCATCATCCACTTACAGTAGACATGTCCATATTTTTTTTATGATATTGAGAGTGCACAATCATCTCTTATTTTAATTTTCATAGTCAAATAGTCAAAATAATAAATAGAGATTAGTATGTGAGCTACATATTATTACTTTATAGTGTTTTATAAAAATAATAACTTTCCATGTTTAGTAATTTGTCAAAATCAAAATAGTTGAATATTTTATATCTTTATCATTCTAATATTTCTATTTTTACACCTATATAATACATCAATCACATCTTAATTACACTTAGTGTTTTATCAAAAATAGGTTAAAACATATTAGTAAACTCAAACCCTTATTTTCAATAATCTACTTTCTGATTTCATTTTTATTTTGCTTTATTTTCCTAGAAATTATTTTCCAATGTTTTAAAACTAGTAGGATTTATCATTTTAGACAAAGTGGTTCATAGTTTTCCCTACGTTGTGGTGTGAGGGGTGCTACCCTATTACTAAATTCATTAAACACCACTATTCATGAATTTTAATTTCTACGTACTTCATGGTATATTGTAAATGCCTAAGAATATGTTTTAAGCCACATGAAACATTCAACCATTTGTTCTTTTTGTTCACCAATAAGTGGTTAGCCCTAAGAAGTTACTCTTAACTTACCCCATGAGATAAGATAGAGAGGCTATGGGAATAGTGGAATCCTTTATGGTTAGTTCCTTCATGGTCATATTCACTATTTATGACTTTGATCAATATATCTGATAGTCTATAAAACAAACACACCCTTGAATAGTTTTACCTTTTTCTTTTTGTTTGTAAAATCCCCAAAAAATCTTGATAATAATGAATGCATCTAGTTCACAAATTTAAAGCTTAGTATTTCATATTGCCTTACTTTCAAAAAATTTATTCATTATATGTATGCATTTATCAAATCTAAATAATCATAATAAGGATAAAATCATTAATGTATAATATCTAGCATTCATAAGTTCATATTGTTACAACATCCAATCTGGGTTCTTATCTATCACTACTAGGCACCAAATGGCATGTATGACTTAGTTTATTCCACCTGATCTTAGATCCCAATGTTACCTCAATCCTCATCATTCTCCTATTATTATCCCAAGGCTCATATTAGACTCTAATGTCTATGTTATCAACACCTGATGAGGGAAGATACATCATCCACCAAGCTAGAATGAATATTTGCAACATGTTTTCCCACAACCCCCATCACCTCCCACAAGGAAATAAAATCAATATAATGGTTATGACATCCTAAATCAACTCATAAATATTCATACTAAAATTTTTATATCCTACATGATAATTTGCATGATACAACTTTTCTTAGTGATACACAACTAGTATCATTTTCTTCTATCATGAATATACTTAAGTATGCCAGCTAGTCATCACATTAAATAATGAAGAGTTGCCTCCTAAACATGTCATAGAATAAGATATTCCAATATTTATTCAAGGTCAAATATATGGAAAGGGCATCAAACATGTTCTAGTAGACAATGGCTCATAAGTGAATATTTGTAGCTCTAATATCTTGCAAAAATTGGCTATCAATGTGAATAGTATTCAAAAATCAAAAAAAATATGGGCTTTGATAACACCCCTCATGAAACACTCAAATCTATCACATTCAATTTACTATTAGGCCCCAATATACTCCCCACAATTTTTCACATAATTCCATACTAATTACACTACAAATTACTTTTGGTTAGACCCTAAATTCATGCCATGGATATGAATATACTCTTCTAGCAAATGATTCACCTTTCTAATATTACAAAACTACTCAATCATCACTTGGTGATCATCCTATTATACCACCTACACAATCTATCACACTTTATTGAAAACATACATATGAGGTATGGGACTCAAGTATAGAGCATGATAAATCACTAGTCATAAGAATTCAATAAGACATGTAAAAAATCTTACTAATTATTGTAAAACATGAGGATAAAATATCATATCTCTTACTTTTCACAAATTCAAAATATCCTAATTACATGATATGCAAAACCTATCAAATGATAAGTTACATCAACTCAGTTTCAACCCTATTGATCCAAAGATTGCTTATCACATACTATATTCACACATGTAGGAGTGGGGACTTATCATGAAGATATAGTAAATACGAATCAATCAAAAACTCCTATAGAATTAAATATTCCAAAAATAAGGGAAAATCTATTGTCCAAGAGGAAAAACATAATGAAAGTATTAATACTTGTAATATTAACTCACAAAAATAGCAAGATCAAATTCAAGATTTATGTCTAAGGGTTGCATCACTTGAAGATAAGATTATAAATACTCTCAAGCTTCCAAATATCACATCCCTTCAAAATCAAATACAAAGTGAACAATAGAAGCAAGTTGAATAGTAGCAACTACAAATAGCACAATTTGAAAAGGACAAGTTTCTACAAAAACAAATCTAGAAGGAACAATTACAATCAAACAAAGAAAATAGAATTATAATTGAGCAAGGTGGCATACTAAATAAAGTGTTTCTTATAAATGATATAAAAAATCAAGATAAATGAAATACGGATAACACAGTTTCAAAGGATGTACCTACCAAATTTTCATCATACCTAGAGCCTCTAATTCTTAGTCTTTGCATAGATGGCAATCAATGTATGAAGATTGAAGTTATTCCCCTTCACTAGGTCATTATAGGTAGCATGACACTTCTTTGATATTTGGGGTACAATAAGAAACATTTGGGAAATATTATTAGGGAAAAATGTTGCATTGGGTCAATTTAGAGACATGTCATGTTTGGCCATAAAACATGTTCAGTGACATTTCACATTGACCTTAACATGGATCAATGCAAAGCAAAATCGGGAGAATCATGGATGAGATCAATGGGGAAACATTGAATGAAGATCATGACTCTGTCACGTTTGAGCATGAAGTTGTAATGGTCAAAATCCCACACACAGATGATCTCATCAAGTAATAGAAAATAAAATAAACAACCCTTACAATTTTATTCCAGCAAAGGCAAATAACACACTCATAGTAAAAGCACATGATATGATATAATTTGAAGCATAAAAGAAATCAGATCACTCACTAGTGAACTATGGTGTGGTTTAATTTAAATATATGGATACAAATGATTGCCACAATAGAATTCTGAATTTACAAGACCAAGAAGATGATTATGAATCTTATTCATATTACACATAAGATTGATATAACACACCTGACAATGTAAGACCTATATAGAACCATCACATTTATAATTAGATTGAGATCTCATGAATCAAATTGTGTCGCATGTAATTCACAATTTTCCTTATTTTGTCTTTGAAACCCTAAAGGCACCTTGAAAGTTTGAAAACTATAAAAAAAAGAGGTGACTGTAATGAGATGATGTAACCTCAATCACCTTCTTGAGTATTAAATGTTGCTTACATATCCAACACTCTAAGGAGGAAAATCAAACCCACATAGTTCTTCCACTGAGAGTGATTATGCAATTGTATTCCTTGACTATGTGTATCATAGCTAGAAATATGGCTTTGAAAATTGATAATAATATTTCATGACTTACTTTGAGATGATTTAGACTTGGCATAAGGTTTCTCCTTATGAGTGATCTTTAATATGAAAATAATAAGGAAAATATGCTCAATGTGTAATAGTATGTATGCTAGGAACCAAGTGATATCCAAGTGGGAATAGTGAATGAACTTTGATGTGTGTTTATCATAAAACCTTTTGATAATTTCCTTTAGCCAACCTTATGAAATGTATGGGAAGACCTAAATGATTATTTCAAAATTTGTAAATTAGCCATTAATTAGTGTGAGACATAGTTGTTTCAGGTAGATAGTCCCACAATAGTGCTATTGTCTACCTAGTGTAGACCTACCTCAAATAATCAATGATAGTTATCCTTACCTAGGGATAATATGAGGATAGTATGAAGTAATTTGAAGAATTAATTTGGGAATTTTTATGTAACAATTACAAAAAATGAAAGGGTCAAGCCCACATATAGATAAATGACTTGAAGGAATGGAAAATAAAATTCATGCAGTTGGGAATAAATCATGTGGTTTTGGATGTGTCTATAATTAGCATTATCAAGTACCTATGACTAGATTTAAGTGTCTATGCACACCTCTATGGCACACTGTAAATGCTAACTCACAATATGTAGTACTTCCATGTGCCAATAACTTACTGACTTCATTTCAATAGATGTAGAGCATGTAAGTGTTTATTTTAACTATTTTTCACACAAGTATATTTAAGTTGTGCATAACAATATAAATTAGGGAAAAAGAAAGATATATGATATAATATCAAACTAAAACAACCAAATCTAACTCAATCCTAAAATACAAACTGAAAGTATGATAAATGATTGAACAAGTAATGAGAAATGATGAAAAGACAAAGGGAGGTGAAAATAGACACACCTAGGAAAATTTATGGAATTATAAAAACTGAGAACAAGTTTTGGAAGTTGATTAGATTATAGCCTAAATATTTAGAATTGGGTACTCACTGGGACAAAATTAATAGTTCATTGACTATGTACCATACATAAGCAATTAACCATTAATTATGCACCTATACTACTATCGATTGTGTACCTAGGTAGTGGTTATGTACCCAACTCAGTTTCTAAATTGGGAAATTTTATGGGTAGGTGTGTAGGCTAATGAGAGTATGAATGTGTGACCACTTTACATAATTGGTGGGAATAATGCATTGAATTTTCTTCTTTTTTATTCTTGAGCTAATCCTCAAATGTAACAATAATATAAGTGTTTTTAATTTAGCTATATTTGGCTACCCCTTGATGAGTTACAACTACATATCCTACATGGTTGGAATAAGATTCAAAGTAGTTCTCTTATGCATGTGAATGTAATCCAACCCAACTGAGAGTAACAACTTCACCTCTTCTCCTAAATAATCAAATGTAACTATATACTACTGTTATAAGATTATTTTAGCCCAAGGTGATGGTGGCACAAGACTTGGAAATGTTGTATATGCTTTATAGACTTAAAGTGCAATTCCTTCATAAGTGGAGAAATGGATAGAATGAATGTGTGTCTAAAACTTTAAATGGACTCTCAAATGATCACCACTTAATTATTTATTCTTTAAATTTAAAATGACTAAGGCTTGACCTATATATGTAGGGACATTTAGGAAATAATGTGCATAGACTGACCATAGAATAAATTGATAAGTGAAACAAAAGGCATGAGAAATAAATTAAAATCAAAAAAGACCCAAAATTAAAAGATGGATGAAATTAGTAGATCATTGATTTTGTACAAGTAGGAAAGAGCGCTCAAAATCGAGATAAGATTTCTCAAAGAATGGATTATTAGGATCTTGAAGTTGACAACAAACAAATATGATCTGAATGTGAGTATATTTAGATGAATCAAGGTTGAAAAGATGTTAATTGAGGGTGATGTATGTCAAAAAATATCCAAAAATACACAAGTAAACCAAGTGTGATAAAACATGAGTAAGACACCATGGAAAATATGATGTACCAAAATTTGGTGTTTACATAATGCCCCACTTTGATGTGTGTATGTGAATGCATGTGTACATCAAAATAAAATAATAAATTGAAGCACATAATTATAATTAACTAGGGAAAGAAGGATGAAATGACTAAATTCTTGGGCAAGGCTCCACCTACATGCGATGATAATTCCTAGCAAATCTAGTGAATCTAGATTGCTCCTACAAATAAATTTTTAAGTAGTCAATGTCATGATTAATCATTGAAAATATAAAAAAATGAAAATATGATCATATGAATTAATACACTTGATTGTATGCAAACCATGTTATCATTTCTAGTAACTACAATTGAAAATAAAATTTGCTCAGGTGCAAGAAATTTCAAAGTAAGTTATAACAACTCAACTTTGATCCTTGATCAAGGAAGCTCATTTCTTCTTTTTCCCCATCTTGAATATTTTTAATTTAAAATATGAATACATGTACACCCCCATTTATAATTGAGGGATTATAAACCTATTCCTATAATTACTCATCCCGAAGTAAAGAGTTATGCACAACATGTGTTATCAAGTAATATAATTGAAGATATTAGAATATTTTACAAAAATCAATGTAAATGCATCTATGTAACCATCACAAAAAATCATTATATGTAGTTTGATATTAAGATGAAACCTTATTTGAGGATGTGTGTGAGAGATGCAAGCAATATTCCCCAATATAACAATATGATGGGGAATGAAGTTATACCCCAATGTAATCTTCGTATGTGTAAGATATATATAATAATAAGCTTGGGGATATATCTAAGGGTATGATGACCCTAATGACAAATCAAGGTGGGAACAATAAACATTTCTTTATTTATCAAGAACAATAAACATTCCCCAATTTAGTAAGTGCCCTTAAGAGCACTAGATATAAGAATGATGCACACACACATAATAGTAGTGTGCCCTAATAAATACATGCTAAGGACCATGTAAATGTATGAAACAATAATATTAATCCAAAAGTAGCATTTACAAATAATAATATTTGGTATTATATATTTGAAAATGTTAGTTTTGACTAAGCCTTTGTATATATGACTTGTGCACACATAACTAACTCTTGGTCACATTCTCTCCTAGTCAGTCTCCTATCCATGGTCTTAGCCTTCCCAAATTACTATTATTAATACATAGGATTTCCCTAGTCTTTTCTTGAACAAATTATTATCATTCTCACACTATCTCATGTTCTCAAATAATTATTTCCTACTTTCTAGAAAATTTTGGTCACAGTCAAACGGATCCAGTTACCAAAACTATCTGCCTTGGCTAGAATTATATGTACACCCTTGAATGGTTATTTTATCATATTTAAATCCTTCCTATGGATCAAATCATATGTTTTACATGTCGATTAGGAAGGAAATTACCCAAAAAACTAGTTATTTAGACAAAGTTAAGCCTTCACATCTATAAAACACTTATCTATCGCTATAAAACATTTTCATATTGAGAGGAATTACCCTAAATCTTCAAAATCTAAGGCTCCTCAAAGGAGAAGTCTTAGAACCAATTTTGAATACCATTAAAAGGTTGAAATCACAAATTTTAAAGTGTTTAAATCCATACACATAATTGCATAGAATGCGAATATTACATTGGTTTCACACACTCATACAAGTGGGAGAACTGCATGTGGTTTGTTTCAGAGTATTATAATGTAGCCAATGATAAGCCACTTAGCAAGGAGTGGTTGAGGCTAGCTCAACCCATAATTTTTAACCAATTTTTCTAGGTTACATTGGCTTTAAAGGTATAATCTAGAGTTTTGAGCCAAAGAGAAGGGAAAAATAGTTATTTACTTAGGTCTGAAGAGATCCTAATACATCATAATTATTTTAAAACATAGGCACAATGATCTAAAATGTCACAAACATGTGTAATTCCCCTAGATGAATCTAATAAATCATAGATTAATTTGGTTTCCACAAGTGTCTATCTATCACCAAGCTCATCTCAATAGTTTATATAGTTTTTTTCTTGATCTGAGTCAATAAAGATCCCCCATAGAGCCCTTTGTATGACTATACACCATCATAGACCTACACAGTACTTAAACAAACTAAGTACCCTATATTCTAAGTCATTTACATAACTAGTATATTGTAATAAATTATTTATACTTTATTTTTACAATCATATTTACTTTATTTAGACATAGATTCTATAATCTAATTAGATTCAATGTTTTATCTTTTTAATATCACTAAATCTAAAATCATTTAAAACATAGTGGTGACCCTGATCTTTGTCCTAAACATAACAAACCACATGGTTTCCTTCTTTTATCCTAGGATTTTAGATTTATGTATTTACATATGATTTCATAAGTGATCTGTTTCTCTTGGTTTTCAATTCTACAAACACTAGTTTTCTCTATTGAACACATCCAAACCAAAGGTTTATTTTAGGGTTTTCATTATACGTTCTTTGGGTTTCAAATGTATGTGTCTATTAGAAATAGTGGCATTGATGTCAAAGGAGGTATATCATCATGATATCTTTATTGAATACAAAGGATAATAAATGCACTGGCCAATCATGATTATAATAATTAATGTTATAAGCAATTTTACTATCATAATTAATTAGAAAGAGTTGGTCGACTATGAAGGGATTATTAAAAACATTTATTATATTTTAATTTGCATATTTGAAAGATGGCAAACCCATGAGAAAGTTAAAATATATATTTCATTTATTATATATTTTATTATTAATGTAAATAAATATTATTTATGGCCAACCCATAATGAGCACCATTTTTTAAGGAGACGTCTCCCTTGGAGAAGTCATCTCCCTTAGGAGAAATTGTACCCCCTCAATGAAGAGGCATTTGAAATGGCATAAAAGGAGATAAGGTGGGACTTAAAATAGCAATAAATTCAATGAAAAATCATTTGAATTAAAGCATATCTAGAGCAAATTTACAGTAAAAATATATGTGAAAGATTTGCAAGTAGATTTTATGAAGGAGATATAAGTGTGGAGCAATGAAGTGAATAGAATATATATTGAGAACATTCAAAGAGAATAAGATGATCAATGAGAGATAATAAATGTGGAATCAAATGGATCAAATGAAAATGTAAGAATATCATTCAAGGAGATAAATATGTGAGAAGAAAACACTTATATTTTATCAAGGGCAGATTTTGTGAAGAAGTTTACATGAGTATCATTCATTGAAGGAGTAACTTCACGAAGGTGAAATACTTTGTTTAGTTGAGAGGTTGGTGCCTCATATCAAAGAGATTTGTGTCTCTTGATAAGTTGGTGCTTGGAAATGGATATTGGTGTCTCTAGTATTTTGGTGACTACAAAATATTTGTATAGTGGGGATTGGTGTCTCTAGTAGGTTGGTCTCTAGTAGGTTGGTGCCTACAAATTTTGTAAGAGAATTTTATATTATAGTTTTATTCTTAGAAATGGTTTCCATGTACAATATTATCTCTTAATTGTGTTATCTTGTGTGAATGGTCTTATTATGGTTATTAATTTTTATGAAGTAAAAGATTAACTTATACTGATTCACCCCCCTCTCAATATAAGTGTGTGCTTAACAATGTCAATGTTTCAAAATCTGATTTCAAATTTATGATCCCCCCATATAATGCGGTAATTTATTCTTGGCTCTAATCCCCCTTGATGTTTTCATGATCATATTATATGCCATCTAAGAAGGCTAGTTCTCTTATCCTTATAAATAATGGAGAATCCCAACACACAGAATAATAATGAATTATTAGTATTAACTTGAAATAATACATAACATACATATATATTATATAGAACTATATCCTCTATATGTGTGTTATGTATTATTTCAAGTTAATACTAAGAATTCATTATTATTCATTGTTAGGCTCTTTTATTATTTACATTTAGTATTAGAACAAATTAAAATGGAGAATTAGAAGGAAAATAGGGGCATTCATTGTTACTCATCCCTGTGAAAGAGATAAAATAATCTATGAAAATCTTGTAATATAGATTTTGGTTAATTTATCATTTTAGAATAGTTTATTCTATGAAAATAATATTGAAGCCTTGGTGTCATTATTTTCTATCTTAGAGATCAAATTCCTTCATGCGCTATTCTTGTGCACTCTTCTGGCATAGTTATATTCTAGTCAATAGTGTATACACATTTGGATCTGAATTTATTGTGTTTATTTAACCCATCTACCTAGGTGCATTTAACCACATGCATTTTCTAATAAGTTTTATTTTTAGGGGTACATGTACGTATTATTACTGCCTTCACCAACATGCCCTAATTTCATCATAAAATCATGGAACCTATTTTTGCTTTGGAGTATGGTCTTGTAACTTATAAGAGTTATTTTGTTATACCTATTTTGATTGCCTTTTTTTTAATGTGAAGGGTTGCTTGGTGTGGATTTTTAAATCCTATGTATTTCATGATTTTAATCAAGTCTGGATAGTTTATATTGGGCTTTTGTTAGCACTTGGTTTAGAAAATAAATCACGTCTATGAATTCTTGATATAAATATTTGAATTTGCCTAGGCTTAAAAGAGTATAAGTTATTTTAAATTCGCATGTTGAAATACTTTGAAAATTTCACCTTTTGGATCATCTGACTCGAGCTTAGAAAATAATCTAAGCTTTAATGAGGGATTGCAGCATTCCCCTCAACAATTTAGAACATCAATTTTTATTTATAGGATAAAATGACTAAATGTTTTGAAATTTTCTCTTATAGATTTGTCACTTCAGACATCATGGACTTTCTTAATAGTTGTCTAATTATTTGTTCAGTCTGATTGGGCCTTTCTCATGATTTATTTCAATTAAGAATGACCAAGTCTTTATAATTTTCCATTATAAAGAATTGGTCAATATTTGATCTTAAGATTGATTATATAAAGGTTCAAGATTTTTAAATGTTGATATTCAAGATTTAGAAAGTGGTTTATTTTATGGAATTTGGGTTGTTATGTAATTATCTTTTGGCTTTAAAATTTTATTAAAAGAGAGAGAGAGAGATTTAGAAAGTGGTCTATTTTATGGACTTTGGGTTGTTATGTAATCATCTTTTGGCTTTAAAATTAAGGTAGTCAAGTCTTTTAAAAGTTCTAGTCTAGATCTCTAGTTTAAATGTTTTAGATTGTGGGCCTTTTTATTAAATGTTTTATTTTATGATTATGGACTATCAAATTATGTATTTAGGATCAATAGCGGTCTAAAATTTAAGCTTTCTAAAAGTGCCTTAGTCAATTTTCATGTTTTATAAACTAATTTATTAATTCTACCTTTGAAATCATGTTTTCCCTTGTGTTTTTGTAGATATTTCTTTCTCAATCCCCTGTTTGAATGAGATCATGCCATGTGGCACGATCTCATTCACCTTTGAGCTCAACTAGTTCAAAAACTTAGTTTTTTTAAAGTTTTCTAGATCCTAGGGTCCTAAGATCGCACCACATGGCATGATCATGGGGACCTATGGACCTAGGCAAGCAGCAATCAATTGAAAATCCCCTAGGAGCCCAAGGTCCTATGATAATGCCATGTGGAATCATTGCAAGGATTTAAGAGCCTAGGTGGTGTGAGTGGCAATCAACAAGACCATGGGGCTCTAGAGCCCTGTGTGACACCATTATGGGGACTCAATGACCTAGGAGAGTGTTGGGTGTAGTCAAGAGACCCCAAAGGCCTGAGTGGCCATGATTATGCCACATGTCACAATCATGTGAGCCCATGATTAGAGGATGAAGGTAATGGCCTGACCAAATAAAAGAGCGGTGAGGAATTTGGGGGAGTATCTGAGTGACTAAAAAGTGGGGAATACTAAGAAATTAAAAGAAAAAGTACCACATGTAGCCTAGGGAAGCATGGGGAATGGCCATGTGGCCAAATCTTGTGGGCCTAGGGCCAAAAGGAAGAAATTTAAGGGGAACATAAATGTTAGCCGAAGAGGCTAAAATGGAATCCAATGAACAAGTTGAATGCCATGTCATCCCAGTATGCACAAAGAAGGAAGATTGACGCTCATCTACATGTCATCTGACTACCTTACCTAAAGTCAACTATATTTTCAATCTGAGTACACAAGCAAGTAATAGCCGGTTTCTTATCAATAAAAAGGATTGTAAATGTACAAACTTTAATTAGACTCAATAAAATTTAATGCCTAAATTTCTAGGGACATTAATATAAGTATGGTATCCATGTTTAAATAGACCAAGAGCATAAAGTATAAAGAATTCCTTAATGGCATAATGATTGAGAGTTTGTAAGAGGACATGAAAAATAGAGAAGTACCTTAAAGAAAAGTGGTTTCAACTAAAAAGAACATGGCTCAATGGAAATTTGGTAAGGATCAAAGGTAATCCCAAACACATCTACCAATCAGAATTGAATGTTATAACCTCCCCATTAGTGGGTGATTTGGAAAATTCCATAGATGGGAGGTATATATAAGATTAACTCCTACAGTGTAATTTGAGGTTGGCTCATTATGGATTCAAAAAGACATTGTGAACCTAGACATTTCTTTTCTATGTTTTTTACTACTTTTTAGTGTAATTTATCCTTGTTTTTAGTCTTGGTTATGATTCAATTGATGCTTTTAATGAAATATTGATGTAAATTCCATTATCAATTAATCAAATAGCTATACCTTGATACTATAAGTGTTTTGGAGGCTTGCATCTATTTCCTACACATTTTATGGTGGTTATGGTATGTTCTCCTCTAAGTGACTTATCCCCATACTCTCACACCATCATTTAGTTGGAATTGTGCTAAGTTTATCTCAACTAAGGATTGGTTCCAAAGGATTAAGTCAATTAGGCATTGCATATTTAGCTTTGTGTCAACATGATCTTTCATTTCCCTTTTCCTTCTTACTTTTACAATTTTCTTGATAAGTCTATCTAACTTAAGAATTGGTTACTAATGAATGTAATCTAAAATTTAATGTTTATCCTGATTGCCATCTCATATTTTATTTATCATCATTCTAGTATTGTAGCATCTATGAATGTGGTAAACTAGTAGAGAAATCAGCCTTCTTCCTCCTACGTAAACCTTAAGAAGTTTGATTTAAGTTAAAGGCAAGAGTATGTTAGTGTTAATATTGGAGCCTGAAACCTCTTGATGAATGTCTAAGCTTAGGTAACTCTTCATTTTAGTTTATAAAATATGCCCCTCGTATGGAATGGTTCACACCTGTTAACTCAGTGAAGACTAACATATCAAGACCTAGTATATTTGGACCTTGGGGAAGCATTTTCTTCATGGGATCTTCTTCCTTTTAGGAGAGGTAAATATTAACAATCCCTACCTAGTGTTGATGTGTTAAAACATTGATCAACATATTCTAGCACTAGGAGGGTGGATGAACACAAACTAAAGTTTGTGACCAAAACTCAAGCAAAAACATTTTGGAAACATTACCCATGTTGAGTCAAACCAGAACTAAAGCTTGAAAATAGAAAGATAAATACAAGGTCTAAGTCTAGTGGAATCAATTTAGAGCTTTTAAAACTCAAAAATCATAAAAATCCAAGAGTTAATAAAGGTAAAAAGAAGCTAAAATGGTCAAATCAGCTGATAATTCACCTATATCCATAATCACTCCTTTGGTTAATCAATTCATTGTCCCCCAACATATACCATGGCCAACCCCATGGCCTAGCTTGGTTAAGGAGGTTATTTCCCTATGGTTGTTTCAAGCATAGATCATGATTTTCCCAAGAACATAAATAATATTTTCCTAACTACATAGTTAGAGGAGTTCAAACAGTAGAATAACATATCCAAGAATTTAAAGATGCACTTATCAGAATGTGAGTCCAATATGAGGATGTGATGCATAAAAAATAAGCTAATCTTCTGGAGGCCATAACTTTTGAACAGTATCTCCATTTGAGCTCTTCCACATGCTAAAATGACCACCTCAAGAATTTGTTGTTGGATTAAGCTATGCTTTTTGATTAGAGGTATTTTCAATATATTTTGGAGGCCATATATGATCATCTGAGGGTCTAAAATTAGAGTTTAATTATTTTTTGGAGATTTTTGTATTTTTAAAAATTGTATATTTTTATGATCGAACGTTAAGTTCAGTTGAAATTAGTATTGTAGGCTAATTTTAGTGTTTAGAGTATTTTAAGATATTTTTAGAGTTGTGTGTGCTTGCATGCAAAACTGTTAAAAATAGAATCTGCTAAAAATAGGGGTTTTTTAGATTTTAGTTTTTTTTAAATTTTTTCATGTCAACTCTAATTCTGAGTTGAGGCTTATTTATGCATGGTTTGTAATTATTTTAATTCATTCATTCCAAAATATTTTTGAAATTCATCTTATAAAGCCTCATATAAGAGTCTGTGAACCCATGATTTGCAACTATAATTACACACACCATTTCTTGCTAGTATAGAGATCTAGATGTGTTAAACAGTAAGTTAGGATAGTACCAAAATTTAGAGGTTGTCTTCTTTGACTACTCATGAGGGAAGCAATGAACTTTTTAAGATGATCATTTTGGCACATAGAAAAGCTCAAATAGGGCTATGGGTCAAAAGTTATGGCCTCTGAAAGATTGGCCTATTTTCTATACATCAAGATGTTGTATACATGTTGTTTCCCTATTCATTGGGTAAGACTAACTATGCTTGGTATATTGGGTTGCCCCATGGGTTTATCACCTCTTCGGTGTTGGATGGTGGATCCTAGTCTTATTTTAATGCCCAGTTCCCAACAGGGGGGGTGTGGGGGGAAATGCCCCCCACTAAGGTTGTCATGGGGGTCCAGGGGGTGGTGACCTATTTTGGATCCCCCCTAGTAGGGGTTCAGGGGAAATGCCACCGAAGCAAAATTTTGTTAAAAATGCACTATAAAATATTATAATTTCATAGTAAATTTGGATTTTTCACTATTAGGTCATAGATATAATGGTAGAAATTATGTTTGTGCATTTTTTCCCTAATATGTAACCCTCCTTTGATATGAGGGCATTGTAATCATGGTGGAATATTGTGTGTGAGTGAAGAGGATATTGTAGTTGTTGTATTTTAGGTTTTTCCCTTCATTTGTTGGACTAAATAATAAGGACTAGTTATTTTTTTGTGGACATAGCCCATATTGGGTTAACCACGTTAAATTTGTGTCTCTATTGTGTTATGTTTTCTACATTTTATTTTCATCTTTAATTCATTAATATTTCTCTATGTTCTATATTCCTAACATTGGGTTGAGTTGGAAAGAGTATTCATAAACCATTTTAGACTTCCCATTGACTCTATTGTTCTATATCACCATTTTGATACTGCAAGGTGGGAGTATAATGAATGCATGAGCATGTTCAATGGTTAATTCCATAAGTTATACCAAAGATTAAAGGCACCATACATATTAGCAGAAGGCCCTACCATTTAGACCTACTTGTGGGCTCTTGATCCTTTGACATAAATGTTCTTTAGAATTACCCCAACTGTACTTACATCCCTATCATTATCTTATAAATAAGTAGTAACATAGAACACCAAATGGTACAAGGATAGAGTAAATTTGTTTTGCCATCTTTAAGATAACTTGGTGTATATAATCAAATCCCCATGCTTAATAAAGATATTACCAGAATACCCCACTCATGAATCCTATTTTGGGTGTTATGTTGGGTGTTATGTTGGGTAGTCCTAGCCCAATGTATAACTTGACACCCATGAACTACATGCCTAGTGGTTTTTCATAAGTGCCTCCCAATCATGTAGTGCCATAAACAAACAATCAATAGTTGGTTTCCATGGCTTATAATAATATGGCCACAATACCAAATAATAGTGGGTATGTTACATTTAATGGCACCCAACAGCTCATCCCATCATATTTAAATCCTTGTATGCCCATTATTAATGCTCACAATCATGCCCCTGTTACTACCTTGACATTCCTAAATGCAAATGCATATGTGGCTAACACACAATCTCAAGCAGTAAGCCAACTAAGCACTAGTGTAGATCCAAAACTAGGTAACTTGAAATAAATGGTTCAAATATTATCTAATGACATGTTCAATTTATGAATATGGGGGCCTAATAATGCAAATTTAAATATAAATAACTCATTCAAGGGTATAAAATTCAATTTATATAAACTTAATAAATAATAGAATACCAGACCCAATAATGGGAACATGCCTAGTCCTCTCAACAATAGCAATCAAAATAAAAATAATGTTTCCTATTTTTTGAATCTAATAGACCTAGATATAAACACTTGGTGTAGAGTGTATAACATAATTGACCATGCAGAAACTAATTGTGTTAAGTTTATAGCTACCTCAAACATCTTCCAAAAGGAGATGGATAACATGGAAATAGTGCCTACTCATGATGATATCCCAAACCAAGATGGAGGGAACCTAGTGATATTGCTAGTAATGTAAACTTATGAATTTCCATTTAAAAATGAAAATGAACTCAAAGACAATTTAGATGAAGTTTTTGCATTTAAGCAATTCCAAAGGGGGGAAAATTATCAATTAAAAAGTAGAATAGCTAATCTTTTGACTACTTCCACACATCCAAGTAACACTTTGGTTCCACCTAACATAAATTTAAATAATAATACTCCCCCATATAAAGGACCTCCCATCCCTTATTAGCCAAAGAACTATGCAGCACATACCCTAAATAGCAAACAACAAGACAAGGTCAAACTTAGCTATGATATTATTGAAGATCTTGAGAAAACTAAGGCCAATATCACTATGTTTGATTTACTTAAAATTTATAATCAAAGATAATTGTTGATAAAATAATTTTATGATTATAAAGGAAAAGAGTCTAAAAAAACTTTTGATGCTCATGTTGCTCTATATAAATAAAAAATAGAGACTCTACCTTTTAGTTAGGATTTTCAATAAAAAATTACATAATTGCCTGGTTGATTCAGGTGCCTTTGGGAATGTGATTCCATATGCCATTTTTTTATAGTTGGGTCTTACACATACCAAGTCTAAACAAAAGGTCATTCATCTTGATAAAATAGAGGTTAAAGTGGTGAGTGAACTAAATCATATTCATATGCAATTGGCCTTAGATCCATAGATTCAATAGTTTATAAATATCAATGTTATGGATATACCATATGCCTATGATATGTTCCTGATCAAAGACTATTCTAAGACACTTAATGGCTACATGGAAACTGACTTCTCACACATGTGGCTCCCATGGCAAGGTTTGCCTAATTAGATAGAATTGAATGTGAGCCAAAAATGACTCACCTGATCACCAAGGATAACATAATGAATGAAATCCTTTATGGAGAGTTAGAAATGGGAGTGTATCCACTTGACAAATAAAAGGGAACCTGTATCAAGCTCTTTATTAACATGTTTAGTGTATATTAAAGTGTAGAATTGGAATAATTGGACCAGTTGGATGAGCAAGACTTCTCTTGTGCCTTGGAGATGGTCTCATTTCATAATGTTACTCTAACATGTTAGGATTTGAAGCATGATGATATAGGCGAGAATGAAGAGTCTCTAAGTTACTCCCAAGATAAAAAAAAACTATAGTGGTTAGCTTCATCCCTGATCATCCCATGGAAGACTTGTCTAAAGTGTCTTTGTCAATTGAAATACTTAGCATATGATTAATAAAATATGAATACATGAGGCAAGGCCATCCAAGTGAGAATGAAGAGTTCATTTTGAATTATTTCAAGAATGAAACAACAATTTTAGATACCACTAGGCCTATTCCTGGTACCAAAAATGAATCTAAAGGGTCTTTATTACCTATGAAATAGATCATGTATTCAAAAAAAGATGGGGGAGTACACCTAGAAGTTAACATTGTAGTAGCACTTCACTTACAAAGACAATCAACATGCAATATAGGATCTAACTTATGGACATTAAAGTTTAATGGTTCTAATTCTAAAAGTGTATGTGGTGTTAGATTCGAGTTAATTACTCCGAGAAAGAAATCTTATCTAGTTGCTTACCACCTATAGTTTAATATACAAATAATGTGGTTGAGTATGAAATTCTAGTCCATGGGCTTCAGTTCACTCTAAGTTAGTGGTTAAACAAGTGAGGAGCTAGTATTCATGCAATGACAAGCACTTGTATAGATAATGCAACCAAGTATGGAACTTAATAGAATATTTTGATGCATTTGGTATTCAGACACTACCTAGGTAGAAAAACTACATGGTAGATGCTTTAGCTACCATTGCAAGTACTTTGGAGCCCATTTCTAATTCAATAATGAGAATATTCTTGGTAGAGCTAGTCTTTACCCCCTCAGTCCCAGATAACATTATGATTTTCCAATTCTTTGACAATGACTAACACATCTTAGAGTTCATCACCAATACTAAGGTATTTGATAATCAAATTATTGATGAAGGTGGTCGAGAGGATTTTGAGCTAAATGAAGAAGGATAATAAATTTGAAGAAAAATACCATACCAAAGGGGATGGTCTCATTAGAGAGACTATTTGACATGTATTTCCTGAGAGAAAATTGGAAATTAGCTCATGTCAAGGTTATGTCACATGATTTGTGTAATTTAAGTGATACAAATGATGTGAAAAATGTGCTTCTAAGCACAACATGTACCTTAGAGGAGAAATAAGACATTACATGAGCTCTCAAAGATTTCAAAGAGGTGATTACATGGAGTTATGAAGATCTAAAAGTCTTTTATACCTCCATCCTCATGCATACTATTCCACTCAAACTTGAAATTAAACCCTTTAATCAAAGACAAAGACCAGCCAATTCACTACTCAAGCCACTAATTTTCAAAGAGGTACAGAAACTACTTGTAACAAGAATCATATGCCCATCAAGACACTCCACATGGGTGGTAAATTTTGTGTCAATAAGGAAGAAGAGCAAAGAGATCAGATTGTGTTAACTTTCATGATTTAAATAGGGCATATAAAAAGAATAATTATCCCTTGCCTTCATTAAATGAAGTGTTATAGATTGTAATGGTGCCTAAATGATGTCATTTCTTAATGGATATTCAGGCTATAATCAAGTGGAAGTCAATTATGAAGATAGAATCAAGATAACATTTACTACAAAATGGGGATCATTTGCATACAAGAGGATGCCTTTCAACCTGATCAATATAAGTGTCGCCTTTCAAATATCCATGGATATTGCCTTCAAATATCTAGTTTTAAAGTGTATTTTCATAGACATGGATGACTTGACAATATTTTCAAAAATTAGATCAAACCACGTCAAAGACTTGAGAAAGGTGGTGTAAGGATCATGGGATTTCCTTAAATCCTATGAAATGCATATTTAGTATGACTAAGGGAAATATGTTGGGTTATGTCATTTCTGAATGAGGTATATCAATAAACCCTAAAAGAGTGAAATCCATTCTAAAACTCCCACTACCTGATACTAAGAAAGAGCTAAAGTCATTCTTTGGCAATATCAACTTCATAAGGAAGTTTATCTCAAGCTTTGCAAAGATAGTTTAACCATTGAATAATATGTTAAAGAAGGATGCTAAAATTACATAGACTAATGAAGCACAAGAAAATTTCACTCTGATTAAAGGTTCAATAGTGGACATGTTAGTGTTAATCAATTTCAATTACACCCAACCTTTTCACATATTTTCACTTGCCTCAAGACACTCTAATGTTGTTGTTTTGACATAAAAAAGGGGGTTGGACATGAGAGATCAGTTTCATTTATGAGCTCTCCATTGATAAATGTGGAATTGAAGTATACTATGATGGACAAGCAAGCCTTTTCACTAATCAAGGTAGTTAAAAAATTTAGATACTACATTTTATGCAATAACATCTTTGTTGTTGTACCTAATCTCATAGTAAAGGCCATTTTAATGCATAATGAATTGGGTGAGTGAAGGTGCAAGTGGATGATCATCCTTCAATAATTCAACCTTGAGCTTAAATCAATGATAATTGTGAGAGGATAGGGGCTTAATATAACTATGGTTTAATTAGATCCCCAAATCACTTTCCATCATTATATAGTGGAAGACATAGCTAATGATGATTGGTATAAGGACATGGTTCATTATTTACTTAAGCATTTAAATTACACTTAGAAAAGAGTGATACATTTGAAAAGTATCCAATTCATGATTAAAGTAAGCATGCTTTATAAAAGAAGCCACAAGGGCATAAACTTGAGATGCCTTAATAAAGACGAAGTGGCTGGGGTGTTAAGCGAGCTCCATGGAAAGTATGGGACTAGGCATGGTTCAAAGAATACCATAGCCAACTAGATATTAAGGGAAGGATACTACTATCCACATCCCTTTAAATATGTACATTCACATGTATAGAGATACCATACATTGGCAATAATTTAAGCTCGACCATTCATGAAGTGGGGATTAGATTTTGTGGGAGCATTCAACACTAATTCATCTATGGGCCACAAATTCATTCTCATATCAATAGACTATTACACTCATTAGGTTAAAACTCAACCATCCCAATTTTGTACAACTAACATAGTGATCTAGTTTTTAGAGGAACACATTCTCATAAGGTTTGTTATGCCTTACATGTTGGTATGTGACAATGGACCCACCTTAACCTCTTTATAATTCTTAGAATGGGCATATGGTCACTAGGTAATTCTTAAATTTTCTTTTAATTATTATTTGCAAGGAAATGGGCTAGCTCAATCCATGAATAAGAATCTGATAGATATAATTAAAAAGACTTTGGAAAAGAATCCTAGGCATTGGCATAATGTTCTTAAATTTACATTGTGGGCAAATAAGATTAGGACCAAAACTGCTTTAGGCTCTTCTCCTTACCACTTAGTTTATAGATAAGACCTTATTTTTCCAACCAAATTGAGAATCCTCACCTTGAAATTTATGAAGGATTACTTTGAATCAGATGATCAGATAGAGGCTCACCTCTTGAATCTTATGCATTTCGATGAAAAATGAGACACAACCCTATTGCATTTCACTAATCATCAAGAGGTTGTCAAACTATGGTTTGAAAAATGATCCAAATAAAAAGCATTTTGGATCTCTGATCTTGTCCTTAAATGGGATAAATTTCATGACAAAAAGGGATAACATAGAAAATTTGATGCCATATGGTTAGGTCCCTATCAAATCTTTGAAATACTAGGAGAAAATGCTTTCTATCTAAGGTGTTTAACTAGTGAGGATGTTTCATGATGCAAGAGCATCAAGAAATACCATGTATCTTAGTTTGTTTTATTGACATTTTGGTTTGGTTGGTGTTAGAGATCGTATAGGGACCCAATGAAGGTTATAGAATTCATTAGGTGTCCTTGTCTTGGGTATTCTTTAGCTTGGGAGAGATTCCCACCAAAACACCATTTTGAAATTTTGAATTAGGTTGTAGCTTTTTTAAAGTGTTTTGGAGAAGTTTAATGTTTGTAAAGGGTTTTTGGAGGATATAATAGGTCTTAGATAGGTGTACGGGTGTAATAACAAGGCAGTGCAATGTACTTACCATGTCTAGGTAGTTGATAAGAAAAGTAGTTGCTCATGTAAAAAGGGAAATGTAATGAGTTTTTAAAGAGGGAATAGATGGTAGAATAAAAGGAGAAGTTAGTGGGTAGTTAATAGGATTCAGTTAGAAGTTGATAGAGGAAGAGGTACAAAGGAGAATTATGATGAATTACAAAATGTAAAATCTTTGTATTTTGTCCATAAGACAAAGTTATTGATGTACATAAAAAGAACCAATAAAAGTTAAAAGATTAGAGTGATATTTTTATATCTCTTTATTGTGATTATTTCATGACTATAATTTTATGTGTCGATAACCTTAAATAATTTGGGAGCATTAGTTTGTAATGAAATCTATATGGAATAGTGTTTCACAGGATTGTAACAAGAACCCTATTTGTGTTTATGGAAGCCAAGAGGATCATGAAGAAGTAATCCATCTAAAACCAATATTGTGCGAGTCAAAGAGATTGTAGGATTAAAACCAATCAAGTAAGTTTTTTTCTAAGCATTTGATATAATGATTATTTTCCCCATAAGTATAAGAGTTCAAGAATACAACCTATGAGTGTTTTGTCTAGGTAAGACAGTCAAGAAACTTGTTTGATTGATTGAATACCAAATGATATAGAGATTCCTAAGGCATGAAGGTGGAGTAGAATGATAATGTAGTGGAATGGAACCTTGTGAGAATGATTCAACACCTTCAGATAACTCATATGATTACTAACCTTATGTAAACTTGCACACAGGTAGACTGTGATTATAGTATATTATTGAATTCATAATTGGAACATGATTAACAGTATTTCAAGCAAAGTTAAAGCATATGAAAATTTTAAATAGGTTATACAAACCATATATAGGTCTTTTGAAGTTTTGAAAGTGTCAAGAGATCTAATAAACCCCAAATGAGCCCTCTCAGGTCTTTGCAAAACACAAAAACCCTAATTTAGGGCAAAAATATAAAAAGTGGATTATCTAACATGTTAACCAATGAATATTGATGAAAATTTGTGAATCACTAGTTTTCAATGTGCTCTAACAGATTATGTGGGTTTCAAAGTGGTTAGGTATGGATTCATACAGTTAAAGGAGATTGTATTGAAAATAGGGGTGACTAGACCTAATAAAGGGCTAATTAAAAAGAAGAAGAAGAGAGAAAGTGGTCAAGCCAAGAAAGTTAGGTAATGAAACTTTGTAGAGTGGGGAAAAAGGATAGAGGGTACCTAAATAAAGCTTTAGTTACTCTAGATAAGTCATAATATATCTATATAATGTAAATTTGTCAAAAAAAAAGGCAACAAGGTATAGTATAAAAGGGAGAAAAGTTTCATAAGGAAGCTTGGAGAAAGAATAAGGATAAGGTTCAAGGTGAGACAAGTAAATTATGAACTAATAATCCTATATAAGGCATTAACATGTGTTCAAGAATTAGAAAAGGGGAATTGAGAGTTGAGTGTATCAAGAAGGGAGAGAGAGTGAACCACAAAGAGAAGACAATAAGAAGAGATTTCAAGAAAGATAGAAATAAATAGAATGAGATGCATGAAGAGTGAGATTTGTATGGAAGTCTAAAGGTAAAGAGTGAATGACATCAAAGAATCCTAGACCATAAGTCCAAAAAGTGAATGACATCAAACCAAGTGAGAGAGTTGCCAAAGAAGGGAAGACTAAGGACTTAGGATGTGTGTGTTGTTCATTATAGGTATCAGAGTTGGGGTTGAATAGAGAATGAAATAGGTCTCTACATCATTCCATTACCCATAAATGGATAATTCTTCAAACACTGAATGGTCTTGGAATGCCCTATAAATAACTTCCTTTTCCTTTTGCTTTGTTCTTTTATCTTTCCTTCATATTCCTTGTGTTAGCATACATTTACATTCTATTTATTTTTTCCCTATTTTATTAAGGTTAATGTGCCTTATCAATAAGTGATGAATGAAAAGACATGTAGCATAGGTGACATGAATGGCACTCAAGAGACTAAATGAAGATATTGTTTGAACATCTTACATAACTTGTTTTAATTATGTGCATTCTTAGATTTATAAAGGCCAATGATTCAAAATAGAACATGTGGATTTAGAAAGGCATATTTTCTTGTTGAAAGTAATCAATAATCCTAAATTTAATATCTTAAGTAAAATGTAGCACTATTTTAGTTTAGATTTGTCTTAATGATCATTAACATTTAATTATATTATTACCCATGGCTTGGTTTGTAACCCTCAATAGATTAAATCTAAAAATCTTTTTCAAAAAGAAAGAAAAGATCAAAAGAAAACTAAAATCAAATGTCAATTTTTGAGTTTGCCTTGAAAGGGTGATTTGAGCAACTCCACCACAGGGTTTTCGACATGGTTGGTAGTTGAGTAAGGCATTGAGTGAGACCATTGGTATATATTCTTGTCTGGTGGTAGATCAATGCCCATGCCATTATCTACCCCACCTTGAGCCAAATAACTAAATCTTTTCCCTCTTAGAAGTTCTAATTATTTAAACCAATCTAAATTATTGTGTATGTAGAATAAATTTTTAAATCACTCAATAACACATTGATGGTCTTTAGATGGAATTGCATCTAAGTATGCCACATGTTAAGGTAGAATTTAGTGCCTTTATTTTTCTAAGTTTGTCTCAAGTAATCAATCATAGCTAATGCTTGTTGTTTAGATGGGAGAACAAAATATTATGGATTCTTGAAATACTCAATGTTTCACTATGTTTTGTGTTATTTTATTTTTTTTGGAAAACAAGTAAAACTTTAAAGAGAGGGAAAGGTTTAGATGACCCTAGATTTAGTTGCATGCTCTGTGATCTAGTCAATGTGAGGAAATCCTCTTTGCCTTGGGAGGAATGACCTGCAATAAGAAGGAAGTTAGAAATGGATTGATTAGTAAGATATGAGGGTGGATTTCCTAGCAAGCACTAGATCTAAGAACTACAAGACTTCACTAGAGGGTTGTCAATCCACTCTTTAAATAAGTTAAGTTTAGAAAAATGATAAGAGATGCTTATATAAAGTAATAGAACGTACTCAATCACAATGTAATAAATTATTTTTAGGAGAAAATGATTGATTTATCAAAATGGCATTAACTTGTTCAAAACTAAAGCTAAAATGCTAAAACTTGATTTAAAAATTTAGGACTTTGTGTTGTGACAAAAGTCAAAAAACCAAATTTTGGGTGAGCGCTGATAGGTGAATTTAGTTTGTTATTTTTTGGAAAAGGAATTACATATAAACTAATGTCAGTCATTTTTCAATAGATACTAGTTAGGGTAATCGATGCCAGTCAAGGGATAACTAATGTCAGTTAGGGGTTATTGATGTCATTCATTGTGGGTTTGTCACAGTTCTGATTTTAGGCAGAATGAACTTTAGGCTAGTGGTAAAAGGGATTTCATGGGTTATTTGGGGTTGGATGATTATTGTGAAGACAAAATAGGGTCTTAGAGATATCAAACTTAGGGATTTGACACTTAAGTGACTAGGAATGTTCAGTGGGTATTTGGTGTAAGGGGGAATGTTTGGAGTTATATAACTCTAACACAAAAGAGGATATGGGGAGAGATTGGAAGTGGGTGTAAGCACTAAACTATTGAAACTAAATAATTGAACTTAGAACAAGTACATGATACTTAGCTTTTGTTAGAGTTACTAGCTTAGAGAAGTCTTGAAGTTGAGTGTAAGTTGTTGGGGATCCTTGAACAACGTGGATAGAGTAACGATGCTTGAGTCCTTCGTATTGAGGTACTAATGCACATTCTTATCTATAGGTTGGTTATCTATTTCTTTGGGAAGGTTAGATTTGCATGAGAGTTTTGATTCTTGTTGAGAAGTTTTAACCTCCTAATCAAAGGTCTTAGGGTTACCTTAAGTAATTGACATCAATCCTAATCAATTGACATCAATCAAGGGGTAACTGATGTTGGTTAAGGGATAAATAGTCTAAGTTGCCAAAAATAGCCATTTATGTTTAAGTTTGGCCGTTAAGACCATTAGAAGTGGTTTGAGCTAATTTAAGGTAGCATGGGCATGTCAGAAGAAGTGGTTTAGGAGGTTAGGGATTTAAATTCCAAGGTAATAAATAGTATTAAGGTGAAGTGTCATTAAGTTAGCCATGGGTTTGGTTAGGTGTAAATAGGATTAATTTATTTAACTCACTAATTAATTTAGCTAAATGGGGTAAGTGGGTGTTTTAAAGGGGTTTTAATAAACATTCTAACCCAAGGGGGCCAAGGGGGTATGTTTATGACAATTAGAACCATTTGGTGTGTTTTTCTAGTGTCTATATATTGCCCTTTTTTGTTACGTAGGTTGCATCAACAAGTTACAAGACAAAAATAAGTGATGAACTAAAAATTTGGATGCCCTAAGTATGGGAGGAGGTGTTCCCTGTCAAACTAGGGAGTGATGAAGTGAGAATGAAGTTGTGTTCAAGTTTGACAATTGGGTAAGTGGGTGATAAAATAGTTTAGGTGGGTAGGTGTGGAAGAACAAAAGGGCGCACAAAATGTAACAAAGTGCAATGTTATTAATTATGACTAAATAAGGCTACCACAGGTGAATGTATAGGAAAATAAGGTTTCATGTAAGAGGATAAGTGATAAGTGAACTAGGCCATAGCATTAGGCATAGTTAATGTGGGTACACTTATAAATGCAAGTCTCTATGTGAATTATTTGTGTTCATAGGGAGCCAAAAAGAGGGTAATCTTAAAAAAATGAAATGGGTGAAAGGTGTTGAAACTGCAAGTGGGCATGTTTTGAGGCATCAAGAGGGAAACATGTAAAATTCACAGATGTGCATAACATTATGAAGCATGGTAAGGTAGTCTAAGCGATCGATGTGACCAAGTCAAGGATGTCATAAAAATTATGTAAATAGTTGGTAAGTTAGACCAAAGGTAAATTGTAATAGGTGGTGATATATTTGGATAGTGATCCCTTATGGGTGAAAGAGTGCCAAGGTTGGGGGTGGATCTAAGGGTTAAACCCTAATCTTTATGACTGATATCAGTTAGGAAAAGGTGGGATCGACTAACATCAATCATCTTGACCCTTGAAAAAACTGGCATTAGTCATCGAACAAACCCTAAAAAGGGGGCCAATAACAAAAAAAAGGTCGTTTTGAAATAAAAAGGTGTGTTGATGTATTATTATCATTTACTTGTCATATTTTGGTGCATCTAGTGTCTGTAAATCATTGTCAAATAAAGGTTGTGTGAAAATAGTTGAGTAGGCAGGTGGATAATGGTGGATAGGTCAATGATTTGGTAGTATGTGAGGACCACATGGGATAGAGAGAGGCAACGATATAATGAGTTGAAAGACAAGCAAGGGGTGGAAGACAAGTATTGGCTAGGTAGTGGGTACCACCATGGTGGTGTTCATGAGATGAGGTAGGCATTTAGCTTACTTTGTTTTTGAAGTTTACTTTATGTTTGTAAATGAATTGAATTAGGTAGATTGAATATGTGGGGTTAATAGAAGGAATATAATGTTTTAGTGTGAATCTAGTTAGTAAATAATGTAGAGAGGGGGTAGTGTGAGGGTAGTGGATTAACTTTAGAGTGTAAGTTCAAAAAGTTAGGGTTTAGGGGCTCATCCATTACACACAGTGACTGATGTCAATCGATGTCGATCAAAATTAATTGATATTAAGTCGATGTAAGTTAAGATGGGACCAACATCAGGCCATAAGAAGGAATCAATGTCAGTTGGGGGTTCACCAACATCGGTTCAACACAAAACTACTATCGATCGAGGGTCGATCGATGTCAATTTAACAAGGGATCGATATCAGTCAAGGCTCGACTAACACAGTCTTGAGGTAAAGGGTAGGGGGTTAAAAATTTTGAATGGGTGGGGAAATGTGTTGGTATATATTGGATTTGAATTTGGTTAGGCTAAACTAGAAAGGGTACAAGGCTTAGGCTTAGGAGTAGTTAGAGATTAAAGTGGCTAATGGTTGTGGTAAGAAAAAAGAAGCCTAGGGGTAGTTTAGTAAGATTGGTGGGGTGGCTAAGGGGTGAACATAGGTGAGTGCCTAGGTGTAATGATGAGAGTAGTGACTAGGGTAATATAGGTGAAATATATGTGGGGGGTTTTAAGTATAAGTTAAACTAAGTTATTTATCTAACCTTACAAATAAGGGTGTTATTTATGATGCAAGATCAGGTGTTATTACTTCTCAAGGAGCTATGTAGAGATATAATTGGGGTTGAGTGGGCCCATATGATGGTGGTGGGTTTAGGTGGCATGTGGTACTATCGATGCATGCAGTGAGATATGGTGATATTGGTAGCCCTCATCAAGAGATGGGACCTGTTACCAACACATTCTTATTGCTGATCAGATAGCTTATAATTCTTTTGGAGGATGTTCACATCATTTTGAGGCTACCTATATAGGGTCAAACAATGGAGCCAATTCATAGTGAGGATCAGGATGCACATATGGACTTGATGTATAAAGAACATGTAGTATAGGCCTAGTGACATGGTGGGGATTCCAATTCAAGGATATTTATCATATGGATACTGAGGGGAGATGATTTATGACTATGAGGATGATAGTAGTCACCTATTATGTACTACTTGACTTGAGTGGTGGGATATTTCCTTAGGCACTAACGAGAATTCTAAAGGATATGCTCAAGGATCAAACTATATTTGTGTGAGAACTGACACTATTGGTTTAGGTTTATCAAGATCTATGGGGTTATCAAGTACATAGATGATATGGGTTGAGTACATGCTTCTTAGTCCACTATTGGGCATATGAGCATATTATTATCTTATGACCAGTTGGATTATCAGGGATGACATAGCACTAGGCAAGATTCAAAGTTGGTTTTATGAGATGGATATCAGATATGGAGCTACCATGAGTAGGTAGAGAGGTTCAATATTTGGTGTGGTTTAGGAAATGGTTGGATGCATTGGTTAATGGGGAGGTTATTTGGATATTGTATGTAGGTTTTCCATCATGGAAGGGGTTAAATGCATAGATATTTTCTTTGCAAAGTATCAAATGGATTTATAACAGGAGGGAGCATGAAATAGAGTTGATCTTATTTAATTGCATGACATGATAGAATGGCTTGGTGTAGAGTGTTTTAGGGGTATTCCTAAAGTATATACATGAGGATGTAGAGGCACCATTGCCTTTACCATAACCAACAAAAGAGGAACCATTATATGAGAAGCTACCAGCTCCTAGTAGAGTTGATAATACTAGGGTGACCCCTAATTACATTATTTGGTGACAGGGATAGTACCCTAAAATGGTTGGGGGAGATAGAGGATAGGGTATAGATGCTAGAGGAGATGGTGGATAGCAACAGGTTGAGGATGTAGAGATGAAAGAGGAGGAGGATGATGTTCTTGATATATAGATAGTTATAATAGAGAGGGACACTATGAGATTAGCACTAGCCACTGTATAGGAATTTCTAATATTTATGATTTAAGAGAGAGACATGATACAGGGATAGCTAGTAGTGAGGACCTAGGAGAGATAGTCTCTAAGCATAGCTAGTCATCATCACCTAGGAGAGATATTTTGCATGAGGATAACTAGCAGTGTAAACCTAGGAGAGACATAGTCTCTAGGCACAGCTAGCCACCATCACACAAGAGAGAGATTTTGTATAGGGACAACTACCTATTATCACTCAAGAGAGGGATGGGTTATAGGCATAGGTGACCTTAGTATCAAATGAGTGAGATGCTTTGAGACAGGTAGGAGGATGAGCACAGAGTGGAGTAGTTATGAGACCACCACAAACTATTCCTTTGACTAGATATACGATGATAATGGAGAAGTTGAGATATTATGAGGGACATGTTTTCAATAGTCTTCTAGTAATGCCCTAATATTTAGAGTATCTAAGAGAGTGGGTTATTTTAAGGAGACCCAATAGTACTACACCCAATGGTGGCATAGCATCTATAAGTGCTCAGACAGCCCAGAGAGATAGATAGGATCTAGGTGATAGTAGTGCCCCTGCACCATAGACTATTGGCTTTTATACTATTATGTTCTAGCTTGCGAGCCAATGTAGCAAGATGTATATACCATTTTGAGAGACATGGACATTGTTATATGTGTGTGTGTGTGTGTGTGTGTGTGTGTGTGTGTGTGTGTGTGTGTGTGTGTGTGTGTGTGTGTGTGTGTGTGTGTGTGTGTGTGTGTGTGTGTGTGTGTGTGTGTGTGTGTGTAGCATTTGGTTTGAGTTATGATGTTATTGATTATGATGTATGATGTTATGGTTGATTTATGATTTTTTGTATGAGATAATGCATGGTTACAATATTTATGATGTTTATGACATGTGTAGATTATGGTTTAGCATTTTTATTGTTAGTAGATGTATGCATAATTTAATTTTTTTA
This sequence comes from Torreya grandis, assembly GCA_037957365.1. NCBI lineage: Eukaryota > Viridiplantae > Streptophyta > Pinopsida > Cupressales > Taxaceae > Torreya > Torreya grandis. Next base: position 2,282,192 of record JARHVA010000230.1, read on the forward strand.
TATGTGGATATTAATGAATTTATGTGATCCCATACTTAGATGCATATGTGATTTGGATAACATAATGGGCTAATTAATTTATTTAGTGTAGATAAATGATTAAATGTTGCTTGATTCATTCATGATAAAAAGTTGTTTATGAATTTTATGTGATAGAATTAATTTGATTTAGGCATGGTGATAAACAAGATTGCTTAGGTAGATGAGATGTTAATTTTATAATGGTATGTGATGGATAGAATGTTTTTATGATAAAAACACCCAAATAAATGGTGTGGATGGTAATAAAATGTGACAATCATATAGTAAAACACATAATGTTTAAAAATGTATTTGATGTTATGAAGCCATTTACTTGATTTAAAATGAGATATGATTTAAAATGAGAGGATTTAAAATGTTTAAAACCACCTTAACATGTAGATTAATTTGGATAAAAAAGCTATATGTAAGAAGAGGAAAGAAATGAAATAATAATGTTAAACAATCAAAAGACAAATGTTTTAACGAATGTATCAACAAGTAGGTATGATAAAGAAGGAGACATGGTGCACTCTCATTAGTGAAGACCAAAATAGTAATATGGATTGACTTATAAACATAATCCCTTATTATGCTTTGCATTAGTGTTCGTTGGTTTGTTAAGAAGTACCTTGATCATGTAGTGTTAAATAAGCTCAAAATACCTTGATTTTTAGGGGGTAAAAAGGGAGGTGGATAATAGTGGAACCTTCTAGTGGGGATAGCTTTACCCTTCTATAGGTGACTGAAGAGCCATTATAAACAAGTCTATGTTGTATTTTGTGTAGACTAATCGATGCGGGAAGTCTACTATTTGACTTTTTTGAAATCTGATTGTAGCTTTCATATATAATTTTTTTAATTTTGAATTTTGACTATGGGTCCTTTCGATGTTGTTGTTTTTGAGAGCTTGGGGAAGTTGTTCAATGCGAGAAGCTTCCATGAGATTGCTTACCTTGACAAATATTTGACTTATCCATCATTCAAGGGAGTGGTCTAAGCTTTTGATTTATTTGATTTGGATAGTTGTCCTTCAAGGGAACAATCTATCTTGTTTTAAGCAATTTTGAGTTGTTTTAGTAGTTGTCCTTCAAGGGATCAGTCTATAATTTTAGATATGACCCATAAGATTTTTATTTTTTTTGTAGACATATACTTTCTTATATAAGCCTAATGTTTACCATTATTAAGGAAAAACTATAGCACAAGAAGGTTGAATGGTGGGTGATAAGGTTCTTTAAGAGACAATGACCATGGGAATCCATCTTATAAGGGATGAAAAGTATCGATGAGAATCATGCCATGGGTAGTTTTGTGGTAACCATATTGATGATTTTGGTTAAAAATTGTGATGGATAATCACATGATTCTTTACTTTAATTGGTTGTCCTCAAAGTAAATGGATGAAGGTGATAATTTCATAAAATAAGGGATGAACTTAAGTTAGACATAAGGTGATGTAGAACTTGTTTAACAAAAGAATGGATGCAGATGTGAAGCATTGAGGGGCTAAGGTTTAGATTTCCCATCAAGAGAGGATAATTGATAAGCTCCTGGCCCATACTTATGCATTATGATAAATGGTCCAAACTAATTGAAATCAAACTTTCCCCACTTGCTTCTTTCCATGTTGGTTACATGTTGATCTTCCTTTAAGATGAGGTCTTCATTATTAAACTCTTGCTCTCTTAGGTTTTTTTTATAAGCATGATTGATTCATTATTGATAGATATGAATATGGTTAAACATGGCTAAATGATGCTCATCAAGTAGCTCAAGTTAGGATAAATATTCTTAACTAATCACCCTCCAAGATTATATCCTTTAGAGATATACAAAGGGAGGGAATTTGGACTTCGATAGGAAAGATAGCCTCTACTCCAAAGACAAGGAAGGAAAGGGTTGCACCTATAGGGGTTTGAATGTTGGTTTGATATGCCCAGAGGGCTGAAAGAATGTGTAAGTGTCAATACCTACCAGATTCATTGACCATTTTAGTTAGCATTTTATTAAGTGTTTTGTTAGAGGCTTCAAATTGTCCATTAGCTTGTGGACAATATGGAGATGATAAGCTTAAATTAATTCCAAAGGTGTCACAAATATTACTTACTTTATTATTTTTAAATGATTTACCATTATCAGTGATGATTTTATGTAGAGCACTAAAGCGGCAGATGATATGATGGTTAATGAAGTCAATAATTTTATTAGCTTTGGTTGAGATGAGGGGAATAGCCTCTACCCATTTGGTAAAATATTATGTCATAGTGATAATAGAATGATGTCGTTATGAATAATGAGGGTTGATTCCACAAATGAGATCTAATCCCCACTAAGAGAAGGGACAAAAATCCTTAGAGACATGCAGGCCATGACTAGGAACATGATACAAATTAACATGTTGTTAATACTTAACACACTTCTTGACATAATCACAATAGTCTTGGTTAAGGGTAGGTAAATAATAGCCAAGGAAAATGATGCATTTAGTGATAGCTAAACCACTAAAATGTCCTTCACAAATCCCATCATGCAATTATTTGATTGTGTGAGATATTTCATGACTATGTTGGCATCTAAAAAGAAGACTGCCAAATATTTGCTTGTAAAGAATACCCCCTAGTATGGTATAGCGAGAAGTACTCTTTATAAAATCCCATCAACCATTTCTAGAAAGATTAGAAGGGATGATGGCTAAGGTAGTCTAAGATTTGCTTATACCAAATATTAGGTTGAGATTCTTCCACATTGCAGATGGAAGGGAGGTTTGTTTTAGTGTAATACAATTGGTTAAGGTGATGGATGGTGACAAAGATTTTAGAATTTAAAGGTGCAGATGAGATTTGGGAAGCAAGAGAAGCCATGGTATCAGTGAACTTGTTTATCGAACATGGGGTGGCTTGAATAAGATAATGGTTAAATTAAATCAATAGTACATCTACCAATTATTTATATTATTGTAATACATAATTTTTACATTGGTAAGAACCATTGATTTAGTTGACCAAAAGTTGGGAGTCATAGAAAATATTGATCAATTTAACTCCCAAGGACAAATTTGTTTGGAGAGCAAGAACTAGGGCCTCATACTCAGCCATGTTATTGGTGCAATCAAAGTTCAGTTTGAAGGATAAGGGAAAAGGCTCACCTTCAAGGGGGATAAAGATGATTTTGGCACCCCCACCACATTGACACTTTGATCCATAAAATAACATGGTCATTTGACAAGCAATGTCTTCTTGAGAGAGTTATGATGTACTCATTAGGAAACTCAAGGTTAGGCGGTTGGTTATTGACTAAAGGGGCCTCAGCTAATTGATCAAAAATGATTTGCCCTTTAAATGACTTTTGCTAAAGGAACTCAAGATAAAACTCATCTAAAATCATGGGCCATATGGCCATACATTGATTTTAATATGGCTTAGAATGCATATACTTGAGTGGGTCAGTGTTGGTGATGATAAAGGTTTTATGGTTAAGGAAGTAATGATGGAGTTTGGAAGCCACAAATACCAAGGCAAGGCACAATTTCTCAGTATGGGTATAACAAGTCTCATACTCTATAAGTGTTCAACTTATATAGTATATTTCCTACTCTTTATGCTAATAATCAAGTTGTGCAAGCATGGTACCTAAGGAATGGTCTATGGAAAAAATGTAGAGGTAGAAGAGTTAGTCCTCTTTTGGAAGGAAAAGAATAGGTGGGGAAAGAAGATATTATTTGAGTGATTCAAAATCCATTTGATAGTCTCCATTCCACTTAAAGGAAATATCCTTCTTAAGGAGGTGATGAAAGGGCTAACATCCATTAGATAATTGAGAGATGAAGTAATGAATGGATTAAAGTTTCCCCTACAGACTACGGATTTGCTTGAGGTTATTTGGAGGAGGCATGTTGAGGATTGTTTTATCTTTAGTGGGATCAAATTCTATTTTATGAAGAGAAATAATAAAGCCAAGAAGTTTACATGATAAGACCCCAAAGATGCAATTATTTAGGTTGAGGTGAACATGAAAGTGGATAAGGCATTCAAAGATAACCTTAAGGATTTCTAAATGATCCTTATGACATTTAGACTTACCAAGGAGGTCATCTACATAGTCCTCCATATTTTTATGGATGAGGTTATGAAAGATGTAGGTTATGACATGTCGATAAGTTGCTCCAGTGTTCTTCAAACCAAAAGGCATGACCCTATAGCACAAATTTCCCCATGGGGTTATAAAGGAAATTTTATGTTGATCTTATAGCATGATCAAGGTCTAATTATATCTTGAGAATCCATCCATAACAGATAGCATATCATGGCCAATAATTATATCAACAAATCGATGAATGGTTGGCAAAGGAAAGTCATCTTTTTGATAAGTAAGGTTAAGATCATGGAAATCTATGCAAATACCAAGTCCCCCTGTTGCTTTAGTGATAGGAACAACATTTGAGACCCATTGAGGATAATCAATGGGTTGGATTAAGTTGATAGATAAGAGATGTTAAAGCTCTTCTTTGATAAGAAGGGCAATGTGAGGATAAATCCTTTGAAGCTTTTACCTAATAGGCTTGGCATCAAGGTTGGTTACGATGTTGTGGATGACTATAGAAGGGTTGATTCCTGGTATATCACTGTAAGGCTAAGCAAATGCTATGTTACGATCATGCAGGAAAGAAGATAAATCCTAACACTCTGAGGAATCTAAGGATTGGTTGATTTTGATTATGCGGGGGTTATCATAATTGCCCAAGTTGACATCAATGGTATATTCATTCAAAATGGTTGATGTCTTAGGAGGAATGGATTTATGAAGGGAAGAATCTTCATCACCAAGATAGGTGAGAAATGAATCATCATCCTGACATTGGATAGTATTAATGGTAGGAGAATCATTTTCTACCATCTCAAAATGAGTCAAAGGAATGGTTCTGGTATCCCCATCCATTTGATAGGTTAGGGGTCCCAAACTAATCATATTGATCAAAAAAAGTTAGTGGGGATGGAATAGAGATCCTTATATTTTGAATAAGAATGGGTTGGTGAGGATAGGATTTCTTCCTCAATGATCATGATGGAAGGTGGGTTAGTTGGCTCTTTTAGTGGGATGAATCCAAGACCATGTCATTCATGAGGATTTTGAGTTTTACATGGGATTAACTCATGTGTTTCATCCTCATAATGTCCTAAATTGAATCCTTTTTAAGCACACTAATGAAGGTGTGTTTGGTCAAACTCTGGTTTATCAAAGAAAGAGAAATTAGAGGTGAATGGCTTAACAGAATAGGATGCATTGGAAGTGAAAAGTGGTTGATCAAGTTTCCCATAGATAAAATTTGTTTGGAAATTGAGAATACCAAAAGGAATTTTGGTTTCAATTTTGGAATCATAACTAGGATGTTGGTTAATATTTATGTACTCTTGGGGAGTAGAAAGGGCATCTAGAGTCAATAAGCAATACTCCCCAAGTGAGAGACATTAGAATGTGGATTCTAAGGGATCTTTCATAGGGACTTGGGAAGAATTTATGGATGAGCTTGTAGAAGCTTAGTTGATGGAGGATGAAGGGGATGCATCCTTTAGTGGGATGAGAACATCATTGGGATGGTAAGTCATATTGCATGACTTGAAAGGACTAGGTTTGGTTGGAATGAGATGGACATGACCCTTGTGTTCAAACTTGAGCACTAATGCAAAGTTGATAGCACACAACCCATGGTATGTATCTAAGGTTGTCTAAGCAATATGTTGTATTGAAACTCTCTTTCTATAATGTAGAAGAGCTTAGAATGAGTGCAAGGGCCCAAACGTATATGAAAGACAACCATCCCCAAGGTAGTTTCCATTATGTCATTAAAATATTGGAGTACGATAGTGGTTTCAGACAAGACATTCTCCAGGATCTTACTTTGATCATGTGCATGGAGGAAATGATATTAATGCTAGACCCCCCATCAATCATAACCCTCTTGATCTAGCTTTGGTTTAGGTGGGCATTAATAAAGAGGGGAGGATCTGGATCATCTAGATGGAAGGGGTTATCTCTAAATCTTGGAAGGTGATGAGGGTGGATAACTAAAGGGCTCCAACAAGTGTTGTCAGAGGTCATGGATCTTTTGGTTGAAGCTCTATTGATTGTAATGCCTTTATCATAACTTGCTGGTACTAAGGAGAGGTTTGGATTAGCTCATACAAAGTCATCTTCACTGGTGTTTGGTGAAGTTATTTAATAATTGACTTATGTATTAGTTCATATAGATTGGACTCAGGTGTACCTAAGATAGAAATCTTTGGCTTCGATGAAGGTGATTGGGGTGCTTTGATGGAAGAAGGGTGTGTCTATGGAATGGATACCTTGGCTTTCCATTTATCCTTTTGGGTTTGTGATCGAGTGACCACATAAATGGCATTGATTCGAAAAGTATGTGGGATAGTAGGTTACTTCAATTCCTCCATAGTCTTAGATGAGAGTTTGGGGATAGGTTGACATGGGATGGTAGCTTTTGGATTTTGGCTTAGAGGTGGGCTCATAGGAATTTCCTCTGTTAACAGATCATCTACATCACATAGTTTTTAGATTATGTCTTAGAGAGATTTGTAGATGTCTTTGTCATGTCCAAGTGTCCTATGGTATGCATAAATTAGATTGTCATTGAACTAAGCTAGTTTTGGGATAAGAAGGTCAAATGGCTTGATGGGAGGTAAGACCAAGTAATAAACTTGTAGCAACCTTTGCAAGATGGTAGAATACAATACTAGCAAGGGTGGTAAGGAGTGGAAGTTTTGGTTTTGACTATTGAGGTGGATACCCTTTTAGGGGTAGGCTTAGTGAATGAAGCTTTGGTTGGTGCAAGAATTTTGGTAGATGGTTTTGAGGTTGAGGGTTTGGTAAGAATAGGTGGAGGTGTGGCTAGAAGTAGAGGTTAGACTTGTGGTTTCTTTGGAAGGCTTAGTCTTTTTAACAAGGTGAAAGGGTGAGGTCCTAAAATGGATGAGGGATGTGACCCTCGAATGGAGGGTAAATTAGAAATGGGAGGTAAAATAGCTTTGGGTAGGTAACTCCACTATAGAAGTGAGTGGAGAAGAAGTGGTCATTTGTGCCATGAGGTCCTTCTTGGTTGGGTATGGAAGTTCAAGGTGGTGCCAAAACATGGCCCAGTCAAGGTTTGGTTGAGATAAAAATTCTAGATTTTGGACCAACCTTGAAAATAGTTTATAAATAGTCTTGGCCTCCCCCGTGGTAGTCTCTAAGGATAAACCAAGTGGTTGTGGAAGTGGGATGGTAAAATTTTCCTTTTCCTCTATCAATGGTTCTAAGGATTTGGTGGGTGACTCTTCCATAGAACGAGTAGGTGAGACAATCTCTTCCTTAGTTATGATTTCTAAAGGAAGGGTAAATAGTTCTAATATGGATGAAAATGGCATGGGAGAGATGGTTTCCTCATTATTTATGAAAATGGCATGGGAGAGATAGTTCTAATAGGACTCCCCTAGCAAAGTATATTGCTTTTGCACAGAGTAGTTTTGGGATTTATAATTTTAGTTTGAAGAATTCGGTGGGTTGGATTGGTTGACTACCGAAGGAAGAGCCATTTTAAGTAAAATGACATTGGTTGCTCCTTTGTATTTGGCATGGTTTGAGGGTTTAGTGAAGGCTTCAGTAGATTTTAAACTAGCATTCTTATTCCTCGACTTAAGTTTACCCTCATCAATTACTCAAATTCCAACATTTTAGCCATGGTAAATGCCTCATCAAAGGTTTGGAAGGTTTGAACTTGTAGGGTGGATGAGATGTTTTTATCACATGCCTGAGAGAAAAGTTCAATTAATTGAGGTTGGGGTTAGGAGGAGAGTTGGTAAATCAACCCTCTCCAATGAGCAACAAAATCGATAATAGATTCATCCTCAAATTACCAAATGGAATATGAGTCATTTATAGATACTTTCTTGGAAATATTGATAGAAAAGTGGTCCAAGAAGGTTTGAGCTAGTTGAGCAAAATAAAAGAGGGAGTGCTTAGTGGTGGCACTATACTAGTCTAACATGGGTCCCACTAACAACATGGGGAATGTTTGGAGCAGAAGAGCAATCATAGGTAATTAAATAGCATGAATACCTAAATGCTCTTTGGTGTTATCAGGGATCTTACTTGCATTAAAATTTGGTAAATTTGGTAAGTTCCCATTGTGTAGGGTAAGGATGGATTAGTACAGAATGGTGGATGGGCTCATTGCAAATATGATCATAGGACAAAAGATTATGGGCTCTAAAAATGGATGTTTCTAGAGTAGTCATCTCATCCATCAACATTTTAATGAGGTTAGGATGTGGTGCACCCCCATAATTATATGTCATGTGTTATTGGGTTTGTGAGGGTGTAATATATTGGTAATTGGTAGAAGGTTGGGTAGAGCCCACATATTGGTAATTGGCCATGGAAGGCTAGGAAGATGGTGGAGGCATATATCCTTGTAGGTTTGGGATATATCCTGGGTTAGGTGAAATAGGCATTTGTTGGATCATTGGCATGGTTGGGTTGGTTGGTTGAAGATGTATAGTCACCTTAGTACTTATGGGTGGGAGAGTAAATGGTATGGAAACCACTAAGTTTTGGAAAGGGGTAGAGGATGTTGGGTTTTGAGTGGCAAGAGGTAAGTAAACAATACTAGTGGAAAGCATCCCAATTATAAGTGGTGTTTGGGTTGCCATGGGCTGAGTTGTCCCTATATTTGATGGGTTAATAATGAGGTTGGTGGAAGTAGAGAGTGATTGGGCATTAGTTGGTGGAAGGGAAGCTTGGTTTTTGGAAATGATGGTTGAAGGGTTATTTGTGGAAGAGGAAGCTGGGGTTACCATGGATTGGGTGGTAGATATGGTGGCAACTAAAGTCTCACCCATAAGGTAAGTGGGCATTACATAAGGTGTATCAATGGAGGGAATTCAAGTAGAGGTATGGTTAGAAATTGTGGAAAGATAGTGTTGGAGGGCCATGGGGTTATTATCAAGGAGGTTGGTAAAGTCCATATCTTCTCAGGCAAATGACTAAGGCATATCAAGACTCCTAAAATGGTCACAAGAACTTCTTACATCCAGAGTGTGATCCATGGATGAGGAAGAGGAAGAGAGTTGGTAAGGAGGTTAGTTTTGGTTTACTTGGTCTCTAGCTTGTTGCCTTGTCAAGACCATGCAATGAATGGTGGAAGCTTTTGGAAGTTTGGTGGAGATGAACTCATACATTTAAAAAGAGAGCAAATAATAAAAGATTCAAAGAAATCATGCACATGCTAAGAGTATATTAAATCCTAGAATTATTTTTATTTCACTTTTAGGCTCATGCATCAATTTAGAAGTTTATGAGACTCCACTTGGTTTATAAAATGGGTACTAGAATAAGAAGTCTATGGATGGTTTCAGGTTTATTTAAGGCTCTCAATATCTTTATACTAGAATTGGTATGTGGCTTGAAATTAGGGCCTACCCCCTCACTTCACATACCATAGTGATAAGGGTGTTAGGTGCTTAGCCAAGATATACCAAATTACCAAAGTTTATAGTTAGCCAATGTACTGAGTTTTGGTTTCTCCCCTTAGTAGTGAAGTCCAAGTGGGATGGCCAAGGGTGAAAGTTTACCACTAGGTTATGAAATCCTAGTTGAGCCTCATGTCAATGTTTGATGAATTAATTGTATGAGTGGTTTAGTATGTGTGTGTGATAAGAGTGATTGCTACAATTGATTTACTGATTAATTAATATATGTGATCTAACCATGCAATTAATCAATGAATGAAGGTTGATTTTAAACCCAAAAGGAAATTTTTAGTTTCTTTGAATGAGTACAAAAACAACTAGAATGTACCTAAATGCAGAATGAGGGTGCAAGTCCTATCTTAGGATGAATGCCTTTTCACTTTTTAGAAATAAAAGGAAATGAATAATTTTCCTATTCTAAGAAAGTAAACAAATAAGTACTTGCTTTTGAAAAGAAAGAATGAAAGTTACAATTTTCAATTTTAAGAAATGAAGAAAAGAAAGTTTTAATTTCAGAAACATAGAAGTGCAATGAATGATTCTTTCATTAATGAAACTAGAATGCCCTAAAATAATTATGAACCTAAGAAAACTCTAGGGTCCCATCGAGCATGCCAGAATGTTTCACTATGTTTTGTGTTATTTTCCTTTTTTTTAGAAAACAAGTAAAAATTTTGAGGGAAAGGTTTAGATGAACATGGATTTACTTGTGTGCTCTATGATCCAATCGATGTGAAGAAATCCTCTTTAGCTTGGAAGGAATAACCTGCAATAAGAAGGAAGCTAGAAACAAATTGATTAGTAAGATAGGAGGGTGGATTGCCTAGCAAATGCTAGATCCAATAAATTCAATACTTCACTCGAGGGTTGTCAATCCACTCTTTAAACAAGTTAAGTTTTGAAAAATGATAAAAGATGCTTGCATAAAATTATGGAAAGTAATCAATGATAATGAAATAAATTCTTTTCAAGAGAAAATGAGTGATTTTTAACAAAATAACATTAACTTGTTCAAAATTAATGCTAAAACTTGATTCAAAAAATTATTTAGGACTCTATGTTGTGACAGAAGTCAAAAAAACAAATTTTGGGTGAGGGTTGATAGGTGAATTTAGATTGATATTTTTTAGAAAAGGAATTACATAGAGACTGATGTTGGTCACTATGTAACCGATACCGATTAAGGGTAACTGATGCTGGTAAAGGGATGATTGATGTTGGTTAGGGGATGACCAATGTTGATCACTATGTATTTATTGTGGTTATGGTTTTGGGTAGAATGGGCTCTGGGCTAGTGGTAGAAGGGATTTGATAGGTTGTTTGTGGTTAGATGATGGTCATGAAGATAGATAGGGTCTCAGATATATCAAAGTTAGGGATTTGACACTCAAGTGACTAGGAATGTTCAGTGGGTGTTTGGTGGAAGAGGGAGTGTTTGGAGTTACAAAACTCTAACACAAGAGAGGATATGGGGAGATATTGGAAGTGGGTGAAAGCACTAAACTATTGAAAATAAATAATTGAACTTAAAATAAGTGAAAGATACTTAGTTTTTGTTGAAGTTGTTGGCTTGGATAAGCCCTGAAGCTGAGTGTAAGGTGCTAGGGAACCTAAAATAATGTGAATAGAGTAACGATGCTTGAGTCATTTGTATTGAGGTGCTGAAGCACTTTTTTACCTCTAGGCTAGTTCTCTATTTTGTTGGGAAGTTTGGATTTTCATGAAAGTTTTGATTCTTTCTCAAAGGTTTCAACCTCTTGAACAAGGGTATTAAGATTACCTTAAGTAACTTATGTCAGTCCTGGTCAACCAATGTTAGTTGAGGGGTGATCGATGTCAGTCAAGGTGGATATAGTCAAAGTTGTCCAAAATATCCATTTACACTTAATTTTGGCCATTAAGACCATTAGAAGTGGTCTAAGCTTATTTAAGGTAGCATGGGCATGTAGGAAGAAGTGGTATAGGAGGTTAGGGAATTGAATTCCAAGGTGGGAAATAGTCTTAACGCTAGGTGTCTCTCAGTTAGCCATGGATTTGGTTAGGGTGAGGTGTAAATAGGATTAATTAGTTTAATTAACTAATTAATAAATAAATATTCTAACCCAAGGGGGCCAAAGGGGTATTTTATGACAACTAGAATTATTTGGTGCCGTTTTCTAGTGTCTACACTTAGGAATACTTCCCATTAGGAGTCACCATTTGTTATTTCCTTCACCAACATGCCCTAATTTAATTGTGGAACCTATTTTTGCTTTGAAGTATGGTCTTATATCTTTTAGGAGTTGTTTTGTTCTATCTACTTTGATTGCCATTTTTCTAATGTGAAGGGTTGCCTAGTGTGGAGTTTTGAATCCTATGTATTTCATGATTCTAATCAAGTCTAGCTAGTTTATATTGGGCTTTTTCTATCACTTAGTTTAGAAAATAAATCACATCTAAGAATTCTTGAATTTAAATATTTGAATTTGTTTATGCTTGAAAAAGGCTAAGTTATTTTAAATTCACGTGTTGAAATACTTTGAAAAAATCACCTTTTGGATCATCTGACTCGAGCTTAGAAAATAATATGAGCTTTATAGAGTGATTACAGCATTCCCCTCAACAATTTGGTACATGAATGTTTATTTTTAGGATAAAATGACTGAACATTTTATGTTTTCTTTTACACATTGGTCAATTCTAACGTCATGGACTTTCTTATAGTTGCCTAAGTATGTGTTCAATCTAATAAGGACTTTTTCATTATTCATTTCAATTAAGAGTGACTCGATCTTTATAGTATCCTATTATAAATATTTGGTCAAGATTCAATATTAGGATTGATTATAGAAAGGTTTAGGGCTTTTAAATGTCGATATTCAAGCTTTAGAAAGTGATCTAGTTTATGGACGTTGGATTTTTATGTAATTATCTTCTTGATTTAAATTTAAGATGGTTGGGTCTTTTTAATGATTACAATTTAGATTTTTAGTTTAAATATTTTAGATTTTGGGATTGTTTATTAAATATTTTATTTAATGGTTTGGGTTGTTGAATTATGTATTCAAGCTCAATAGTGGTCTAAAATTTGAACTTTCTAAAAGTGCCTTAGCCAATTTTTCATGTTTTATTGACTGACTTACTAACTTTACCTTTGAAAGCATGTTTTCCCTTGTATTTTTGGAAGAATTTATTTCCTAAGCTCCTAGTTGAACAAGACCATGCCACGTGGCATGATCCCATTCACCAAAGAGCTTAGCCAGTTTAAAAGACTTAGATTCTTTTGTTGAAAGTTGTTGAGTTCCCTAGGTCCCAAGATCCCACCACATGTTATCATAGGGACCCAAGGACTTGATTGAGTGGTGATCAATTAAAAATCTTTGGAGATATCAAGGTCCTATGATGATGCCATATGAAATCATCATAGAGACTCAAGAGCCTAAGCAGTGTGAGCCATAGTCGACAAGAACCTAGGGCTTTGAAGCCTCTTGATAGTACCACATGATACCATTGTGGGGACCTGATGACCTGAGGGAGTGTTGGGTGCAACTAAGAGACCCCAAAATCTTGATTAATCATGATTTCCACATGGCATAATCACATGAGCTTAGGCCAGAGGACACTGGTAATGGTCTGACCAAACAAAAGAGCAGCAAGGACCCTATGGGAGTAATCAGTGACTAATAAGTGGTGAAGGCCAAAGAAGTAAAGGAAATAGTGCCACATATAGCCTGAGGAAACATGGGGAATGGCCACATGGCCAAATCTTGTGGGCCTAGGGCTAAAATGAATAAAAGTAAAGGGGAGCATAAACATTGGCTGAAGAGGCTCAAATGGAATATGATGAACAAGTTGAATACTAAGTCATCTTAATAGGCATAAAGAAGGAATATTGATGTCCATCTACCTATAATATTATTATCTTACCCAAACTTGACTATATTCTTAATCTATGTACATGGGCAAGTAACATTTGGCTTCTTACCAACAAAAGGAGTGTAGGCCTATAGACTTTAATCAGACTCGACATAATTTAATGCCTAAATGGATAGGAACATTAATAGAAGTATGGAAACCATGTTCAAATGGGCCAAGATCATAAAGGGACAAGGAATGCCTTAATGGAAAAATGGTTGAGAGTTTGCAAGACATGAAAAATAGAGTAGTACCTTAAAAAAGCATGGTTTTAACTAAAAAGATCATGGCTCAAGGAAAATCTATCAGGAATCAAAAACAATCCCAACCACATCCACCAATCAAAATTGAATGTTGTAACCTCCCCATTAGTGGGAAATTTTGAAAACTCCATAAATGGGAGATCTATATATGATCATCTCCTATGGTGCAATTGGAGGATGGCTTATTGTGGATTAAAAAAGATATTATGAACCCAAACATTTATTCCCTATGTTTGTATTGCTTTCTTAGTGTAATTTCTCTTTGTTTTCAATCTTGGTGATTGTTTCACTATGTTTTAAGCTTATTTTACATTCAAAGAGAGAGAGAAATAGAAAAAAGAGAGAGTTAGGGATAAGTGATTAAAACCTGAATAAGTGTGCACTATTACAAACTTTATAGATTCCCCTCTTTGGCTATGGAGGAAGACACCTGTAGATAAGAAAACACTACACAAAATAGTTGTTAGTGGAGATATGTGTAGACTGCCAAGTTACGTGCTTGTTTTAGGAATCATGAAAGTTCTTTGGGTTGACAGTCCACTATTTTAAAACAAAGTTTAAAATAAATGTAAGTAGAGAGAGAGAGAGAGAGAGAGAGAGAGTTAGAGTTTTATTTACTATGTTACAGGTATGAGTGTAAAAGATAATATAGTGCAGGCTGATAAATCAGGTCTATGTTTTGGGAAGGTTGTTAGGTGATTTTGAGGTTGTTAATTCACAAACACAGTAACCAATGTTGGTTAAAGGATCGATGTCAGTTGGGGGCATTGATATCGATTGGGATCACTGATGTCAATTGGGGAAATAGTATTAGAATGAGTTAGATAAGGCTTTTTTGAGAGGGAGAATGGGAATATGGTTAGGTTGTTAGGTTGGGAAGATTCATAAGGAGGTGGGTAAGACATAGGTGAGTTTAGATAGAGGGTTTGTATGTTGGGGTAGAGAGAAGTGGGTGGGGATATTTATAACTCCTCCATGGAAGGAGTCAGGGTTCATGAAATAATAAACAGTATAATGTAAAGCAATTATAAAATTACTATTTAAAGACTTATAAAACATTGAGATATACTTAGCTAATGAAATGGGTGAACTGTTACTATCAAATAGATGAGTTAGATGAGGCTTGGTAAACTAATGTGTGAATAGACAAGACAAGCATGTGATGTTGGTCATCAAGAGTTCAAGCTTTGTGTAGTGTATCAATTCCTGATTTGGATCAATTTGTGCAGAGTAATGGTAAGCCTAGATGTCAAAAGTGATGTAGGATGCTCTAATTCCCCAAAAGCCTATGCATGAATCATTGATTTTTTTGACCTAAATACCATCTTGGAATTTTCCTTAAGTAACTGACATTGGTGATCCTGTTAATGTCAGCCGAGGGTTGACCGATGTCGGTGGCTTAAGAATAGGTAAAAGGGCTATTTTTAGCCCATTTTCTATTCCTTCTCTTGCCAAGTGTTGTGTCCATTAGAAAATGGTAAAAATGTGAGGTTATGAAGAATGTAGCTAGTTAGGAATTTATGTTAGGAGTGAGAAAAAGCCGTAGGTAGTTAGGATTAGGAGACTAAGTCTCAAGGTGACTTAGAGGGTAAGAATTAATCTTAAGATGAGGTGGCTAGGTGAAGTGGCATAAGTGGGTTTTAATTAACTTAATAAAATATTTTAAGGTGAAAACATGGGTTAAATAAGGTTAATTATTAAAAGGGGATCAAGGGAAGTTAAACATAGGGAGTCATGCAAGTGTGTGACATAATTTTAGTTTCTACATTTTCCCCTTTTTGTCTTGTAACTTGTATTAACAAGTTGTGAGACAAAAATAGGTGTTGGATGCTCCAGGTATAGGATGAGATATTCCCCTTAAAAATGGGAATTGATGGATGAGAATATGGAATAGGGTATTGGTTTGATAGGTAGTTAATGGATGGGTAGATGTTGAGTGTGAATTTGGAAACATCGTTACTTGTCTAGATATTACTACTAGTTATAGTCGACATAATCAAAAATGAGTAAAGGTGAAGAGGACTTGGATAGAAATAACTAGACTATAGCTTGTTAGTAATAGATAATAGGGTTAAAATGATCAAAGTTGTAGCTCCAATGGTCCATGTGTTCTAGGTGTCCAAGGTAGGAAGTGTTCTTGGAAAACAAAATGGCTTACAAGTGATAGAACTAGCAAGGTCACGATTTGAAAACACTTAATATACATGTGTGCTTACAATAGCCAACTATAACACGGTAGCATAAGTGGTTAGAATGATCAAGGTAAGGTTGGATCAAAAGGGTCATCGGTCAAGGAGATATTTTTGATCTCTGATTAGAGTCATCATGGGTGGAAATTTAAGTGATCTCCAAGGTTGGTTGTCATGGGTGGAAATTTAAGTGATCTTAAAGGTTAGTTGTTGTGGGTAGGGAGATATACATGATCTCCAAGTTGCCTCATAAGGAGTCCATGTGAACCATTAAAGGCATGTAATTAGGGTGATTTTACAAAGGGTAGTGTTGGGATTAAAAATCCTTATTTTAAGTGTCATGCGGCATAAAACATCTAGAGCTTGTCCTATTGTGGTGAGGTTGTGATTGTTGATTAGTGGAGAAGAGTGTGTGATTTAGCACTTGGTGGGCCACAATGTGATCGAGGGAGTATTGGTGTGGATGGAGATGGTAGAGGTATAAGGGGACCTAGCTGGAGGTGCTCCATAATAGGTGCTAGTCATTCTATCCTAGAGGAGATGAAGAGATGAGGTAGGATCTATTTGGGTATCTTGAGTTGGTTGTAATTTTAATTTAGGTTTTGATCATAATTTGTTAGTTAGGTTCAATGTGAGTGTGTGGGGGGATAGAGGGTAATTAAGGGAGTATTAAATGGGGTAAGTTTAGGGTTTCATAAATTTATGGGGGGTTGGGGGTAGTTTTTAGAAAAAAACCTAAATTTTAGGTGTGGGTTATTCGGCCCTAGGGATGAACTAATCATTGACATTGGCTAGGTCTACTAACATCGATCGACAACTAGCATTGATGTCAATTGATAATTGGCACCAATATCAGCATATAAGATCAACGTCAATCAAAATATAACTGATGTTGATCACTAGAAAACCCAAAGTGGTAGTTTTAGGAAGAATTAGAGCCAATTGTGCATCCCTAGTTGAATTTGTATAGGTGCATTAATGGACTATCTTAATGGCCGAGATAGCCTCAGAAAACCCTGTGTTGACTGAGGGATGCCTACATAGCCCTAATTAGGGCCTTAAGCAATGTATTTTTTTCAAAGGGAAGGGAAAAAGGGGTTAGATATGGGTTAAAATTGTTAAGGAAAGTGGTTAGGAAAAAGTAGGTTAAAATAGGTCATGGGACCTAGGGTTAAAAATAAGCCATTAGGCCTAGGGTGTGAGATATAGGTCATGGGGCCTAGAGGTTTTAGAATAGGTAAGTTATCCTAGGGTTTAAGATATAGGCCATGGGGCCTAGAGGTTTAGAATAGGTTAGTTGGCCTTGAGTTTAAGATATAGGCCATGGGGCCTAGAGTTTAAGTGGGTGAATGGGATAAATAGTTAGGTGGGTAGACAGTCAAGCTAGCCTCAAAAAACCCCATATTAATTGAGTGCTACCTACATAGCCCAGATTAGGGCCTTAGGCCAATGTAGTTCTCCCAAAGGGAAAGGGATTAAAAGAGGAGGTTTATAACTGAAGGTATGCAACTTGATAGAGTGATTTTGTGTGTGTGGATGCAGTCTAGGTAAGAGTTGACATTACAAGATCAACTACCTACATTGTTGATAAGGATGAGGAGGGATATCACCATAGATGAGTGGGAGCACATGGAAGCTATAGGGTTAGGAGAAGTGTGATGATATTGTAGATTTACATGAGATGTTAGCTTGATGGTAGCCTTGACAAAGAGGTGGGATCACACCACCAACACCTTCCATCTACCTACCAGAGAGTTGACAGTGATGCAGGAGGATGTATATAGGATTTTACGGTTACCAATCTAGGGTGAGGATCTCTTCTCATATTTGAGGATCATGATATTCATATGTCCACATTATTTGGGGAGCATGTCAGTGAGGTGACCTATCATTTGATGAGCTTTGCATATGAGCCACTTTACACTATCGATGAGGAGCAACATCACCTTATTATCCTAATGATGATAGGCATTATAGTGTATGCACTACCTGATGTGGATCAATGGAGATTCCTTATTGTGATGATTAGATTTTTGGCATAGATGTTTGAGTAGTGGATAGTCTTTATATGGGGTTTAGCTTTTCTTACATAGTTATACAGGGAGTTATGGGGTGTGAGGTTGCGACGATGATACAGTCTTTATGTCAAGTATTTACTTCATTGCTGAGAATACAAGCACATTGTGGTGACATGGCCATTGGGGCTACCAGTCATGATTTTAATCAGTTTTAAAGTTGGTTTCAGATAATGGAGAGATAGCATAGCATAGACACAAGTAGATGGCATCATACGGGATATTGATTATTAAAGGTGATTGATAGATGGATTGATTCCTTTAGATATTTTTTGGAGGCCTTACCTGACATATATTGTATTTAGAGGACAGACAGAGTAGCTTGTAGGCTTAAAGAGTATGATATGGGTCAGGGGGAGGTGAGTCAAAGAGTTAGAGATGATACTTATGGTCAAGGTTAGGAGATAGTTTAGGTTATTGCACGATGTACCTCTTGCTTTTCCTTGATATAGGAGGTATGATATAGAGGCACCCCTTCCATTACTTTAGGAGATAGATGGGCTAGATTTTGAGGAGCTTCTAGCAGGCCTAGGAGATAGATGGGCTCGATTTTGAGGAGCTTCTAGTAGGCCCAGGTGTGATAGATCTAGGGTATATAGTGGCTTATTGAGTGTGGTGGGCAGGTTTGCACCCTGTGATTTTGAGGAGGCTATGGCCAAACTTACAAGGAGTTATGAGAGAGAGGGATGCATTTGTGCAAGCATGGGATATAGCGTAGGCATAGGTTTTGGTTCTATAAGGATAGGTGACAACAATGTAGACCCTGCTAATTACAGTGTAGGCACAAGTTTTGGTTCTATAGGGATAGGTGATGGCATTGTAGGGACAGGTTACTATACTAACAACAAAGAGAGACGGTTTAAGAGAAATAGGGTAGGCTACCCCACTCCTCCATTATAGGGACCAATATAGGATCCACTGTAGGCATCACCACAGGGTCCTATAGTAGGTTTGATTGGTCTTCTATAGATTGTGCCACTAGTGAGGTACAAAACTACTTTAGATGAGATTGTATACTATGAGAGAGCCATCAGGCAATTCCAATAGATTTTGAGATATTCTGAGGCTAGAGAGCAGGAGAGATCAAAGAGATTCCCCATGATCTCTAGTTCATGTAGACACAGATAGGCAGAGGGTGGTGATGATACTGCCTCTTCATGACCATGACCACAACCTTGAGTATTCTAAGGGCTAGATGTATTGTGATTTTTATTATATATATATATATATATATATATATTCTGGCCTACGAGCTGAAGTTGAGAGATGTATGGTGAGAGAGAGATGATGTTGATATGATTCATTGATGTATATTCATATTCACTATATATATGAGATTTTACTATTATGAGATGTTATGATGATGTTATTGATGATGATAGTTTGTGTGATGTCATTTGTGGTTATGTTAGTGATAGTTAGTGTGTTATGCTAGCATTTCCCATATTCATGATGGTACATGCATAGTTGAGCAGTTGGTTTTATTTTAGCATTTTCCATATATGTGATGGTGTATGATAAAAATAAGCTATTTGATTTTATAGGTTCTCAATTTACTATTGTTTAGAGAAGCTATGTTGGTTGCATTTCACATGAGGTTGTATGAAATAAATTAGTTGGCAAATGTTTTATTAACATTAGTAGAGTGTGATGATTGAAGAATGTATTGTTTATACACAATGATGTTTGTTGAGATTATTGAGTAAAATAGATATGTAAGTAATAGTATTCTTAAACATATAACTTTAAGATGTAAGAATAGAGATTGGCAGGTAGGCGAGAAGTTAAGCGAATCTTGTTGTGAGATGTCGCCTTAAAAGAGAAATTGATATGCGATAGAAAAGAAAGGGACGTGATGCTCTTGCATTAGTGAGGACCATAATGACCATATGAATAGGCACATGAGTATGAGCCTTATTCATGCATTGTAGTATTGACCATTCATTTGGTAGAGAAATGTCATGATCACTTTGTGTCAAGTGAGCTCAAAGTCCCTTGATTATGAGGGAGTAAGAGGGGGGAAAGGTAAAAGGAATTAGGGTGTGTCGATAGTGTAACCTTCTTAGTGGGGATGGTATGCCCCTTTTATAGGTGACCTAAGGGCTACCATGGGCAAGTCCATGACTAAAGTTTTTAATTTTTTTTCTTGTGTAGGTTGATCAGTGTGGGAAGCCTTCATTGGGATGTTGTTGGTGCCTTGAGGTCATGCGAAGATGATCAATGAGGGAAGATTCTAAGTCATTATTTCCTTGATAACAAAGCTTAGCTTAGCCATCCTTTAAGGGAGTGGTATAATATTTTTTCTTTTTCTTTTTCTTTAAGTTATCATTCTAAGGAGCAGTCTATTTATGGTAACAATGAGAAGTTACGTAGTTATCCTTCAAGGGAGCAGTCTATGTTGAGAATCATGACCTAAGAGATAATAATTTGTCTGTATATCCAAATTTTTGTTATTATATTTTTGTTTACATATGACTTTAGTCATGGACAGGAGTATAGAGGCTTAGAGGTTTTACTTTATGAGGGAAAAACTATAACACTTGGAAGGTTAACTAAGTGTGCAAGAATAAGGGTTAAGAGGAAGGGAGGTGAATGTAATAGGGTTGCTCAAGAGACGAGCTAAAGTTAGACACGAAATGAAGTGTCACTTGATTAAGAAAAGAATGGTCATAAGTGTAAATCATTTAAAGGCTTGGGTTTTGGCTTGCCTTCAAAAGAAGAGAAGCGATAAGTTCTTGAGCCATACTTGTGAGTTATGATGTAGGGTCCAAGCCAATTAGGAGCAAACTTGACTCATTTGCTTTTCTCCATGTTTGTCACATGTTGATTTTCCTTTAAGATGAGATCTTCGATATTGAAATCTCATTCCTTAAAGTTTTTATTGTAACTGTATTTGATATGCTCTTGATAGACTTGGAGGTGATTGAGGGCTACTAGACTATGTTCATCGAGTAGCTCAAGTTGGTCCAAATGTTCTTGGTGAAAGTCATCATTAGTATGTCTTGTAGAGAGATGTGAAGAAAATGAATCTAGACCTCGAGAGGCAAGACTACTTCTATCCCATAGACCATTGAAAAAGGTATAGCACTCATAGGGGTTCAAATGTTAGTGTGACAAGCCCATAAGGTGAAGGGAATGTGCATATGCCAATCCCTACCAGCATTATTGACTACCTTAATGAGGATTTTGGTTAAGGTTTTGTTAAAATCTTATACTTTTCCATTTGCTTATGGATAGTACGATGATGAGAAGCTTAATTTGATTCCAAAAGCATCATAGAGATTTTGGATAGTCTTATTTTTGAAAGATTTGTCATTGTCGATAATAATCTTATGGGGACACCAAATTGACAGATGATGTGATGGTTTATAAAGTCGACAATTTTGTCAGCCTTAGTAGAGATGAGAGGTATAGCCTTGACCCACTTCATGAAGTATTCAGTAGCAGTTATGATAGAATGATGCTAGAGAGATGAATAAGGGTTAATCTCACTGATTAGATCCAAACCCCATTGTGAAAAGGGCTAAAACTCTCTAGCAACTTGTAAGGCATAGTTTGGAGTGTGAAGGAGGTTAGCATTTTATTAACATTTGACATAATACTGAATGTAATTTTGATAGTCTTGGTTGAGTATCGGCCAATAGTAGCCAAGTCGAAGGATGCATTTGGCAACAGATTTCCCACTGAAATACCCCCCATAAATTCCATCGTGGACTTCCTTAATGGCAAAGGGGAGTGCAACATGAGTGAGGCATCTAAGGAGGAGACCATTAAAGCCTCATTTGTAGAGAAGGCCCCCTAGCATAGTGTAGCGAGTAGTACTTTTAATGAAAACATGTCTCCCATTACTAGAAAGGTCTAGTGGAATGATAGCATAAGTGAGATAGTCAACAAGTTATTTATACCAAACGTCATGTGAAGTAGAGTCAACATTGCCCACAAATAGGATGTTAGTTGACACATAAGAGGGCAATGTGAGGTGATGCATGGTGACGTATATTTTTGAAGAAGAGGGTGAGGATGGAATGTGTGAGTCAAGAAAAGCCATCATTTTGGCAAACTTGTTTATAGATTGAGGAACATACTGCAAGAGGTAGTGGTTGAATGATTCTAATATCACATCTACACGATGTTTATATCATTACAAAATTTCATTTTTGTAGAGGTAAGAAACATTAACCTAATTAATCACTAGCTGAGAATCACCAAAGATGTAGATTGATTTGATGCCCAAGAAAATGGCCATTTGAATCCCTAAGACCAAAGCTTCATACTCGACCATATTGTTAGTAAATTCAAAATCTAGTTTAAATGATAGAGGCATAAGCTCACCATCAAGAGGGATAAGGATGACCCCTGCACCCCCACCGAGTTGACATTTAGACTAGTTAAAGAACATCATCATTTGATAAGAGATGTCATTAATGGATAGCATTCTAATAGACTCATCAGGGAATTTAAGGTTAGAAGGTTGGTTGTCAAGTAAAGGGGAATCAACTAACTAGTTGACAATTGTTTGCCCCTAAATAGACTTTTGTTGGATGAATTGCAAGTCAAACTCAGCAAAGAGCATGACCAACCGCTAGTTTTCATACAGCTTGGAATGCATGTATTTGAGGGGCTCAGTATGGGTGAAAACATAGGTTTTGTGATTTAATAGGTAATGGCAAAGTTTTAAAGCTATGAAGACCAATGCGAGGCAAAGCTTTTTGATATGAGTATATTGAGTTTCATAATAAATAAGTGTTTGACTTATGTATTAAACAGCTTGCTCTCTATGTTGATCATCTTGATGTGCAATCATCACACCCAAGGAATGATCTATTACAAAAATGTAGAGGTAGAAAGGCTGGTCCTTTTTAAGGGGAATAAGAACTAGTGGGGAAAGGAGATACCCCTTAAGTGCATCACAGGATTTTTGACAATCCATGTTCCAATGGAAGGAGACATCCTTTTTAAGTAAATGATGAAAAAGTTGACATCGATTCGATAACTAAGAGATGAAATGTTGTATCGATTGAAGTTTAGCTTGTAAGATATGGAGCTACTTGAGATTAATGGGCAGAGACATTTCTAGCATTGCACAAACTTTAGTAGGGTCAACCTCAATGCCACAGATGAAGATAATGAAGACTAGAAGCTTACCTAGAAAGACCCCAAAGATGCATTTCTTTGGGTTTAGTCAAACATTATATTGGAAAAGATGAGTGAAAATGATTTTGAGAATTGTCAAGTGATCCTGGCAATGTTTAGACTTTCTAAGTAAGTCATCCACATAGTCTTCCATAATTTTGTGTAGGAGGTCATGAAAAATGTAAGTCATGGTGCGTTGGTAGGTAGCACCAACATTCTTAAGGCCAAAAGGCATGACCCAATAATAAAAACTCCCTCATGGGGTGATGAAGGAGGTCTTGTGTTGATCTTTAGGAGTAATCAATATTTGATTGTAGCCCGAAAACCCATCCATAAGAGATAACATCTCATGGTCGATCATCAAATCAACAAGTTGGTCGATGCTTGGTAAAGGGAAGTCATCCTTTAGACAAGTGAGGTTTAAATCATGGTAGTTGGTGTAGATGCAGATTCCCCCTATCACTTTTATGATAGGGATGATATTGTAAACCCATTATAGATAGTCAATGGGTTGAATAAAGTTAACATAGAGGAGGCATAGGAGCTCTTTTATGACAAGGGGAGCAATACAAGGGTTTATCTTATGAAGCTTTTGCTTAATACGCTTAGCATCATGGTTGGTTACAATATTGTGGCTGATAATAGAGGGGTCAATGCTAGGCATGTCATGATAAGACTAAGTAAATGCTTTACTATGATCAAAGAGGAAAGTGGCATAATTGGTTTGTTCAAGGGAATCTAAAGATTGGCCAATTTTGAGGATTCAAGGGTATCTTGAGATGGTAGATTAATGTCAATGGTTGATTAATTTAACATATTTTGCATTTCAAAAGGGAGTGATTGTTATATATAGGAATCATCTACACCCATGTAGGTGAGAATAGCATCAGCATCCTGACATTGGATAGTGTTAATAGTGGAAGAGTCTTTGTCAATCATTTCAAGATGAATGAGAGGAAGGGACCTTGTTTCCTCACCCAAATGATAGGTCAAGGGTCCTAAATGAAAGGTGTTTATTGAAAAAAAAATTAGGAGGTATGGATACCTCCAATTCTGTAGGTGATGGCAGGGGAAGAGGAGAGGATGGAGGAGAGAGTGGCTCCTCACTATGAGAGACCTTGGTGGGTTTCCTTGGTTCATTGAAACCCACACCAAACTACTTTTTGGCATCTTTGATGGTCTTGTTGGTGGGGTATTTAATGGGTGTATGAGCACCCTACTTGTAATGACCCAACTTGAATCCTTTTTGGGTGTACTTATAAGGATAAGTGTGACCAAAACTAGGTTTGCCTAGGAAGGAGAAGTCACAGGTAAAAGGCTATGGTGAAGAGGAGGGATTTTCAATAGTAGTATCTTGATCGATTCCCCAATTGTGAGATTAGTTTGAAGGTTAGGGGGACCATACAAGATGACCATCCCAATACAAGGATCATAACTAGGGTGCATGTGAAGTTTTCCATACTCTTGTGGATTATGAAACATGTCAAGTGTCAACAAGTGACATTCTCTGAGTGAAAGGCATTTGAAAGTGTCTTCTATGGGGTCCTTGTCAAGAATTTGTGTCTCCAGTATCTGAGTAACTAAGGTAGTTGAGCTTGTTGAGGCTTCATTAATAGAATGGGAAGAGGAATATGTTTTCAAAGGAATGAGGACATTATTAAGATGACAATTCATGTTGCATGTTTTGAAAGGAGGTGGGTTGGTGGGAATAACAAGCACTTGCCCATCATGCTCGAATTTGACATAGTGGTGTAAAGTTGAGGGTACACATGCCATGGCATGTATCTAAGGCCATCCAAGTAATATGTTGTATTATAACTCTCCTTTAATAACATAGAAGAGTTATGGGATTGTACGAGGACCCACACAGATTTGTAAGACCATAATACCCATAGTAGTAGCTATAGTATCATCTAAAGAATGGAGTATCACATTAGACTGCGACATGAAATTATTAGGAAGTGATAGTTATTTGTAGGAATGAGTGGAGATAATATTAATACTAGCACCTCCATCGATCATGACTCTCTTAACATGAGTTTGATTGATATATGTGGTGATAAAAAGTGCAGGGTCTTGGTCTCCAGGGTGAAGAGCTAGAATTTTTGAGTCATTGAAGGAAACTAGGGCAATAGTATAAAGAGAATCTACCAAATATACAAGAGGTTAAGGATCATTAGGTTATTACTCAACAGCTTGAAAAGCCCTGAACAGGGCTTGATGATGTTGGGATGACTTTTGGATTAACTCCTATACATACATCTTTACAAGGATTTGGTGAAGTTGTTCCACCATTGAATCTTGAATGACTTGTGAAGAAGTGGGTTGGGGGGCACCAAGAATAGAGATCTTGGGATTTAGTGGAGGAGCATCTTTTTAGAATGGATGAACCCAAGGGGTGTTGGCCTTTTCCTTGCCTTTATCCTTTTGATTTTGAGATTATGTGGCCACAATAATTGTATTGATATGGAGCACAGGTGGAGAAGGTAGTGGAAGAGGCATAACCTCGTCATTGGTCTTGGACTCAGGGGAGGTAGTAGGTAGAGTTTAGGATGCAACTAGTAGAATAAATATGAGGTTAGAAAGAGGCTCCTTAATAAAAAGGTTGTTCATATCAAAGTGTTGTTAGAGAACATCTATGAGAGCTTTATAGCTTTTTGTATCATGTCTAGGCAAGTGATGATATAAACAAACTTGTATGTCATCAAACCAAGATGGTTTTGGTGTGAGAGGTTGATAAGGCTTGATCGGAGGAAGGGTTATAGTGGAGGATTGCAAAAAATGGCATAAGAGAGAGGCCTAAGAACCTACCAATGGGCTATCACTTGTTGTAATAGAGGTGGACACCTTTTTTGATTTAGGAGGCATAGATGTGGTTTTGTGTGGCACCCTTTTAGGTGAAAGCATAGCCACTAGTTTTATTGACACCTTTTTAGTCATAAGTGTTGAGGTGTTGGATGTGTAAGGGCCACTTAATGGTAGATGCAAAAAAGGAGGTAGCTTTGCCTTTTGTCCTACTTGGAAAGAGATCACTCCAACTAAAGTGGAAGGATGGGGTCCAAAGATTGAAGGCAAAGTTGAGGGCAGAGGAGTGGAACAGTGAGGCCTAAGAAGCTTAACATTCTTCCTTAGTTTAGGTCATGGATCTCCAACTCATGGTTGAGGATTCAAATATAAATTTACCTGTGGATGAATTAGATTAGGCACTGGAAAACACCCAAACATCTGATTTACTTTAGAGTAGCAGATGCCTATGATGGTGATGGTTCTGACATAAAGGGTCGTACTTCTGATGGTCCAAGCAAAGAAGTTATATCTTTGTCAAAAAATTTGGGATAAATGGTAGCAAAAGGATTGGTGGTAGAGGATGACATTTGTTGCATAGGATAGGGAGCTTTAAGTTGGTCCCAAAAAGTCGAGTGGTCTAGCATCTTAGAGTTAATAAAGTCTAGATTTTTGACCAATCACAAGAAGGTTTTATATGAAGTTGTCATAAACCTTATAGTTACTTCTACAAAATAATTAGGTGATTGGGAAAGAGGAAAGGTGTTTTCTTCTATTTTTTTAGGCCAAAGATGAGTAAGAACCATAATTGGGTCCTCTTCAACTAAGGTAAGAGAAGAGGCATGGTCTTCCATGGGTGGGGGAGGAACTAGTGAAGTTGATTCTTCTAGTGCATAAAGCATGGGTATGAGTGATTCCCCACCATGTAGATGAGGAGAAGGTAAGGTGTGCTCCTATATTGGCAAGAGGAGTGGTAAAATTGATTTTATGTGTGTAGGCACAATAGGTCCCTTGATTAGTGTAGGGATAGATAATACAGACTCTTCTATATGTTAAAGAGGAGTAGATGGGGCACTATCCTCTATTGGTGGAGGAAAAATAGGTGAAGAAGGCTCTTCAAGAGGGTAGAGCATAGGAATGATGCTCTCCTCAACATGCAAATTGGGAATGGGCATGGCATTTTCTTTTAAAGGTAGGAAAATAGGTTAAATAGGTACAAGAGGATCAAGCATTGTGGGTTCCTCATGTGGGAAAAGGATAGGTAGAGGAGACCCCTCCACATGTGGGAGAGGGATGGGTGAAATAATCTCCTCTACTCATGGAAGATGAATAGGTAAAATAGGTTCCTCTAGTTGTGGGAGAGGTTAGACCAGAGGTAAAGAGAAGACCATATTAACCATATGAATATCATGATCAAGTGAGTTGTCGATCATGGCCTAAACATTTGTTTGATTGAGTGAATGGTTAGGAAAAGATTGTTTGAACACATCCATGCTTTGGTTAGTAGGCACATTAGGGTTATCTAGGATAAGATTACCTTTATCAAGCATATCTTGAATAATGTTTTTGAATGTTTTACAGTTGTTAGAATTATGGCCTTTAACTCAATGATAGCCACAAAACTCGTCCTCCTTGTACCAAGTTGGGATAGGATGGGAGGGATCAAACTATATAGGAGGTCTAATTTGGGGAAGGGTAATAGCTCCTTACTATAATAGTTTATCCAAAATAGAAGTGTGCAACTCTCTAATAGGATTGTATTGTCTTTGTTCATACCGTTGTTGGAATTGTTTGGTCAAATTTTGTGAGGTGGATGGCCTAGACTAGTTGATTGTGGTAGAAGAACTTGATTTAACCACCAAGGCACTAGTAGAGCCTTTTGACTTTTGATTGGAAGAATAGAGTTTAGAGGAAGAGTCATAAGGTTTGGATTTGGTATTTTTATTATGCAACTTAACCCTATCTTCATCTATAGCCCGAATCTCTAACTTTTGCACCATTTTAAAAGATTCATCAAATGTGCAGAAAGTCGAGATGCAGAGGGTAGAAGAGATGTGTTTGACACATGCTCTTGAGAAAATCTCAATAAGCTCAGGTTGAGGTAAAGAAAAGGAGAGATGATTGATTAAACCTCTCCAATGAGGGACAAAGTCGGTGATAGACTCATCGTCAAACTATTTAATGGAATAAAGGTCCATAATAGAGACCTTTTTAGAAATATTGATAGAGAAGTGGTCCAAGAACAGTTAAGAAAGTTGGATAAATGAGAAAAGGGAGTGTCAAGTTATGGAACTATACCAATCCAGAGTATCACCCAAAAGAGACATAGGGAAAGTGCGAAGCAATAATGCATCGCCATGCCCTATTAGGTAAAAAGCATGTTGAAATGCTTGTAAGTGTTATTATGGGTCCTCCTTACTCTGGAAATGAGTAAATTTAGGGAGTTCCCACTGACTCGAGTAGGGTCAAAAAAGTATAGAATGATGGATGGGTTCATTACATATTTAATCATAAGATAGAACATTATTTGAACCCGACACAGATGTTTCTAGGTTAGACATCTTATCCATCAGCATCTTGATGAGATCAAAATAAGGATTGGTGTGAGGAGCACCCCCTAAGTTTTAGGGTACTTAAAGGGAGATAGAGATGGTATATGACACACCTTGTTATGGTAGTATAGATGCAACATACTGGTAATGTGTCATAGGCTGAGGGGAAAAAATGAAAGAGGCTTGTCCTATGGGGTTAGAGATAATTCCTTGGTTGGGTGACATCATCGAAGGTTGGGTTGTTCGCACAGTTACATGGGTTGAAAGATGATTTGAAACTCTTGTAATTATGGGTGCAAGAGTTGATGTGATATGCACTACCAAGTTTTAAAATGGTGTTTAGCTTGGTTGGGCCAATTGTGGTTGTGAGGCTAAGGGAGCTACTACAGAAGTTAGGTTAAGATGAGATTGAGTGGTTGGGGTGGTTTAATTTTGAGGGTTATTGATGGTTGGGTCACTTATTGAATCAATGATTTGGGTGACCATAAATGGAACAATGGAAACCATCAAGACTATAGCTATCTCCATCAAGGAAGTTGGCATGCCATAAAGGGGATCTCCCATAGTGTTATGGGTTTGGCTCATGGTGAGATAATGTTGAAGGGATATAATGTTATGATCAAGAAATCTTATGAATTCAATATCTCCTTTAGGTATAAGGGGGATCTAGTTAGGACTAGTAGGCATAGGGGTATTCTCCATAGCCAAAGTATGCTCCATGGTAGAATCAGAAAGGAGAGGGAAAGGTGGGAGTCACATCCCATTTTCCTCTGCTAGATTTTAGTCCGATAAACTATTGTCCCTTTGGCATACGTGTCATTGTGGCACATTGAACATGGAATATGTGTGTATATTTGTGTGAATATTTAGTCTTGATATGCAAATCAAGAAACTAGATATTTGATTTTATGAGTAAATTAATAAAAATAGTATTAATGTTATAGTTAATTTGTCAAAATAAAGATTTGTTATAATCTTAAATTGTTTAATTGTATTAGACAATTATTAATTTATGATATTCAACATATTATTTATGCTAATTAAATATGAGTGTTTTATCTTGAAGAAAAATTGAAGAACATAGTTTTTAGCCCTATTTTTAACCCTAATTGGGTATAAAGAAAATGCAATCCTTCATATCTACATCAATGAAGGCTATAAAGGATTGAAAAACTTGATTCATTTAAAACACCATATAAGACATATAACTACAATTTTTTTGGTATATTTCTATGATTAATTGAAAATAATTTAGGATTTTGTGAGCTAAACCCTAAACTAAGGTGTAATAGTCTACACATGAGATGGAAACAAAGAAAATTAGAAATATAGAATTGTAAGTAATTTACAAAATTTAACTCACTTGGATTAAGTATTACACATTATTTCTCAAATTTTTGTAATGTAATTTATTCTTAATCAAGACTTGCGTAATCGATAAGAATTTGGCTTGGCTATGCATCAAGACCATGCAAAAGGGATAAAGGTAGGACTTAGACTCTGTATTGATGATAGAGCAATAGAAAACTAGGTTTGAGTGCAGGTAGGTAGGTAATTTTAGCTTGCTATTTTAAGAAAGCTAAAAATTATAAAAACACACAGTCACTGATATCAGTTATCTAATTGATGCTGGTAAGTAACAGGGCTATCAACATCGGTGGCCTTACTGATGTCAGTTACTGTGGAATCTAGAAAGGTGAAATATCCAAAGTTTTAGCAAACCAAGGGCAAAATCTAGGTAAAACAAAAGATACAACAAGTATATGTAAGGATAAAGGACACACAGAAAACCTAAAACTAGAGGTTAATAGAATCTAAGAGGTAATAATGCCTAGATTCTATAAATTGATAAAGGAAACATCCTCACTAACTCAAAAATGCAGAAGACAAAAGGAAGAAAAAAAGGAACATGCAGCCACTAAACATTAACTCCTAGGAATTAATTTTAGTCTCTTGATGGCTTATGCCTTAAAAAGTGTGAGAGTAAAATTGGTTTGTGAAATAGGTACTAGATGAATAGTCTAAGGATGGTTCCAGGTTAGTTTTGGTGCTCAACAAAAATCTGTATTAGACTAGGTATGTGGCTTGTTATAGGGGCTTGTTCCTTGTACTTCATAGTCTTGAAGCCAAGTTGGGCCACTTAACCAGAATATACCTCATGTCTAGAGTTTATACTTCATCAAAGAATAGAGTGGGTCCTCCCCTTGGTGATGAAATCCAAGTGGGATCGTCAGGTAGGGTAAGGTGATCCACTAGGTGATAAAATCCCAATGGGCCTTATCATAGTGAGTTTAGATGTTTAATTTTATGAGAGTGATCTAGTTGTGTAACATTTGTGTTCTATGACTTATTCATGATGCTTTATTTAACTAGGTGAGATAAATACAACAAGCAAAACAATGACATGCAGTGAGTTTTAAACCCAAATCAGAAATGTTTAAATTCAGATGAAAATAATGGTGAATAGGAGAAGAAGATGAATTTCACTATACTAATGCTCAAAAGAGATAAACAAAAGAAGGTAATCTTTTTAGCTTGCAGGAAAATAATGAATTTATTTTAGAGGCAAAAGAAGAGGAGAATGATAGGGAAGGAAAATTTTAGTTCTTTCCTTAAACAGAAAATAAAAAGTTCAAAATTTCATTTCTTATAAAGATAAAGAGAGAAAGTGCAAGGAATGAAAATTTCACTATGGTGTACCTATATGAATAGCTAGACAAGTAATGAACCCAAGAAAAATCCAGGGTCCCACCAGACGTGCCATGATGTTTCATTATGTTTTAAGCTTATTTTACATTCAAAGAAAGGGAGAAACAAAAAAGACAAAGAGTTTAAGATAAGTGATTAAAACATGGATAAGTGTGCATTGTTCTAGACTTTGTAGATTCCCCTCTTTGGTTGTGGAGGAAGACACCTGTAGAAAAGAAAACACTACATAGGATAGTTGCTAGTGGAGATATGTGCAGAATGCCAAACTACGTGTTTGTTTCAAGAAGCATGAAACTTCCTTGGGATGATAGTCTGCTATTTTAAAACAAAGTTTAAAATAAATGCAAGTAAAGAGAGAGAGAGAGAGAGAGAGAGAGAGAGAGAGAGAGAGAGAGAGAGAGTTAGAGTTCTATTTACCATGTTATAGGTCTGAGTATAGTAGAAGATAATACAGTGCAGGTTGATAAGTTAGGTCTATGTTTTTGGAAGGTTGTTAGGTGATTTTGAGATTGTTGGTTCAAAAACACAGTAATCAACATTGGTTAAAGGAATCATGTCAATTGGGGGCACTGATATTGGTTGGGGGCATTGATATCAGTTGGAATCATCAATGTCAGTTGGGGCAATAGTATTAGAATGAGTTAGAGAAGGCTTTTTCAGGAGGGAGAATGGGAATATGGTCAGGTTGTGAGGTTAGGAAGTGTTGTAAGGAGGTGGGTAAGACTACGGTGAGTCTAGATAGAGGGTTGGTATGTTGGGGTAGAGAGAAGTGGGTGGGGAGCTTTACAACTCCTCCATGAAAGGAGTCAGGTTTCATGAAATAATAAATAGTATAATGTAAAGCAATTATAAAATTACTATTTAAAGACTTAAAAAACACTGATATATACTTAGCTAGTCAAATGGGTGAACTGTGACTTTCGAATAGATGACTCCGATGAGGCTTGGTGAACTAATGCATGAACAAATAAGACAAGCATGTGCTACTGGTCCTCAAGAGTTCAAGCTTTGTGTAGTGTATCAATTCTTGATCTAGGTCAATTTATGTAAAGTAACAGTAAGCTTAGATGTTAAAAGTGATATAAGATGCTCTGATTGCCCAAAATCCTGTGTGTGAATCATTGATTTTTGTGACCCGAATACCATCTTGGAATTTTTCTTAACCAATGTCGGTGATCCCACTGACATTCACTGTTGACTAATGTCGGTGGCATGAGAATAGGTAAAATGGCTATTTTTAGCCCATTTTCTATTCCTTCTCTTGTTAAGTGTGGTGTCCATTAGAAAATGATAAAAATGCGAGGTTATAAAGAATGTAGTTAGTTAGGAATTTATGTTAGGAGTGAGAACAAGTCATAGATAGTTAGGTTTAGGATACTAAGTCTCAAGGTGACTCAGAGGGTAAGAATTAGTCTTAGGATGAGGTGGCCAGGTGAGGTGGCATAAGTGGGTTTTAATTAACTTAATTAAATATTTTAAGGTGAAAACATGGGTTAGGAAGGTTAATTATTAAAATGGGATCAAGGGGGGTTTTGACATAGGGAGTCACGTAAGTGTGTGACATAATTTTGGTGTCTACAGCGATGATTTAGTTGATGCTTGTAATGAAATATTGATGTAAATTCCATTATTGGTTTAATCAAATAGCTACACCTTGACACTTTAAGTGTTTTGGAGGCTTGCATCTATTTCTTGTACATTTTATGGTGGTTATGGTCTACTCTCCTCTTAGTGACTTCTCCCTAGAATCTCGCACCATCCTTTAGTTGGATTTGTGCTAAGTTTGGCTCAACTAGGATTGGTTCCAAAGGATTCACTTAATCAGGCATTGCATATTCAGCTTTATGTCAACATGATCTTTCTTTTCCATTTTCCTTCTTGATTTTACAAAAAAATTGATAAGTCTAGCTAACATAGGAATTGGGTATTAATTAATGCAATCTGAAATTGAATATTTATCCTAAATTTTTATCTCATATTTTGTTTATCATCATTATACTATTTTGGTATCCATGAATGTGGTAAACTATCAAAGAAATCAATCTTTTTCCTACTATGCAAATTTTAGGAAGCTTGATTTCAGTTAAAGGCAAGATTATGCTAGTGTTAACCTTGGAGCTCGCAACCTCTTGATGAATTTTTGATCTTAGGCAAATATTTATTTTAGTTTGTAAAATAGGCCCCTCGTATGGAATGGCTCATATTACAAACTCAATGAAGACTAGAATACCAATACATGGTACCTTTAGACCTTGGGGAAGCATTTTCTTTGTGGGATGTTCTTCTTTTTAGTAGAGGTAAATATTATCAATCCCTACCCAGTTTTGATATGTCAAAACATTTATCAACACATATTTCATATTTTTTATCTTTGCTTGATCTATCGATTACCTATGTGTTGTTATCAATTCATAATTTGATCTTCTCATCTGTGGAAATATATTTGTTCTTAACTCATCACACCCTAGCATCTCAACGATTTAGTTCATCTAAAACTCCTTGCTTGGTCCTACACAATATAATATTTAATCAAGAAACCTTTTTGGTAGGCAATTTTAGATTTAGAGGGTGGTTTGAAGTTTTTAGGCATGTTTTTTGATAAAAATTGATTAGTGATTTGAGTCTATGTAAAATTGCT
Organism: Torreya grandis; assembly: GCA_037957365.1. Taxonomy (NCBI): domain Eukaryota; kingdom Viridiplantae; phylum Streptophyta; class Pinopsida; order Cupressales; family Taxaceae; genus Torreya; species Torreya grandis. Next base: position 2,315,968 of record JARHVA010000230.1, read on the forward strand.
TATTTATTTAGTTTTTTTTGTAGATTGTCTTTTATCATTTGCAAAAGATTAAGTCTTATTTATATTCCTTTAGGTTTGATAGCTCAAAGCTATATACATGGTATTTTGTGTACATTATTTGTTAAAATGTGTCATCAAAAGCTAAAAATTCAAAATATTTGCATCAATAGTTATTTTTTTGTCTTGTCAAAGTTATAGTCTTTGTAAGTGTCATTGATTCTCTTTGTCTTTATCTTTAGGTGTGTAAATAGTTTAATATCTAGTTGTCATAGTCTTTGAAATAAAAGTCAAAAAAATTGTAAAATCGATGCAGTACTAGGAGTATGCGACATCCTGGAATAAATTATGTGTCAAGAAAATTTCACATTATGGGGGAATCTAACACCAATATTCTATTTTCTTTCTAGACCAAATCAACTAAACATGAGGAGAACTTCTAGTGGTAGCAATAATTTAATATGTTATTCAAGATCTAGTGGAAATAGTCAATAATGGTGGATACAAATGAAGATATTAAAGACATTGATCATATTAGTTTTTTGTGTGAAACTTTTCCATAATACACTCCTAATTTAAAAATATAGTGGATATCTAGACCACAAATACTATAGCAAACATGTACTTTATAAGAACATGAATGGTTGGTTGATGTGTTTAAATGAGTTGGTTGATGGGTCCTAATTCACAAAACATGTATTCACATGAATAGGTTGATGGTCCCCTGTTCATGTCATATGTAGTTCCCATAGTCTATATTTTTGTCATGGTCATGTGAAAGTCTCATGACTACATGTTACAATTCATTAGTGTTGATATCTCCCCATTTTCACACTAAGGGGGTGAATGTTAGGAATTATAATGTTCACATAGATTGATTGTGAGTTATTGTATTATCTATGATAATTTAATAGCATATTGTATTGTTAGTGAGGTTAGTTGTAAGTTACAACAAATCACTTCTTTATAGAGTGAGTTACATTGTAAGTTACAACAAATCACTTATTTATAGAGTGAGTTACGAGTTGTTAAAACAACTCATAACTCACTCTCTAAACAAGTGAGTTGTTGTAACTTACAACTAACCTTGCTAACAATACAATTAGAAAAACTCATAACTCACTTTATAAATAAGTGAGTTATTGTAACTTACAACTAACCTCACTAACAAAATAGTATGCTATTATATTATTTTAGATAATATAATTACTCATATTCACTATAAGCAAACACTATAATTCTTAACAATCCCTCTAAGGCAAAGTGCTAAGTTAAGTGGTGTTAAAATTGAGCATAATCAAATTTATTTAGATCAACCACGTGTCTAAAATGGCTAAAATTATGATATGTAAATTCCTCATTTTTCTATTGATTCAAAAGTTAATAATGAACACATAGAAGTATATCATATTATTACTAATGATATGCTTGAACCTAAAACTATTTATCAAGATAACAATGAACATAATAATGATTATCATGGTAGAATACTCACTCTCTAAATAAGTGAGTTGTTGTAACTTACAACTAATCTCACTAACGATATAATTAGAACAACTCGTAACTCACTTTCTAAATAGGTGAGTTGTTTTAACTTACAACTAACCTCACTAACAATACAATATGCTATTATATTATCGTAGATAATATATCACTCATAATCAATCTATGCGAACACTATAATTCCTAACAATCCCTCTAAGGCAAAGTGCTAAGTTAAGTGGTGTTGAAATTGAGCATAATCAAATTTATTTAGATCAGCCATGTGTCTAAAATGGCTAAAATTATGAGATATAAATTCTTCATTCTTTTATTGATGCAAAAGTTAATAATGAACACATAAAAGTATGTCATATTATTAATAATGATATGCTTGAACTTGAAATTGTTTATCAAGATAACAATGAACATAATGATGATTATCATGATAAAATACATATTGATTACCTTGATGGTGTATACACTAGATAAGTTGTGGCTCTTTCTCAATTTTGAGAATGAATACATATGCAACTCCATGGTCTAGGCAATGGCTTAAGAAAAATCCTAGAAGTTAAAAAAGCAAAGAATGTTGAGGTTGTCACATATGAGAAACAACAACATAATCCCTTCAATAATATTAATATATATTTTAGAGGTATGAATTTAATGATAGGTGTCCAAACTACTATGATTGCTAATATTTATATATCTACACCTATGGTTACACATGTGATGTCCATCCATAGTGTGGGGGAAACATAAGGTTCCCTTCATATTACTATGACTCTAAATGAAAAACATATTTTCAAATCTTATATGGTTTCTACTCATGTGAAACCATCCACCACTACATAGTTTTCTATGCATAATGCTCATATGCAAAGGGTTCTTGATATTTAGACTAAGTTTATAATTAGAATAAGGTTCTTTTAGATCAAAACATGCCACTAATTCTCAATCATTATTACATAATCCATTGGCCTCTAAGATCTCAACTTATCCCTTACCTACATGTTTTGTCTCATATAAGCTTACATTATATGATGGTAAGGGTGATCCTGAATAATAGCTTCGAGCCTTTCATGTAGCATGTTTGGATTATGCTTACAATGATAAGTTATTGGCTTTTTCCACAAAGTCTCAAAGATTATGCCTTGCATTGAATCTATGACCTCCATTTTCAATCAGTCTATGACTTCAATCATTTGGTCTAATAATTATTATCATACTTTTCAATCAACATCAATGATAAGATGTCATATGCTCATATTACAAAAAATTAAGCAAGGACCCAATAAACCTATCAGTGAATATGTGTTCTGTTATAAAACTATGCTCTTTAAAATGAAAAATCTAATTGTTGGTAATGAGACATAATCAAGCCAAGATTGCTTTCCCAACTACATGAGTCCATTATGTTTAAATTCTTTCAATCCTTTGATGATGACTTATGCCATGTGATTAAGGACCATGAAGTTAAGCTCCTTACTATGATTAAGTTAAATTATAGGTCAAACCCTCTAACCACTTCAAATATAAATTTTAATAATAATCAAACATTCAACTCAAAAGTGAACAATACTAATAATGATACAAAAATAACAGTTAACATAGTCTCACAGCCTCCTAATCAGCTTATCTTATCAACTACTCAAAGGAGGCAATTTTCACAATTATTAAAACCTCCTCATAAGCTACTATAAAGTTACTTGAGTGTAATCATATATATATATATATATATATATATATATCCCTAAAAAAAAATAAGTTGATAAGAGTGACCCTCAATCTAAAATATTTTATAATAATGTGTATTATGATTACCATTGGTGCGTAGGACATTCAACTAATAAGCACATCATTTTGTGACATAAGATACACGATTTGATAGATGATAACATTATAGAGATTAATACACCAACAAATAAGTCATGGACATAGCCTAATGGAAATGTGAATATGAAAAATATTTTTTGATCCCTTTCCTAATAACATGGCATAATAAGCTAACATTAATCCAAAAATGCATATGAGTTATAATGTACATCCTCCTCTGTATGCTTTTATGACTAGATAAGTGCATCCATTAGAAAATATTATTGGTATACTTTAAAGTATACAAGTACACAAACCTACTATTACATTTGATGACATTGAGATTATCAATGATTATTCCAGTTATGTGACATTATTTTTGCATGTCTACATTGATTTTTAGCCTATACACAATGTCATAGTAGATAATGGTTCAAGTGAAAATATTTGCACCATGACAGTCCTTACTAATCTTGGATATACATAGAATGACTTGATGGATAAAACAAAAATAGTGAAACAATTCAATAGAAAGAGGTGAAACCCTCTTGGGAGCATTGTGTTACCACTTAAGAGAGGTTTAGAAATAATTGTTAATTTATTATTTGTTATACTTACTATAAGGGCATTTGATATGTTGTGAGGACATCCTTGGATATATAATATCTATGTAGTACCATATTTGGTACACATATGTGTGAAGAATATCTACAACAACATAGTGGTTATAGTTATAGGTATACCATATAAGTATCCTTTTTAGCCACATACCTTCCCTCGAAAGGCTACTCCATAACCAATTATACATGTATAGGTTCATTTTATGTATGTAAATTAATTGATTTTTATAGAAGACTAATATTTCAACATCCATTACATTAAAGGTCGATCTAAGTTTAATAGGCATTAGATATCTTAACACGTCCTAAGCTAGCACTTCAGGTTACTTCGTGTGTTCCATAATGAACACATGCTCATATTATACAACAAAATCTACATAATATGATGGTTACTAGTGTTACACAACATACATAAGATCATAGGGTCTATGATGACCATGATGGATATGTTACAACTTCATATCATTTTTTAAAATTATGATACATATACATGTGTTACTACTCACCACGATGAGTAGCATTTTATACATTTGACCTAGGACTTTTATTAAAGCATCCCCTTGATGGGATCATTGGTTAACATTATTCATAACCAGATTTAAAAAATAAAAAATATTTAAAAAATAAAAACCATGACCTATGCATAACATGTATTGTTAGTTTACATGATTTATTTGTGATTTATCACATACAGTAGATTATATATCTTGTTTTTCTAGGTATATGTGTTTCACAATATACATGAGTGGGATGTAGGACACACATTTTATATAAGACATGGATCTATAGATGTAGGATATTATTTTACCCAAAAGCTACATTTCCTACACTTGGGGCATCTTGGTATACTTTACATAGGTTACATATTTCTATGACCATTTCCATTGATCATATTGAGCTATTTAAACATATTACACATGGCTTATTCTTACTCATACTACTTATAATACTATTTCTTTAGATGTTATATTTTGATATATGCGTGTTGACAAAAAATTATGTCATTTGTGTTTTGCTTAGTTTTATGACTCACCTAATGGGAAGTGACATAAACTTAAAAAGAAAGGAGAAATCACCATTAGTATGGTGATTTACCTATGCATTTGAGAGAGACAACTCCATTGTATTATTATGGGTTTTTGTGTACTTTTAACTGGAAAGCACACAAAGGAAAAAAAATAGAAAATGGTGGAAGCTGAAAATGGGAGAAGACTGGAGGAGGATGGAGGCTAAGGAGAGAAACCCATGGTGAAATAAATGTAGAAAACTACTATTCATAATCAAATTAAATGGTTGGAATTTATTCCTCTCACACAAAAATAAAAATATGAACAACAATGGTAATGGACACAAAAGGCTTACTTAGAAGCACAAACTCTCCTAAAAAATAAAATTGGGTACATTTGGATCAAAACCTATACACAAGGTTTTTAATACAAAGTCTAGAAACACCATGAGTTACACACAACCAGTAAAAGTGCATAATGTTAATGGTTTCTCTATCTATGAACAACAATATAGATTCACAAATAAAGAGTATCAAAACCCACAAAGCCAAAGATTGATCTCATCTGTTTACTTGCATTTCATTGCTCATCCAAAAAAGTACATATCCCATGCACACATTTGTAGCCAACTCTTCTCTAAGAGCTTGAAATAAATAAGAAACACCAACCATGATATATATTTTCTCTTTTGTACAATCTTTCCACCCATAAAGGAATTTATAAATCCATTCATTGCACTAACTCAACATAGAGTTAATCTCCTCTGATTAGAGTTTACCCATGTTTTAATTTTATTAGTTGGGAATTTTACAACATTAAATGCAATTTTGATTTTGTATTTAAAAAAAATATAATATAAATCCTAAAAATAACTAGTTTACTCAATGAACCCAAATGCATAACTCTCTCTAGGTGCTCTTCTTTTTGACATTCTTTTATAACTTTAATTAAAAAATATATTCTAAATAAAATTAATAATTTAGTCAAGTCAATTATTTTTTATCTCAAGCCAATGAACATCAAATTTTTAACTTGCTTCGTGTGAATTTGCATGTAGCATGGCATTTTTCATTAGGTTATGGAATCATCACGGAGAATAGTAAGATCAAAATCAATGAAAATAATTCAAATGGATAGTGAAATCTAGATGGAAAATTTTCACTACAACTAGCTTTGATTGTGGGATCGCAATCCCTAATAGAATGCTAGAGGAATCAAGAATTCATAGGTGACATGTGCCTCATCCAACTTGTGAATGTGAAGGACACCCACATATCCTAATTTGGCCAACTAAAAGCCATTTTACCCATCTCAATCATATGTGATAGGAACATGCACTATCGGGTTAGATCATAACTATTAAAACTCCCTACAGACAGTAATGTAGTATATATTCTCATGGCCTAATTTGACCAACTGAAAACTAGTGTAACTATACCAATCATAATGGAATGAATGCACGCTACCTGGCTAGATCTTTGACTTAAAATTTGGACTTGTTTACTTGTTGGAAAAATGTATTACATTATCTCCTAAGACAATTTTTTTGCTTTTGCATGTGTTATATGCATACTTGTTTCATTATTTGCTTCAGCATGTTTTAATGCTTATTTCTCTCTTTCTCATATGTAATGGTTTTCCCATTAGTCTTCTTTCACCTTAATTAATATGTTTTAAGTTTTGGATTTTTAGTTTAAAATATTCCCATGATGTGCTATGACATCCACAAAATATTCATGTGGGTCAATCTTCAAAATACATGTTGTCACTATTTTTTAAAAAAATATTTATTAAGAGTCATGTTACCATGAGGGGATGTCTCATCTAAAAAAATTGAATTTATGATTTCTTTCCAAAATTATTATGAAGGATCTTTATGTCATTTTATTATATTGAAACTGTTAGGAGACCATGCACTCTACAACTATATAAAAACAACATAATGCAATTAAAAATATAATTAAACAAACAAATCCTCAACAAGCATGAGACAAAACACATGATTTACGTGGTAAAATCTTAGCAAGCTAAGGAAACATCCATGATGCAAGATATCAAGCTTTATAAATTCTCATATGAACACATTGCATAAAAATTCACTATGTAGATTACATGCAAACTCCACAAAGATAAATATGCCTAATTGGCAAAGCACCATTAGGATTCCTCCTAAAAATATAGTGGAAAAATGTCATTAAGACTTTTTTCTAAAAATGAAAATTGGTTGAATTCATCTTCCTAGATACAGGGGTTTGACTCCTTAATTTTTTTCTTTGGGGATGTTACCCCTAAACCCCACTAGGGGGGCTCCATAGGATATCATCTCCCCCCCTAGACCCCTTATGATAATAATGGGGGGGCATTTCCCCCCACACCCCCTTATAAAAGTGGGCTATAAATGACGTTGCAAAAGGGTCTAAAATTTAACTTTGTTGTCACACATCTAAAAATCTCCACTGTGACAATAATTTCCACCTAATATCTTGCCAACCAACTCATCACCTTTTATGCAAGCCAATAGAAGCCAAACACCATTTTAGCTTCTCTAACAAAACTGGTTTTATGAACATATCAACACTATTTTATTTTGTGTGAACCTTTTCAAGTGCTACTTTTCCTTCAATCATTTGTTTAACAAGATGGTACTTTACTGCAATATGTTTTGTCCTACTATGATAAAATGGAATCTTGGCCAAATAAATTGCACTATGACTATCATATAATACCTTCATTTTGTATTACTATCTTCCAAATTCACCCAATAGGCCCTTTAGCCAATTTGTTTCTTTACAAGCATGATAGGCAGCCATATATTTTGCCTTGGTAGTTGATGCAGCAACAAGATTTTGAAGCTTCAACATCTAACTAATAGGCCCACCTACAAATGTAAAAGTGTAACCAGATGTTGATCTTCTTTTGTTTAGATCTCCTATAAAATTAGAATCAACATATCCACAAATAGAGTCACTAGTTATATTATAAGTGATGTAATAGTCACTTGTCCCTTGCAAGTAGTGAAACACCCACTTCATTTCTACACAATGTTCTTTAAATAGATTTTCCATGTATCTACTGACAAATCCAACTACATGTGAAATTTTTGGCCTTGTATAAACCATAGCATACATTAAAATTCCTACTACAATAACATATGGTACATGAGACATAAACTACTTTTCTTCATCATCACTAGGACATAAACTTGAATAAAGCTTGAAATGGGATGCAAAAGGGATACTAACTGGTTTCACATACTTAATACTAAATTTGATTAGTATCTTTTCCAAATACCTTTGTTGTGATAACCAAAGCTTACCAGTTTTCTTGTCTCGATGTATCTCCATGCCTAAGATTTATTTTGTTACTCCTAGATCCTTCATATCAAATGTCCTAGCTAGATGAGCTTTTAAATTATTGATTTATACCATGCTTTCACTTGCTACAAGCATATCATCAACATACAATGCCAATATAATGAATAATCCATTGTCCACAAATTTGAAGTAAACACAATGATCATACTCACTCTTAACAAAATTTTGGCTCCCCATGAAAGAATCAAACTTCTTGTACCATTGCATGGGTGACTATTTCAGGGCATACAATGATTTCATGAGATTGCAAACAAATCATTTTTTTCTATTTTATACAAAACCCTTAGGTTGTTCCATATATATATCCTCTTCTAAATCTCCATGCAATAATGTTGTTTTAACATCTAACTACTCTAACTCTAAAGCAAGTAAAGCCACTATTGCTAAAACAACTCAAATTGAAACAAGCTTAATAACTAGTGAAAAGATGTCATGGTAATCGATACCTTCTTTTTGTAAAAATCCTTTTTCCACCAATATAGCCCTATACCTTTCAATAATTTCATCAACACCTATATTTCATTTGTAAACCCATTTGCAACAAATAGGTTTTTTGCCTTTTGGAAGTTTTACTAGGTCCCATGACTTATTCTTAGCCAAGGCATCCATTTCCTCCTGCATTCCCCTATTCCATTTGGCACTATATGTATCTTTCAATTCTTCCTCATAACAACTAGGTTCCCCATCATTAGAAATCAAAGCAATTAAAATATTGGGACTATACTTACTAGGAGGATGTTTGACCTATGTAGATCTCCATACTGACTGTAGAGGTGTTTCTTCATGTTCTAACCTCCACTTTGATTGCTAAGGTGTTTCCCCAAGTTGTTGTAAATTTTCAACATCTTCACCATCAAAAAATGGTTGAATTTTCTCATTTTTAGAATCTAAAGATGGCTTGTTTTTTGTTCTTTTTTTTCTTTCATTTTTACATCTAATTTTAGAAAAGATGATTCATCAAATTGTACATCTTTTCTAATGATTATCTTATGGGCAGTAGGATCCCACATTTTGTATCCCTTAACACCATCTCCTTCACCATATCTAAAAAATATGTAATTCTTTGATCTTAGGTCTAACTTTGAATGTTGATTCTTATTAGTAAGAGCATAAACATTATAGCCAAAAACTTTCAAATCTAAGTAATCACATGGATGACATGTCCATACCTCTTTAGGAATCTTACAGTCTATTACAATTGATGGTGAGTGATTTACTAGATAGCATGTTGTATAAACTGATTCTACCCATAAACACTTGTCCAAATTTGCATTGTTGAGCATGTTCCTTACTCTCTAGAAGAGTCTTATTCATGCATTCAGCAATGACATTTTGTTGCAATGTATAGCTGGTGGTTTTATGCATTTCAATCCCAACTTTACAATAGTTTAGAAATTCGAAGGATGTAAACTTACCTCCCTTATCTGTTCTTAAACATTTGATTTACCTACCAATTTTCTTCTCAACCAAAGCATTAAATTGCTTAAATACACAAAAAACATCAGAGTTTCTTTTCAAATAGTAGACCCATACTTTTCTAGAGTAATCATCTATAAATGTAACAAAATAAAATGATCCTTCATATGAAATTATAGGGGTTGGACTCCACACATCAGAATGAATATAGTCAAGAATACCTTTACTTACATGAATTTCTACACTAAACTTCCATCTAATTTATTTCTCGAAAACACAGTGCTTGAAAAAATCCAAATCTAAAGATTTTAAACTAGGAAGTAATTTATAATTTTTTAGTATCTTTAACCCTTATTTCTCATGTGGTCTAAACATAAATACCATAGATGAGCATGATCTTCAAATTTTTTAGATACCACAACTACTTGACTGATATCTTCACTCCCAATATGTAAAGGTTCCAAACTTTTAGAGCCTTCATTGTGACTAAATCACCCTTAGACACCTTAAAAGATCCACCTTGACTTGTGAACTTATAACTACATGAATCTAATTCACTCAAAGAAATAAAATTTCATTTAAGTTTTGGTACATGTCTTACTTCTATTAGAGTCCTTACTATACCATCAAACATTTTGATCTTAATGCTACCAATCCCTTCAGTCTTACAATAAATATTATTTCCCAAAAGAATAGAACTTCTATCAAGGGTTTGGTAAGAATAAAACCAACTCTTATGTGGACACATGTGATGTGTAGCACCTAAATCCAATAACCATTCATGATGATAAGAGGAATCATTATAAATAGATAAAACTTCATCACTCATACCTTCACTTGTTTCTACCTTATTTGCTTCCTTGGTGGATTCTTCCTTCTTATCACCTTCTTTTCTTTTCCAATAATCCTAATTAAGATGTCCTGCGTTACCATAGTGCTAGCACTTTTCCTTACTCTTCCTAGTTGTTGACTTAGATCTAGATATGCATCTAGAGATTTTCCCTCTTTCTCTAGATCTTCTCTTAGTAACCATAGATTCATGCATAGAAGTCTCTAAACAATTTTTTCCTTGTTTGCTTAGCCAACAATGCTCCCACAATAGAATCATAGTCAAACTCATTAGCAATATTGAAGTTAATGGATGTTACCATATGATCACAAGAATTTGGTAAAGTACATAACAAGGTGACTGCCTTGTCTTCTTCATCCACTTTCATACCAATACTAGTCAATTGGCACAACAGAGTATTAAGAATATTTAAATGATCAACAATTTTCATACCTTCTTTCACTCATAATGTATACAACTTCCTCTTCAAATAAATATTATTTTTTACAAATTTTGTCATGTACATGCCTTCTAATCTGGTCCATAAGCCTACAACAATCTTTTCTCCAACTATGTTGAAAAGAACCTCATCTGTTAAACACAATCATACTGTATTGAGAGCTTTTGTATCTAGTTCTTCCCAATCATTGTCATTCATCATCACAAGTTTCTTTACCTTTTCATCAAGGGATTTATGAAGCCATTGTTGCACCAACACATCATGTGCTTTGAGTTTCCAAAACTCAAAGTTGTTCTTTTCATTAGACTTTTCCACCTCAAACTTTACATTTGTAATTTTTGCCATTTGATGCTATAGAAAACAACATTAAATCTAGAACATAATTGCTATGGAATAAGAGTAACCTCACTCTGATACCACTATTAGGAAACCACATACTCTACAACTATGTAAAAATAGCATAATGCAATTAAATAGATAATTCAACAAATAAATACTCAACATGTATGAGACAAAACACATAATTTATGTGGTAAAACCTTCACAGGGTAAAGAAACATCCATGGTGCAAGATATTGAAATTTATGAATTCTAAGATGAACATATTACATGCGAACTCATTGTGTAGATTACATGTGGACTAGACAAAGATAAATACGCCTAATTGGTAAATCACCATTAGTATTCCTCCTAAAAATAGAGTGGAAAAATGCCATTAGGACTTTTCTTCTAAAAATAAAATTTTGTGAAATTCATCCTCCTAGAAATAGGGGTTTGACTCCTTGATTTTTTTCTTTGGGGGGAGGCTGGGGGGGCACCCCTAGAGCCCCCTATGATAATAGCTGGGGGGCATTGCCCCCCCCCCCCCCACACCCACTTGTAAAAGTGGGTTATAAACTGTGTTCTAATAGGGTCCAAAATTTAACTTTGTTCTCACATATCTAACATAAACTTATCTCAAATTGACAAAACTACATTCTTTCATCGAAACTCCATAATCTATCATACTTGGCTAAATAATATGGGTTTCATGTCAACCAAAGCATCTTATTATACAATCCATTTTAGAGATATCTTATGGCATTTCATTTCACTCAATTGTCTTATATGTTTTTAGGTGCATCATGAATATCACTCCTTTATGTGAATTTACAAGTTTATATTGGTATTGATGTATATATTTTATTTCTATCCATACCTAATTATGCATTTGGCTGAGATTTATACTTATCTTTGTACACCATGTTAAATTGAAATGCTCTAAATAAGCAAATTCTTCAAAAAAGAAAGGCAATTCTTTCAAACAAACAAAACTATATAAATTCAAGTGTTTTGAAGATTTGAGTTTTCTAAAACTCAGATGATATTCTTCTAAATTAACAAATGTCAAGTCTAATTATGTTAAAGTGGTGAGTTCTCTAAATGATTGTATCGTACTCAATTTACTCAAAGAAGGTAATCTAGAGATGTATCTAAGCATGTATTCAATTCTATCCCACCCATTTAATATTAAATTCTTAAATCAAACATACTGAAAATCCCCCTCTGGTATCTTTTTTTTTATAGCTCTCCCATAGGCATATGCTGGTAAAAAATTATAACAAAAAATTGATCAGGCTAGACAATGCTCAAAAAAGTATCTACCATGGGCTTTACACACCTATCATTTGTCACATTACACGTAACTACCTTAATATATACCATGTCATGTAGTCATGCAAAATCAACAATAACATTTGAACTTGAATAGTTTAGAGCAATTTTTACAAAGTGATTTGTTCATATTAAAATCATTCTCTATTTCAATGCTACTAGTGAAGGATTGTGAAATTATCCACTCAGTGATCAGGCTACATTCTTTGATTGAATACTATGAAGTTGATGACAAAAATTTGCATTAGCTGTGGTGGAAAGATTCCTTCACTATTGAGAATATCAGTTACGTTAACTTCAAACATCATGACAATGCATTCACTTACACCAGGAATAGAAATATGCAAGCATCACGACCCTTTTCTTTTTTAAATCACAAGAAAAAAAGTAATGTGACGTCTAAAAATTAATTCCTACGACTAGTAATCTTTTCCATTATCATGCCATTGAATGAGAACTAATTTTCAACAATGTTGATATCATAGACATAAAAGTCTATTCAACTATGGTTATTTATACTTTGAGACTACGGAAAAGTAACTGCAATAATATTGACATCTTCCACCACCTTTACAAAATCTTCCATGTCATTTTCAATACATTGATGTATTTCCTTTTATGAATTCTCCTTAGTCACCATATAGATTCAAGTGTGGACTACTGCCCAAAATAATGAAAGATTAGAAATTTTAGAGTTATCCACTAAGGGCGGTGTCCTTCTTTGTGTTCACAAAAACATTAAAAATTATTTTTTAAGTTAGTTGAAGAACCTATTTTATCTTCCTTGTAAACCATGGGTAGACTCTATTAAATCTCCCCCATGAGTAACAAGTGCATTTAGACTCTCAAATCCTATAAGGAGTGTTATCTTGTTAAGAAAAAATCTTTACAAATGCATTAAGGAATATGCTTGTCTTGACAGCATAATGTGAAATTCAATCCAATCAATTACAACTAGTCACCCTCCAAATGCCATAATATGGGAGTCCTTGAGGTCCTTTGAGAAGCCACAAGACTCATGTCTACCACCATGAACTCAAAAAATTAAATTAGTATCTCTTTCAATTTTATCCCTCATTAGTGAATATAAGGAATAAATAGAAGTTACATTTGTCCCAAGGGCTACCAATGCATCCATGAAAACTATAAATTTTTAATAGCTTATTGAGAATGTATTCAGATTTATGTGTTGAACAACATGCCTATGGATAGAAATATCTATGTTGGACTCATTAACAAGTATCTTGAAGCGTGCATCACAACTACTTCTAAAGATATACATTTCATTTTTCTCTTGATGTTATAAACACACGTGAAAACCAAATGTATAACTCTGAAGCAAGTATATATGCAAAATTATTGCACAATTTCACCAAAACAATGAGTTATCTATCAAATAACACAAGTAACCAAACACCTTATAGACACAAGATACCAACGTAGGGACAGGGGAAAAAACAACAAACAAGCTACGTTTATTGAAAAGAATCACACACACACACAACAAAAAAAAGAAAGAGAAATACACAAGCCAAGATTGTGCATAAAAGTAAACTATCTACAAGGGGAAAAAAATATATCAAAACTGAACAAGGTTATTCATAAGTTGGGAAAAATATGAACCCATGCGAGTCAATTTTTGATAAATGAGGACATTTTTTTAAAGACATGAACAATAACTGTAACATGGTTTTAATTGCATCCATGGGAAAAATATGGGGTATGGGCTAGAAAATAAATATAGAATTGAATTGACAATGGACAATTGGGATGCAAAGATTAATTATATTTATAGAAGTACACATGACATACATTATTTTATGGATACAAGGATTATGCTTCATGTTTACATTTAGAATGAAAACAACATTATACATACCTCCAACATCTTTGCTTTATGGTTGCTCTTGTGGCTCTTTTTTGTGATTGGTTACACCAACTCTTATTTAAAAGCCTCCAAAGGTGGGTGTAGACAATGTTTATGGATTATATAGCACCTCAGTCTTGTACACTTGGAAAACTCAAACCTTGGTTGTTCCTTTCAATTTAGACCTTTCCTGCTTCCACAAGTCTTGTACTTAATCTATCTTATGCCCCTTATCCTATCTCTTATTCAAACCATTCTTATTTTGATGTACCAGGCCTTATATCTTGCTTGGAATGCTTAAAATGTAATTAACTTCCACCTCTACAAGTTCTAATCCTTTACCTACTTTTCTTCTCCCTGGATACTAATGTTTGGGATAGACACTACCATCAACATTAGTTTCCTACCCTGATGTAAGTGTCCAGTGCCCTAAAGTTATCCATTTTTTAAATGAAATGTATCATAATGGTTGGCCTAAGTGATTTAATGTGAGTTATTTATCCAAATGGATTGATATAAATACAAAATCAACCCTCATTCATTCCTCATATGGGAAACACCTGGCATACATAGGAAAATACCTAGTGTTCATATCAAAGAGCATTTAATTGAACAAAGCTTCCCTATTTCCATACTAGTCATTAAAACAATGCATCTACAGGTTTGAAGTACTAAAGGAGTAGTCCAAGAGCATGATTTTCCAAGTTACAAACTAGGTCACTATTTTACTTACTTTGCACATATTTTATGATTCACACATAAGCCAACACATAGGGGAGAACTACATCAGTTTGAGGCCCTCTTCAGAGTATTATCTATGTAGGCAAGGCTCACTGATAGAGGGCTTTGGGCTTGACACCATGTGCCCACTAACCCATTTTTCCCCAAGGTCACTATGAAAATCAAGAACTGGGATTTTATAAATTCATAAGGAGCAATAGTCCATGACCTAGATATGAATGCACCAAAGTGAAGGTGAATTAAAACGCAGAAGCATCTAGGTGGTCACATCTTTTTATAGCATGTATTCCATACATGATACTTATGTCGAACCTAGACAGTAATGTCAATGCAATCATCTCAGGCTGATGTTAGTGTCTAAAGCTCTAGAAGCATCAAATGTAGAATCTAATGACTGTTCTAGAATCATCTTCCAAACTACTTTCTACATGTTCTGGATCCATCATTATGTTAACATAAGAACCAGTTAAGTATATTACTTCTTTTTCATTTCCATGCATAGCTTAGTTGTACTTTCTATATTTAGCCTATTCTCAGCACAAGAAATTTAGTATATGTTTATATTTGAGTTTAGCATCTAATTGATATGTTTTAGATCTGATTCTCACCCTTGTGCAATATCATTTCTATATTCTTAACCCTATCTATTCCAAAGAAAGGATCCCCATCCATTAAAGGGTTAAACATTTAGTGAACATGATTTTTGAACATCATTTTTGCCTAAGCATACCTTATAGGATATTTATTACATGCTTTGTCCTAATATTTATTTACTTCATATCTCTTATCATGGACGATATTGATTGCTTTGATGACTATGATTATGAAACTCTCCAAATTTCTATAAAAGAAGGGGTAAAAATTGATTACTCTTATATCCTTCAAACTACTAAAGCATCTAACCTTAAAGCCTTGAATGGTAGTAATTGATATCCATTTAATCAAGTGTATGCTCCCACCATTTCAAGAGATGAGTTTAATCATATTAAGGAAGATAAAGAGATAATAACCATACTTCCTACACCACCATCATACAATTTTGGTCTTTGATATTTGTAAAAATAAGTATACAAAGGCGAAGGATTGGGAAAACATGAGCAAGTTATAGCTCAACCTATATTCCTAAATAACACGTCTCAGAAAGACTTAGGATTTTCAAAAAATTCCATGAGGCACCAACAAGTCAAGTCATCTAAGCAAGCCCTTCATGCACATTTTACCACATAAGTGGTTACATATGACCAAGAGGATCCTTCATTTGATCACTAAAAATTCAAACAAGTACATCAAGAAATAATGAATGGTTTACAAATAACTTATAAGGGGGACATGCCTTCAAGAAAATTAATTCACACCCCTATAATTCCTACATTCCCAAATAATATTCCCCTTAGAAAAGATGATAGTTCCCTTATACATTCATTAGAAATAAATTCTTAGAAAGGTCCAAGCTATTCAAATGATATACCAAAAGTACCAAAGTTCAAAGATCCCATACCACTACCAAATTGCCCTATATTTAGTGATCGTGAACTTGCACTTGTTATACATGAGGACAATGGTACTCATATGCCTAGATTCAAAAAAGGTGGTGGGTTACAACCAATGATATCACTTATGATAAACACCTCTATTCCCATGGAATATCTTCTATCTATGATGACCATTAATAGGGATCTTTAAAACCAGGTGTCTATACTTCAAATGCAAATGGCTTTCCATAATGATAATGCACATGTAACCTCATTCAATAATCAACCTCTTGAAAAATGTATACTTGAATATCCTTATCCAAAAGGTTTTGAGATACCATATTTACCTCTCTTTTAAACACATAAAGTTCCATTTGAGCACATGATATGTTATGTACATTCTTTTGGTCAATGGGCAAAAGATGATAAAAAAATTTCTAAAGGTTTTCCATATGAGCATTTTGGATGAGGCTCAAAATTGGTCATATAGTTTACCAAAGGGTTCCTTAACCACTTTTTTCCAATTGGAGGATGCATTATTCTTCATAGCTTTCAATATATATAAGGTGTCAAAACTTACATTAGAACATTTTCACAATTTCAAACAATATGATGATGAATCCCTCATATGTGCTAGCATTT
The DNA here is from genome assembly GCA_037957365.1 of Torreya grandis. Classification (NCBI taxonomy): domain Eukaryota; kingdom Viridiplantae; phylum Streptophyta; class Pinopsida; order Cupressales; family Taxaceae; genus Torreya; species Torreya grandis. Next base: position 2,333,343 of record JARHVA010000230.1, read on the forward strand.
AGACCCTCATATTTAGAATTATAGTTTATCTCTAGTAGAGGCCTTTTTTCCCCACCAAAGGAAAGAGCATTGCATAAAAAATATGAATCATTTACCCATTTATATAATGATGTGTATAGATATGTTTCCTTTGTAATTGCTCATTCAATGGAACGTAACATATCTCCCTCCAAATACAAAAGTTTTATCCCTCACACAAAGGAAGGAAATAACTTATATAAAGAACATTATGAATAAAAATGTGGTATTCCTAATCTTTATATGACCAATTTATAAATTTTACTTAACATGGGGCTAATACAAGGTCCATATCTTATGCAAGAATCTTAAAGTGAATAACACCAAAAACATCCACGCCAATAAGATTTAATAATTACATTCTAGATGGGTGGTGTTTAATTTTTTGCATAGCCATATTGATCCTACACAAGTAAAAACTACGCATAATGTAAGATGCTTATAATAAATTGGCTTTGATCTAAAAAACTTAGAAAATAAAATAGGTTGGAAAGACTCCTTGGGAAACATAATAATACAAATTACTTATGGGCCTAAATTAATTCAAACACGGGTTTGGGTTATCACCACCACATCTCCATATGCACTTACACTAGGAACTCTTTGACTATACCAAATAGAAGCAAACATTGATAAAGAAACAAGGTATTTCCTTTCCTCATGAAGACAAACTAATATGTATTCCAAATGATAGGATTACTTTTTCTACTACACATGTAAAATGTGAGGAACATATTATGTACTTTTTCAACCTAACCAATCATAGTGCAAACAATGTAAAAGATCCAACTAAAGGTTATCAAGCACCAAGTGGGAGGAAATACCTATGACCATCCATTGGATGAGATCATGGAGTAGTCTATTCAAATATTCTAAAAATAACAAAAAAAATACAAAACAATCACAAATCTAGAAATATGTTTTGCACTTACATGTTATATTAGCTCCTTAGCATCTATGTGTTAGTTCTATGTTGATGGATGGCATGTTTAGTTACTACTACATACATGTGTGTCACACTTCTACTTGAGTGTGATATAGGCATACATAAATACATGATCTATTCTTATTTTGGATGTTGGGCCTTTCCTCAACTCATATCATGTAGACCATGGGGGCATTATCTTCTTTCATCTTGATATGCATAGGTTATATGGTTTGATGATCACATTTCGTTATCATGTTGATCTTATATAGGTACTTACACATGCCTATCGTTCATGATTATATCTTACATAGGGTACTTGGCATTCTCTATACTCGACATTTTTTTTCCAACACATTAGATCTATGGGCTACTATGACATGTTTATGTTGGTTGCTTATGATTTACTTTATGCACTTATTTGAATGTCTCACCTTGTTATTGTATACATTGTTAGAGCATTTGAATATGCTTTTTTACCTACAGCCCCTATGTTTATGTATGCTTTCATTGACATTTGCATATGTCATTATTTGTTATATTGACATTTGAATATGTCAGCCTTGACTTTATGGACATTTGACTAAGTAATATCCCTTAGATTGTGCGACATTTGAACATGCCCCTTATTTGTGGTCTCTTTATGCCTTTTAATTTATTTTTGAGTCATCTTATGTGTATGTTTGTTTTCTTGTTGATTTTGTATTATTACTATCTAAACGTTGCCATGATCCTTATCATGTATCTTAGGCCTTCATGTGATCACATTGTTCTATATGATTCAATGTTATATCTACTTAAATATGTTACTTGTATATGCTACATGGTTATATTCACAGATTATATAGTTGTCTTATCCTTTTGAGATGAGGTAACTACCAATTCCTATCTTTCCCCCACCTCAAAGGAGGGCATATTAGTGGGGGCATGCCATAGAGGCATGCTTTCTACACTTAGAATACTTTTCAGATTTATTGGGGACATGTCATATAGGCATGACTTCCACACACTCATAGTTTTTTTATTTAGTAGGGGCATGCTTTAGAAGCATGTTCTCCACACTTATTCAGTATTTAGTATCTCCATATTACAATGGGGTCATGTTTTGAAAACATGTTCTCCACATAATTACTTATATAAATTTTTAGATTTCTCCATATCTAATGGGGGCATACTTTGAAAGCATGTTCGCCACACTTACACAATTTTTGAATTGACTAAATCACAAAGTTATATGACTAAAATTCATAGTTGTGGCAGAATTCTATACATTGGCACCATTCTTATATAAATTTGTAGCATAAGACATAGATAAGGTGTATATGTTATGTAATTTATGCCTAATATTATAAAATTTAAATTGATTTCATATTCCAAAACTCCTTTACGTATTGATACCCTGGTTGGATTTTTATGGACATTATTGAGATAGTCTATTGTAGTAGCTGGTTCATTTTTTGGTATGGTTGAGGTGATTAAATCATTCAATCTTGCCAATTTTTTAGGTTGGACATGATTGTATCATCTAGCCTCATCAAGTTATAAGTATCATTAGGTTGCATAGCTGAGCTAAACTCAACTACCAGGGGGAAACTCATATTTGTTCCAAGGTTGGGGGTCTCTCTCTCTCTCTCTCTCTCTCTCTCTCTCTCTCTCTCTCTCTCTCTCTCTCTCTCTCTCTCTCTCTCTCTCTCTCTCTCTCTCTCTCTCCTTGTATATATTCACTTTCAATATTTATCTATATTTGTCCTAATCTCAGTTTTAAAGCCTTACAATGATACATCTTTTTCAAAACAACTTGCCAATAGGCAAGGTGATTACATTGACACACATGTGTCCTCCTAAACCTTACTCTTTCAATTTCAATTTATTTCAAGTACTTTCATTTCCATGTTATATGCATTTATTATATACTCTAACAAGCTCTTAGTTACAGGTTAGTCATCAAAAAAGCACTCAAATTGGGCACATGCAAAGACAAGGTGTGTTATACACACCTAGGTATGCATTCCTTTCCTTTAAACTAGTAATTTCATTACTAGATTAAATGGTGCACAAATTTAGATGATATTTATGGATTATGTAACACCTCAGTATTGTACACTTACAAACTCAGGCCTTGGTTGTTCCTCTCAGTTCTAGACCTTTCCCACTTCCATAAGTCTCACACCTACTCTATCTTGTGCCCCTTTGGACTATCTTTTAGTCCAATTAGTCTTATTTTGATGACTCAGGCCTTTTATCTTTCCAAAAATTCTTAAGATGTACTTATCTTCTACCTATGTAATTTTTGAACTTGTACCTACTTTCTTGCTCCCTAGACACTAATGTCCGAGATAGACACTAGCATTGACATTAGTGTTTTGACCTGATGCAAGTGTCCAATACCCTAAAGTCATCCATTTTTCAAATGAAATATGTCATAATGGTCAGTTTAAGTGATTTGATGTAAGTTACTTATCCAAAGGTATTGATATAAATACAAGATCAATCCTCATTCATTCCTCACATGGGAAACACCTAATATACATGAGAAAATACCTAGTGTTCATACCAAAAAGCATTCAATTAAATAAAACTTCTTTCTTTCCATACTAGTCATAGGAACATCACATCTATAGATCTGAAGTACTAAAGGAGTAGCTCAAGAGCCTGATTTGCCAAGTTACAAGCTAGGACATTATTGTACTTAATTTTCACATATTGCATGATTTAACATAAGCTAACACATAAGGGAGAACTACATCAGTCTGAGGCCCTATTCAAAGTATTGGCTATGTAGGCAACACTCACTAATAGAGGGGCCTTTGGGTTCAACTTGACATTATGTGTCCACTAACCCATTTTTCCCCAAGGTCACTACGAAGATGAAGAACTAGGGTTTTACAAATTCATGAGGAGTGACAGTCCATGACCCAGATCTAAATGCACTAAAATGAAGGTGAAGTCAAACCCAAAATCATCTAAGTGTTTGTATCCTTTTCCAATGGGTATTTCATATAATAAACTTGCATCAAACCCAAACAATAGCATCGATGTAACTATCCCAAGCTAGAGAAGTGTCAGATCTAAAATCTAATGACTATTCCATAATCTCTTCTATCTTGCTTTCTATCTATTCTAGATCCAACACTATGTTGACATAATAACCAACTAAGTATATTACTTCTTTGCCATTTCCATGCATATCTTAGTTGTACTTTCTATATTCAACATAAGAAATTTAATGTATGTCAATATCTGAGTTTAGCACCCAATTCACCTACTATAGACTTGATTGTCACCCTTGTGCATTATCATTTCTCTATTATTAACCATATCTACTCCAAATTAAGGATCCTCATCCATTACAGGGTTAAACAGTGGACTTGGGACCAAAATATCATGGAATTAAAAAAATAATGAAAACTTCTTGTTGATTGCTACTTTCATCTTCTTCAAAAAAAATTTGTGTGTGGATTCAACATCACCACATGTATCCTCTTCATCAGTGTGTAAATTTTTATGTTCTTTAATTATCTCATCTTCCTGGAAGGAGGATAAAAATGGATTTTCAATGCATTCTTCCATATATTCTTTTTCTTGGGCTGAATTATTAATATCCTATTCATTTTGCATTTGCTCCATCTCCTACAAGTTTTCAAGTGGGAAAATTTATACTTACTTGATTTGTAATGCTCCATAAAAATATTTCAAAAACTACACTCTCTTGAAATCATCCAAAAAATTATGGATTAGATTTTCTTTGAAAAACAATATAAAGTGGAAAACATTTCCCACTGTATCATCATTTATAAAAACCCAATCAACCTTTAGTTCAGGTTGCTCTATGATTATTTTCTTTTTTATTTATTCTCTTTAGCACCAACTATCCATGTTACCAATTTTCATAATCACAAATTAGACTCTGGGTAGTCATAAAAAATCTCAAAATATCAAAAGCATGGGCTACATTCTATCATTTTTAGGATTTGACTCAACAGAGTTGACAATCTTATTCTAAAAGGGGAAGATTCCTTTCAAATTTTGGAAATCAAATGCATTATTTTATCCCCAATGGAGTTATCAAAAAATATTAGGAAAAAATTATGTCATTTATGTTTTTTTAAATTTATGACTCACCTAATTCTTAAAAACTCTCAAAATATGCTCGCTTAATGTGAGGAAAGAGCTTTGTTAGGGTTTGATAAAAGTTTCTCTCAAGTTTTGAAGTTTCATCCTTAATTTATTCAAATCTTGTAAAAACTTAAGATCAAACAATGGATTCATCAACGAATAACCAAAGGGGGGGATTCATCCCCCCAAGAAACCCTCATTCAAGTAAATGTTGGTTGGTACGATCAAAATGACATTAGAAAAGGAAATCAATGCAATAATGGCTGCAACAAGAAAGAAAAAAGTTTTAGAATAAGAATCTACATCCAAAAGGTCATGCATGCAAACCTCTAAGGATAATTAAGTATCCATGCTTGATCGAGGAGAAATAAAAATGAATATAGTAGGCTTGCATAGGAGCCTGATATGGAAATTCTTGGGAGTGCAACTCTTTCTAGAAGAATTGTATGCATGGACAAGAAAATTTTGGAAAATAAATAGAGAGTCTAAACTAAGAACATGTGTAAGAGGGGATTTCATATGGGTATTTTTAAATGGTTTGGATCATGATAAAGTATTTAGGGTAGATCCGTATTTTTTACAGAAATGCAAGGCTTTTCATGAAACATTAGCACACTACATTTAAGCCAATAAAGGAGCTACCGACAATAACACTAGTATGGATCCACATGTATGTCCTACCATAAGAACTATGTTCAAGGTATGTATTTGAAACTATAAATAATATTTTAGGTAAATATGTGGAAACATCATAGCTGTATCATGAAAAAAGCCTCTAGTTATGTCAAAATTTGTATTGAATTAAATTTATCTAAGCCTCTACCGAAAATAATAATGTTAAGAGTAGGAGAAATGGAATGGACCCAAGATTTGGATTATGAAATTATCCCCTTTAGATGTAGATAATACCATGAATATGGGTACCTCATCAAGGATTGTCCCATGGTACAATAAATAGGAGATCATAAAACACATTGAAAATGGTTGAAAAAGATGTTAATGGTTTTAATAAACCAAAAAAGACATATATAGTTAAAAGCAAGACCATCAATATAACCAAAAAAATCCTTGGAAAAATATAAGAAGGACCTCAACCAACCAAAACTATTTCAGGGTAAATGGAAAGTGTTCCAAGAACACAATATCAAATATAAAAGAATGGCATGGAAGATTATGGGTTTAAGTAAGACCTGGAAAATCTCCTTTAGGGACCTATCAATGAAATCCCAAAACATCAACACAAAGATGAAGGTAAATAATGACAAAACAAAAATAATAATAACATGGATCACAACAACAAAGGAGAACAAGGGACCAGTCAAGAAGAAGAAGAAGAAGAAGAAGAAGAAGAAGAAGAAGAAGAATAAGAAGAAGAAGAAGAAGACCCAGATTTTGACACAGACAAGAATAGGATACGAATCTCTCAAACTCCAAATCATGATCCAAAAGTATATTTTGGGTCCAAATCAAGTGGGAGAATACAAAAGAAGAATAAAATACATGAGGTAACTATGGAAGAGGTAATACTAGGTATCCAAAAATAGGTAGATACTCTCTTAGCAAGCACCATGTGAAGCAAGCCTACTCAATGAAGATTATCACATAGAATATAAGGGACCTTAATATGATATAAAAATAAATAATAGTGAATCATTTCATTAATTATATTAACCCAATATCTCAGGATTCATGAAACCAAGATTAAGATTCTCTTAGCTCAGATTAAGGGTCTTTATAGTAGTCTAAATAGAGGGTTGTTTGGAAGCACTGCAAAGTGGTTATCCTTAATTATCATATTCAAACTATAAAATCTCATAATATAGAGCCAATATTTCTCATGCAAAGTGGTTATCCTTAATTCCCTTCTCAAATTTAATTTCATCTATATTTATGGCTCACAAAACTAGGGAGAGAAAGAAGTAGTTTGGAAGCAGATATCCTACTGAAAATGGGCAATGATTTGAATTCTATATGGATAGTTGAATGAGACTTTAATTTCAAATTAGATGCTTTAGAAAAGCAAGGAGGAAGATTGAATAATCTTAGTAATTATATTTTTTGTGGATTCATAGATGAGACAAATCTCATAGACATCAAATTCTCTAAAGGGTGGTTTATTTGGAGTAATAAGATAAAGGGTTAGGATCTTATTATGGAAAGGTTAGATAGATCCTTGATTTAAAGGATCAGTTGATCAACAATTACCTTTTATACTCAAAATTCCAAAAGTTTGTTGGATCATATCACTAGCCTATAGCTTTATGGATAGAATATGGTACCTAACCAAGGAAATCCCCTTTTAAATTTGAAAAAATGTGGATGGAAAACCTAGAATTTGAGGACTTGGTTATCAAGCATTGGAATACTCCTAACAGAAGGTATGGTATAAAAATGTTTCAATTATCTCAAAAATTGAAAAGCCTCAAAGTAGTTTTAAAAGCTTGGAATAAGGAATCTTTTAAGTACATCTTTCAGGGGAAAATCAATGTAGAGGCTATAAGTGAAAGTATACAACAACTAAATATGGAAGGAATAAATCATTAAATTATCCTAAAGGAAGAAGAGGAAGTTGCCTCTAAACTGGAATAAATTCTCAAGAATGAGAAATTTATTGGAGACAAATATCAAGTATCAAACGGCTCAAAGAGGGAGATAGGAATATTAAGTTCTTGCACCAAACCTATAAAATGAGGAGGCAATGCAAATTTATATAGAAGTTGGACACAATATAAGGTTTGATAATGGAGGATCCATAGGAAATCAAAAAAGTTTGAGTGGACTTCTGGAAAGACATCCTCAACGAAGACCATAGTTTAAGTAGAGAAGAATAGGAAACATTCCTTAATCATATCCCTCATTTGGTCATCAATAATGACAATGATTTATTTATGGCAAAAACTTCCTTAGAAGAAGTCAAAGTAACTCTTTTTAACATTACAGGGGATAGATCTCTAGGATTAGGCTTCTCGACTCCATTTTTTTAGCATTTCTGGGAGGTCATTGGTGAAGATCTTAGAGAGGCCATTTAAGAGTCTAAAAACTCCAAGGATATGTTAAAATCTCTCAATGTTACCTTTTGGCCCTTATCCCTAAGAAATCACATTCAAAATCCCTAAAAGATTTTAGGCATATCTCTCTCTGTAATATCATCTATAAAATTATCTCTAAATATATTGCTAATAGGCTCTAGATAATCCTCCCATCACTGATCCCAAAGGAACAAGGTGGGTTTGTCAAAAGAAGACAAATTTTAGATGGATCATCTTGGCCCACAAGATCAAACATTCCCTAAGTAATTTAAAAAGGAAAGGAATGTTTATCGATTTGGATATATCTAAGTCATATGATATGGTCAATTAGGACTTTTTAGATGGTATACTGCATATGTTTGGTTTTAGAAATGAATGGATAAGTTGGATCAAAAGTTGTTATGTTAACCCTATATTCTATATGCTTGTCAATGATTTTTTCAAAGGATTCTTTTCTTCATCCATAGGTTTACAAAAAGGAGACCCCCTCTCACCCTACCTTTTTATTTTTATGGCTAAGGCCCTTGGCAGAAGATTCAAAGATTTGAAAGATTGTTCCAAAATTAAAGGTATCCAAGCTACCTCATCAAGAATGACCCATACTCATCATCAATTCATGGATGACACCATGATCTTTGCCTTTATTTATTTTTAGGAAATCTGGAAGATTAAATATATTTTAACAACCTATGAGAAAGAATTAGAAAAAATAATCAACAGGAGAAAATCAAAAGTGATCTTCCCTAAGATTAGCTATAGGCACCATAATTTCGTCTGTAAAATCTTGGGTATGGAGAAATCCACCCTCATGGAAACTTATCTTTGAGTTATTATTTTTAAATTTATAGGGAAGCAACACATGTGGAACAAATTAGTGGATAAAATATAAGTAATCTCAATAGTTGGAAAGGTAAGCTCTTGTCCTCAACAAGCACACTATCTTTTATCAAAGTTGTCCTTAAAGCCACACCTATATATTGGATTTATCTAATGGTTGGACCTAAAGGAATCATCAAATCAATTGATAAAAATCTTATAACATCTCTCTAGTAAGGAACATTTGAGAATTTAATTTCTACTAGTGGCTTGGAGGATAGTTTGCAAGCCAACTTGTCTAGGTGGTGTAGGCATAAGAAATATCAAAATGTTTAATATAGAACTTATTGATAAAATAGTTTGGAGACTTGGCATAAATACCTTTGAACATTGGAGAAATATTATAATGGAGAATTATCTTGATATTATAAATCCTAAAAGAATCTTCACTATAAAAGACTTTCCTCAGGGATCAAAAATTTGGAATAGCATCAGGGAGGCAAGGGATTTATTACTTAAATAGATATTCAAAACAATGCAAAATGGGTAATCTACAAACTTCAAGGAAGATTCATGGATTGAAGAAGACCCACTTCAAATGAAGGAGGAATTTATAATAATTAGTAGGGAAATCAAATATCTATGGGGACACAAGTTCAAGGACTACTATGTGGAAAGTATCTCCCAAGGATATATTACTAGAAGTTGGAAGATATTCCAAAATCAGAATGGCTCCCAAAATGAGGCTTAGAAGGAACTTAATAATCTCATTCAAGGCTTTTATATTCCTTGGAATCCTAATAGTGATATTTTTCTTAGGAACTTTAAAGGCTTGTGTCTTTACATGGTCAAAGATTGATATAATCAACAAATTGCAAACTCTTAACATTAACACTGAGGATTATCATTGGGAGAAGATATGGGCATCTAACTCATGGCTGAAAGCCAAAAATTTTCTATGGTTGACTATTCAAGGGAAGATTTTAATAGGGGATCATCTTAAGAAGAAAGGATAATTAGGTCCCACAAGATGTGTTGTGTGTTTTAATAGCACAAAATAGGTGAATCACTTTCTCTTAAATTGTGTTTAAGCATCTAAGATTTGGTACTAATTCCTAAATTATTTCAACATTAGTTGGTTGTTAAGTTATACCCTCTCCATGCAGATCCAAGCATGGGAGTGTGGTACTAATTTGAACCTCCTTAAATATTTGTGGAAAATGGCTCATAGTATTATTATTTAGAAAGTGTGGTTAGAGAGACATGCAAGATTTTTTTATGAACACCATGTTCACATAACTCAAGAGCAACTCTATAGAGAAATTAAAAGGAGTACAACTAATTATCTTTCTATTTCGAAAAGGCAAAAGAATAAAGAGGTTAATCTAAGTGAGTTAAATATTCTACATGATTGGTACCCCCTGAGAAGACATTATGATAAGATGAAACCATCAAACAAAAGGATTACAAAAGCAAATAGAAGAAGTTTTGGTTAGGAACTTTTGCCAAAGGGTTAGTATAAGTTTGAATTTTGATGGACCTTCTAAATCAAACCTAAGAGAATTGAGAGGAGTGATCATAAAAATGATAAAGGGGAAACAAAGGCTTTCAAGAGTCTTTACATTGGTATCGACATTAATAATATAGCAGGGGAAAAAGGGCTAATTATGGGATTAAAAATGACCATTGAAAATAAGATCAATAATCTAATTGTTGAGGGAAATCCCTTGTTTTGATCAGAGTGACTCAAGAGAAGAAAACATGGAACTGATAGATTTAAAGTCTCATTCAAGAAGGTAAGAACATGGTAAACTGACTAAAAGAAATACAAATTAAGCATGCATATAGAGAAGGTAATGGGATTGTGGATTATGTGGCAAATTTGTGTGTGAACTTAAATGCAAAAGTCATGACTAAGATAATGGAAGATATCATGCATGACCTAAGTTTTGGCGAGTTAAGAACTATTATTGTTGAAGAGTGTGAGAAGAAATAGCTAGTTTAACAACTGTGTTAATTGGTAAGAAGACAATATTTCTAGCAATTATCATCAATTAGCAAGTACATGCAAGTTAATTTTATAAAGTATGTTTAGTTGGTAATATTGCATGCAAATTCCATGAACATGCTAAAATAACACATGTTATATTTGGAAAGCATTCGTAGGTTAGTTTTTCAAGGTGTGAGATTAGAAAGTTAGTTTTTTTAGAAATATAACTTCTTGATGTACTTGTAAACTATTATTTTGGTAATTCTTGATATCAATAAATATTTCTAAGTTATAAAAAAAGTTTATGACTAGCCCAATGGGAAATGACACAAATTTGACAATAAATAGGTAAATCACCTTTAGGATGGTTATTTTTCTCTGCATTTAAGAGTGGCAACTCCCTTATAGGATTATGGGTTTTTTTGGGTTTTTGTGTACTTTTAATTGGAAAGCATAAAAGGGAAAATGGTGGAAGCTAAAAATGGGAGAATAATGGAGGTGAAGGATAAAAACCCATAATGGAAGAAATGCAAAAAACCACCAAAATAATTTGGAATCAAAAGAAATGGTTAGATATTATTCCTTTCAAATAAAAATGGAAATATGAACAATGGATGTAATGGACATAAAAGGCTTACTTGGAAGCACAAAGTGTTCTCAAAATTTGGATTGTGTACACTTGGTTCAAAGCCCATTCAAAAAAATTTCAACACAAAGTCTGGGAACATCGTGAGTTGCACGCAACTAAGAAAGTACAAAATTTTAATGTTTCTTTATCAATGAACAAAAATAAAAAATTCACAAACAAAGAGCATCAAAACCCATAAAGTCAAAGATTCATCTCACTCGTTTACTTGTAATCCATTGCTCAAATATGGAATAGTACATAACCCGCACACAAGGTTACAACCATCTCTTCTCCAAGAGCTTAAAAGAAATAAGAAATCCTAACCATGATCTGGATTTTCTCTTTTGTACAATCTTTTTAACCATAAAGGAAGTTGAAAAACCATTCATTGCACTAACTCAACGTATAATTAATTTCCTCTAACTAGAGTTTGCCCATATTTTGATTTTATTATTTAGGAATTTTATAAAATTAAATGCATTTTTTATTTAAATACAATATAAATTATAAAAAAACCTAATTTATTCAATGAACCCAAATACATAACTCTCTCTAGGTGCTTTTATTTTTACGTTCTTTTATCACTTTAATTAAAATTAATTAATTCTAAAAAGAATTAATAATTTAATTAAGCCAATTATTTTTATCTCAAGCTAATGGACATCAAATTCACAACTTACTCCATGATAATTTGCATGTAGCATTGCCTTGTCCATTGGGTTATTGAGTAATCATAAAGAATAAAAAGAGGAAAATCAATGAAAATAACTCAAATGGGTAGTGAAATGTAGATGGCAAATTTTCAATACAACAATGCAATAATGATAATCATTGATTATGTAGACCAGCCTTACTTGTTTTATGTATTTTTGATGTTGTTTCATGTTACATATTGTGATCCTTAATTGTGTATTACATTGTGTGATGCTTTCAATGTTTAATTCTGACTCTTAGTGACATAGGGTTTTTATTATGTGACTCTCTTATGTTTGAATCTTTCTCTATGTGGCTCTTACTCTGCGTGTTCATTGCATGACTTTTCTTCTGCATGATATTAATTTTTCTCTATGCAACTCTTTATTATGTTTGACTCTAAGAATTATCATGTGTGTTTATATGATTATTTGCGTGTGTCATTGTGTATTAATCTATTCTCTATGCTTGGATACAACTAGGATTGTATGTTAAGATTGTGATGTGGGGATCCATATTACACATTATTTTACTTATATGTGGTGTCCTGACACATATCATGCATATTCCACATGGTTATTACTTACTTTATCCAAGCTCATTGCTATGTTTACACTAATACGTGTGCCTCATTGCTATAACTATCTTAACATGACACTTGTATATTTTAAAATGCATGTTTCATATAGTTTGACAAGTAAATCTTACTATGATGACACAATCTAATCATGTTAGTATATGATTTACATGTCTATATATTTTTCTATATAACATGATGTGTATAACTCTTTTCTTTTAAGATGAGTAATTTGCATTCTACATACTTGACCTCAAAAGGAGGGCATACATAGTGGGCTTGTCTTAGAGACTAAGTCCTTTTAAAAGGTATATTTATATATTGGGCACAAATTACATAAATTATTATAGGTTTATGTAGATTATGATATATTTGACAAAGATTAGGGGACATACATCAGATATTCTATAGTATTATGAGTGAAATTTCATGGATTCTATGATATTATTACACATCTCACATGAATTAGTTTACACATGTTATTAACTTGGGGGCATGTGCATGGCATATGCAAATAAATTTTAGGAATTATGATATTTTGACATGGGTTTTATGGCTCATATTACACAAGTTATTAGATTGGGGGCATATGCAAGGTATATGTGAGGCATTCTACAAAATTGTTTATTCACGTTCTACTCAGTTGGCCTCAAATTCTCATATCAAATCATAAATTTCATTTATAGCAGATGATTCAAAAACTTTTTCAAATTCATAGATTCTCATTTTTGTTAAAACCTATAGTGGATACCATTATCAAATAATATAATGAATAGTATGGTTAAGGTTTTGTGTGACTTAACTTATAAGTATTTCTCCATCTTCAATGAGAGTTGGGGCATATTCAACTCAACCTATGGTTTTAACACTGACATATCCAAGGGGCATAATCACCCCATTATTCATGGTCTCTAGAAGACAACTTAGAATATGTGTGTACACGTGCATTTGTTCCTTGTTATTTTAGTTTCAATTATACTCAATGTTTTTAATTTAGATTCTTTTATCATAAGTAAAAATTAATTTCTACAAGTTTCATTGTAATTTTTGCATGGAGCAAGTGTAGTACTTGGCTCTACATGAGCATATCCACCACAATTACAATTAGGTCTATGATTTTACTATAGCCCTTCCATTACTGGAATAAAATGGGGGGAAATGTAGACACTAATTTTTAGTATTAGACACTTGAAAAAATTAGTTTTGACCAAACCTTTAAATAAATGACTTAAGCACACATAACTGAATCTTGCTTACACTCTCTCCTAACCATTCTCTTATCCATGGGCACAATCTTCCCAAATTGTCATTGTTAATACAAAGGATTTGCATAGTCTTTACCAAAATATCTTATTGTATTTCTTAGACTATCTCTTGATCTCAGATCATTATATCTCATTTTATAAATAGTTTTGGCCATAGTTAGATGGATCCAATTACCAAAGCAGTTTACCTTGACTAGACTCATTTGTATACCCTTTAATAACTATTTTACCAGATTCAAATCCTTCATATGAGTCAGACCACATGTTTCATATATCTATTTGAAAGGAAAATACCCAAAGAGTCAATTATTTATACAAAACTAGCATATGCCTATTCCTATCTAGCAAGCTTTTATTTATCACTGGAAAACATTTACTCATTGAGAGAAACTACCCTAAACTTTCAAATCTAAACCCTTTCAAATGATCAGGCACTAAGACATGTCTAAATTCCATTTTTAGATCAAAATAACATATTGTCAAGTTTTGAAATCCATACAAAAGATAACACAACATGCTAGTATTACACTACTTGCACACATTCATCTAGGTGGAAGAACTATGTGTGGTTTGAACCGTCTTCAAAGTATTAAAACATAGGTAATGTTTAGCCACTTAGTGGGAAGTGGTTGAATTTAACTCAACCCATCCTTTCTAACCCCTTTTTCTAGGTCACATTGGTCTAGAAGGTGTAAGCTATGGTTTTGAGGCAAAGATAAGGAAACATAGTTATTTGTGTGGGTCTAGAGAAATATGAATACCCAAGAGCTATTTTTAGACACAGGCATAGTGATCTAAAATGTTGCAGACCTTCATAGGTCCTTTGGATGAATATGATAAAGCGTAGATGAATTTGGATGCCACAAGTATCCATCAAGTAATAGACTCTTCCTAACAGGTTTCATAGTTTGTTCCATGATCTAAGTCAACACAAAGCCCCATACATAGTCTTTTTTATGACTGTACATTGTTACAAAAAAACAAAAAGCCTAAACAAGCCAAGTACCCTATCTTGTAAGTCATTTATATAAATAGTAAATCATAATAAATTAGTTATGCTCTATTGTTACATTCAAATTTGTTTAATTTAGACATATATTATATAATTTGATTGGACTTAATGTTTTGGCTTATTTAGATCACTAAATCTAAAATTAATTAAAACATTATCATGCATGATAAGGATTATAATACCAAACATATTATATGGCATAGTATAGGTAATTAATCCCACAAAATTACATGACTGTAGACACCTAAATTTTGTACAAGACCCTTTTCTCTAGGTTTTTATCCCTAATTTACCATATTTGACATACTTGTATATTTTATGTATTTTTAGGACTTTTCAGACCCATTTATCTCTTAAGACTTGAAATAACATCTAAACACTTATCAAAATATATCCACTAGCATCCCTGGACTAAATCTGATAGGTTGTCATATTCCTTATTGAGATCTAAGCCTATGTTTATTCCAAGTTAGTTTCATGCTCCACGTAATTTTGTCCTAGAAAGATCTCCTTTGCCTTTGCCACTAATATTAAGCCTTTAACCTCACCTTTTGTCATTTCTAATGTCAGCTAATGCACCCCATCTTGTCCTATAATGCCCTATATATATAAGCCATCTTAAACCATCTAGGAGAGTAGAAATGAATCATCACACAAAATAAATATCAAGGTCTAGACTTAGAGTAGAGCCAAGCATTGAGTTACTTTATTCATCCTTCAATTTTAGCTTCATTAAATCATATCTTACACACTTGTGATGGAGTTATCTACCTTGATCTCTCATTATCCTTTTGTATCGAATGAAGGTTTTAGATTTTATGTAGTTACATCATCACTTATAGGGAGGAGGAAGTTCAAAACTTTTACTTGAGTTATTCCATTTAAACTCACCCATAATTACATGGAGGTTTGATTTTACCATGTGGGATACATAGGTTGTAACGTCACTTCATTGGTTACCTGGCTCTATAACCTATTTGTTTGTTTTGAGTGCCAAGCCAGGTCAAAGATAAGGAATAAATAATTCAACACATTATTCCAAACAAATCAAGAAAGCATATTTATAAGAAGATAGAAAAATAATAGTTGAACCAATGACATGAAAATCAGGTTCTGAAACCCTGTACATGTTAGATTTGATAAGATAAAGATAGATCTGACAATGTGGATCTAACTAGTGTGAATCTACCTGGGTCAAACCCACGCAAGACATAAAACTATCCAGAAAGATCTATGGAATAAATTAGAATTTGAAACACTATACAATCAACTTGCACAGTCATCTTTTCAGACCCAAACTTCTAAAATATTTGAATAATATCAAGGCGTGATCATTCTTTATCCTTTTGTATGTACTTACATAACCTAATTGTTTATTGATTTGTCTTATTAGTGTTACTTGACCAATTAAATAGATGTGACTACTAAACTTATATAACTATTAAATCTATTCATTGTAATAGTTTATTCTTTATTAGTCCCTACCAAGGCAAGGTACTAATGGTTTCACTTTGTAACTATCCACCTTTTTTTCCAACCAATCAAATAACTAAAAACAATATCATGCTAGCAATTAGTAATTTTTAGATAAAGTTTGGGGTATTGATTTTGGAATATTTTGGGGGGTGTTATTTGAGAATATTAAAGATATCAGTGAATATTATGCAAAGATTTATCTCATGCAATGCAATGTAATGGAAATGAATTCAAAGAGTACTTTAAATCCCACCATTTATTATTATTCACTCAACATACCTGTAGGTATATAAAAATATATAGGCAAACCATAGCCTATAAAAATGGAGTCAACAACCCATGATTCTCTCTTAGAATAGTGTGGTTGTTAGACCATATAAATAATAATATATTATAAACTATATTTGTAATATATTAGACTAAAAATAACCTTACCGTATGAACCATACAATAACTAACAACTAATTACATAATAGTAAACACCATTTACTTGATGTAAATACTAATCCCAACATTCCCCCCCTTAGTTTTCACATGGGATTAAAGTACATCATGTAAACTAAAAACATAATTGTATGTTAATGCATACTTTTAGGTATACATAGTGTTGTTTGAATCTTGATGTCTGGATCTAACTGCACATGATCACCGACATACGATAGCTTGTCTCACTTTCACTTCTAGTTGAAAGTATTCACCAACCAACCATATTTTGATGAAGTACAATAGTTAAAGGATCTCTAAAATCAAAGCATTCTTGCAGTCAGTTGCCCTCCTATATAGTTGTTTACATATTCATTGATATATACATTCTCATTTTCTCCAACTTAGCAAGGGAATGATTACAATCTTTTATTTTTGCACACAACACAAACAACTAAAAAATGGAAAGTGCCACCAAAAAAAAATGCAACCTCATCATTAGTGGTTGATGAGAGATATTTTTTAGCATCATTCCTTTGTTGCCTCTGACCTCCTTCATTTTGTTGTTTACTCAACCGATGAAGATGTGAATCATAATTGTTTCCACATTGGGTGTACTTCCCCCCTCAATGTAAAATAATATATTTTCATAAGTTGGGGTCGCCTGAATATTCATCTGTAAGAGAATTTATTTTTTATAGTTTTTACTCTTTTGAAACAAAAAATGACTCTAGACTCACGACTCAAAAATATCAAAATTATATTTAGACAAAATGTTCAAATTGACAATTTTGACATTTTTATATTTTTATGGATATATACTATTGGCAAACATAAACCTAACAAATATAATGAACTTTCAACTTTTACATGACTTTCACAAACTATAATAAATATGTTATGAACTATTCTAAGAAGGTTTAACATAACATAAAATTGACTCTCTACTAAATATCTACTTGATATAACTAGACCAAAAATTGACATTGGATGGCAAAGACTAAGTATGTAACCAGACTAATTGATGAATATTGTTTAGTCTATGCATACAATCTTGATAGGTCTACGTTGTATAAATTAGAGATAAACTCCAATAGAAATGTTTTGATAGTTGTGTACTACAATAACAAATTTTGATATGGACACAAAGACTGAAAAGCATTTGTATGAAATAATGATTAGGGTTGAGATATATGTTGATTGATAATTGGAGGTAACTGCACTGTCATGGATACCAATGGTAGAACGTGGCCAACAAATGCAAGAAAAATGACTTTGAGATGGATGTAGATCTATGTGTAGGCAATGCAAGTGGGTCAAAATAAGGGAAGATTATAATGTATTTATATTATGACTAATCATAACACCATTGAATGCTTCTCACTTCAAATAGAATTTGAAAGGAATTTATAAAATAACATAATGGATAATTTGCACATAAATTTGTTCCATTCAAGTGCACGTTGTATCCATATGCAAATACGTTGAAGTAGCACAACAAAAATAAAAAATAATCAGTCTACCATTTGTATATGGTTGAGAGATAATATCAATATATGAAGACCTTAAACATGCATAAATCCTAAAACTTTGCTAAAATCCTTTTGAGAATGACATACTGATTATTTTAGACTTTCAC
Source organism: Torreya grandis (assembly GCA_037957365.1). Lineage (NCBI taxonomy): Eukaryota > Viridiplantae > Streptophyta > Pinopsida > Cupressales > Taxaceae > Torreya > Torreya grandis. The sequence goes on from JARHVA010000230.1 coordinate 2,351,950, forward strand.
TTTGGATCTCCTTGCTTTGATACAGATAAAGAGATTAATGGATATTATGTAAATATTTATCTCATGCAATGCAATGCAATGGAGTCAAACATAGATAGTACTCTAAATCTCACCATATATTATTATTCACTCAACATACCCATAGGTATAGATAAATATATAGGTAAACAATCGCCTATAAAAAGGGAGTCAACAACCCATGATTCTCTCCTAGAATCGTGTGGTTGTTAGACCCATAAAAATAATAATATATTACAAACTATATTTGTAATATTTTAGTCTAACAATAACCTTACTGTATTAACCATATGGTAACTAACAACTAATTACATAATAGTAAACATTATTTACCCAATGTAAATAGTAATCCTAAAAAATATTCCCTTGATTACAAAATTTATAAAGCAAATAAACCCATTCATATAAAATTTATAAAATAAATCATACCACATTGAATATAAACACAATTATTTAAATCAATGTCACACCATAAACAATGAGTGTGTGGCCCACTTGCACCCCAATTGTCCCCCCACCTCTCTCTCTCTCTCTCTCTCTCTCTCTCTCTCTCTCTCTCTCTCTCTCTCTCTCTCTCTCTCTCTCTCTCTCTCTCTCTCTCTCTCTCTCTCTCTCTCTCTCTCTCTCTCTTCTCTCTCTCTCTCTCTCTCTCTCTCTCTCTCTCTCTCTCTCTCTCTCTCCCTCCTTAGTCACCTCATATGACAAAAGTGAAGTAATAAAGATTTGACCCATTATGCCTTAACAAGTGTGCATTTTATATTTCAATAGTATATCCCAAAAGCACACACACCCTCCACATACTATTAATTTATAGGTACTTGATATGCTTACATGTTATACTGCATGATTTACAAAATAATTCAGATTCTTGACACTTCTGCTACAAACTCTTACCTGCATTATTTTGAACAATAATTTTTTTTTCAAAATATGTTTTCAACAATATCAACAACCTTAATTTTATTGAAATAAAATGAAATACTTTTATTTCCTTTATCATATGTCAATGTTGACTTGCATTTTTTAAATTGGAGTATAACTCTCCACATAAAACAATAATACTTAAACCTTTTTAAAAACCAATCAATTTATAAACTAGGGTTTTACATTAAATACTATGAATAAACATCCACATTTAATTAAAGCTTTAAAATTTACAATTTTACAACTTCACATTATTAGTACCTGACAGGTATTATCGTTTTGACCGTAGACTATTTTTGTGAGCTCTTTACTAGTAATAACAAATTAGGTGATGTAGTTATCTAAATATTTACAAGATTTCCCCATGTTCAAAGATGTTGGGATTATTTTTTAATATTTACCTGTTATCATTAAAGGGTGAATAGTGGTTGTGGATGGGGCCAATGGGATGGCTTTGTTTCTTATTATTTCCATGCCATTACTTTGACAAGCACAGAGAGAAGACAATTATTTATAGAGGAGGCATATAGTCAATGTGTGTTAGGAAGTGGCAAATGGTAGTTCCCTTTGTAGGTTCATGGCACCAAATTTGTTTATTATATCTTACAATTGTTTTGGGTGTTGTATTTCTTATTTCCCTTTCAACATTCTGAAGAGCTTTGTTGATTATTTTGCTTCGATCCAACAAATTTTATGGTGGGTATTCATTTCCACTGAAATTAGGGTTTAACAAAAACTCCCTGCATATATTTCCATTACCCTTTACCCTTGTGCTTTCCACATCTATTTCTTAAAAACCCTAAACTATGGGGTTGTGTTTTCTTTACCAATTTCCAATACAATATGTTAGGGCCACTAACAATAGGAATTTAGCAAGAAAATAGTTACGGTTAATCTATGTTTTAATTTTATTCATTTTGAATTAGGTCATCCAAGTTTTCCAAGGTCTTTTACTTTGATAAATAGATAAAACCCTATTCTCTCCCTTGCAGACCTACTATTGTGTGTTGTTATTCATGTGACTATTCTTTTCTCTAAACGTCTTCATCTTTATACCACTATAAGCTTCACCAAAATGCTCTTGCATTTATTCTACATGTCATGTTTTGTTATGTCGTATGTTACATGCTTTTGTTATTTAAAAAACATTCACTTTTGTTTATACTAGCATTCTTTCAGGTTTTATCAATTTGTCATATGCTACTTTTGTAGAAACTTTTCCACACAGTTTACAATTTTGGTGAAATTTTTCATTAGGTACAACTGTCTATTTTTAATGAATTTGGTCTAGATAGGAAAGGGAAATCGATAGACAAGGGCATATGACACAAATTCGAATATTAAAACTTGTAGGTTTTTATTGTAGGCATTTTGTTGTATTTTGATGAATTTATGCATCTAGTGAACTTTTTAAACATAATTGACAACGATATTTCTTACTTTATCTTGCTTGTTGATGGCATTGATGTCAATGTGGCAACTCAGGCCATAGCCATGACCAGTGCAAGTAATCTCTTTAGAGATTGTGACTTATGTTTGGAATTGAAATTGGCATGGATTAGATACTTGTCATAAAATGAATGTGTGGGATAGTTATCCATATGAAATATATGAACAAAATTCAATGGTAAGGTGACAAAAAGAATAGAAGTTGATCCACATGGGAAAATGAAATTGAAAAGATGATTGTGTTTTCTATGAGACATCCATTGTGGTAAATAAGAGGTTAATGACATGATGGTGTATCCATAGTTGTTATGCTACGTATTTTTCAATAAATTCATGAACCTTTTTAAGAAAAAAAAAAATACAATACAATATCTCTAGATCTTTGAAATTCCTATATCTACACACTTGTGAAACACTTGATCTTCTATGAATAACCTACTTGACCATTTGTATCCCTACAATTTACTATAACTCACTACTAAATCTTAAAAATCCCTACATCTTCACACCTATGAAACACTTGATCTTCTATGTATAACCTACTTGACTTTATATCCCTACAACTTACTATAACTCAATAATGTACCAACATCCTTATGGATGATTAATTACCCAAATATCATCCCTAATAATCATCATAAAAAGTGTCAGTCTCTTTACTATTATTACCTCCATCATGATTGAAGTTGTAATTCGATCAAAGCTATTTCGTTAATTGGTGTAAAAAAAACCTAGTCATATTTCCTCATGGTATACAAAGCATTGTAATCTTGCAGATAATCCACTTGGATTAAAGTCCCTATGCAGCCACATCCCATAAGGTATTTAAAATGTTATTAAATTACCTTAATTAGATTATTCATACATATTAAAAGTCATCACATCTCGCTTTCATTTAAAACAATCCATTTTTAGAAGCCTAGGCTTTCCAACAGTTATAACATCTATGTTTTTCCCCTCTAATTTAGTTTTTCTTTTTCTCGATTTACAAATACTTCTACATTGTCTTTATCTTATCTATTGTCCTTACCTTCTTATAGGAGTAGATATTTCAATCTGGGATAGTATTTGTTGGGGTATGATTGGTTTTGGCTAATCCAAACAATGTACTCTTATTATCGAAATGAAAGCTTCTAGAAAACTTGTGTGAATAATTTTTTGGATCCAACAAAATATTCACATGGATTTTCCATAAGCTTTTATTCTACTAATTTAACATTGACTATTGAAGTTTGAGTACTCTAATTTACTCTTATGGTTTAAAATTGTAGTGGCATCAGCCATTAGGTCTATTACATGATCTGTTGCCATTCTTATGTAATAGAATTTTATTGATTGTAAGTGCTGATAAGTGTCGATTCCTAATATCTACCACCAAAACTTGATCATATGATATTTTAGGGGTGATTTGTCTCATTAAGCATTGCAAATAAAAGCTTGGATTTTGCATAAAACATCATATCACTCAGGAAATGTTCCAAGGGAAGCTTCAGACCCATGCCAATATGGTCATCCTTGTAGTGTTATTGGTATGAATCTTGAGGTTTCTCCAAACATCATAGAATATTTATTATGGTCATGAAATATACTATTCAGAACAACATTCATTAGGTCTCTGTTAGAAAACCCATTAGCATTTGATTTAACAATAGAGCATGGTCAAGGGTTTCACTTGGTTAGCAAGTGTTAAGCTTGTTTACTCAAATGTTTATATGATGACTAATTAGGAATTATTTTGATGTTATTGTTTTTTAGAAAACTAAATTGGATTTTATTGGCATTATCAATTAGTGTAAGTATTAGTATGTGGTATACAATTATTTGTGTTGTGTATATTCTATGGTAATTGCAACACCAATAAGTGGGAATTTTTTAATAAGGTAAAGGTGTTTTTTGACCTAGCAAACACACTAACTTGGCATCTAATACCCACCTTTCTATAAAGAGAGATTCCTTTTTCACTTTCATTTAAATGTATTTTTCAAATTTTACACTCCTTGGGTTCACCACGTATTGTTCTCTATGTATCTAAAATTTATCATGAGAAAATTGTCAAGTGTCCATTTCTGTTGACCTTGTGTTAAAACAAAAATGTAATTTTAGTTATTTTGTAATATGTTGCATGGCATAATTACTGGCATTCTTCTTTGCATTGGATCAAGTGCTTTATTATTTAGGATGAAGATATTGGACAAGGTATGAGCATTTGTCTTCCCAATCATTTTAGCAATTTTGAAAAATGGTTGGATCATTCCTTAAAAGGGAATGTTTTGCAATTGCCTTATTGAATCATTGATTAACTTTTTGATAATTTGTAAAATATTTGTTCCATGTCTTGTATGTCACATTATCTTTGTTAATAATAATGTTTGGCTTCGTTATTTTTAACATATATATTTTGAAATTCTAACTTACAAGACTAAAGACAGTTCTTCACAGTTGATTCTTTGTATCTAAAAATGTTGAGGATGCAATTTGCTTTTTAGTTTGTGCTTCTAAGCTTTAACAATTATTGCAATCATCACCAAACATTTATATTACCTCTATCAATGACTACCTCGCTTGCCTTAATTTTTTATGCTTGGTTCACTAGTTAGGGTTCTGTCTAGAAGTTGGTAGTTATTGCTATAGGTCATCTGCATCTCCCAACTTTATATTGTCACATGACTATTAGAATCTAGGAAATTGTTTAGTGGGTATTACACATCCTATTGAGTATTTTCTTATAGGGACCTTAATTTTTAGGGTATACTTCCTTTATATATTGCTTTATTGTTATCTTTGCATCACTAAGTACATAGGTTATTGATTATGTTATACATGTTATATTTGCATTAGACTTTTTGTACCTATATTTGCATTTGTATTGAATGTTCATGTCAGAATTGAAAAGTCTTAAACTTGCTTTATCTAACTCTACTCTTTACTTTCAAAAAAATAAATATGAAAAATATTAAATTAATTGTTAGATTAAGGTTATTTCTATCTTTATTATATTGCTTGATGTTTTTTTCATTTATTATTACAATTTGCATTTGGTAGTATATATTGTCTTTGGTTGGGACATACACCTATTTAAACCTTAGATGTGCATCTGATTCATGATTTTTTGCTTAACCCTAAGTTGATCGTGTCTTTCCTAGGTTCTAATTTTGACAATGTGTCTCATTTGCATTATGTCATTGCACCATTGAAAACCCTTGTATGGCTATTCGCTTGATCTTTGTTCCATATTTTGAGCACTATCCATTCATCTAGGTTTAAGTTACATGCCTGCAACAACCCATAATATGGGATGATTTCATACCACTAAAAAATATAGATTTAAATCTAATAATGTGCTAAAGAAGTTCTTCATATATTTTCCCTAACTAATCTCTTTATTTCCTATAGGATTGATTTCATTTAGCAGTTTTAAGTATCTGCTCCAATCTCAGCACAGTCTTTTTTCCTTGGAGTGAGGTTGACTACCATTCCATAAGAAGTCAAAATTATGGTTTCTTCAAATGGATAATTTAGGAAAAACTTTTGCAAATATCATTTATGTGAATTCTGAATTTAACATGATAGTTTATTTAATGTTTCTTCTCATTACTCTTAATCAAATGAAAATTTGAAAGTGCCAATGCATATTCAAAAGTTTCCTTATTCAAGGAACAAATGTATGACATCATTGTACCATTGAAAACCCTTGTATGGCTATTCACTTGATCTTTGCTTCATCTTTCGAGCAATGTCCATTCATCTAGGTTTAAGCTATTACATCCCTGTAACAACCCATCATAGGGGATGATTTCATAGCTCTACAAAATATAGATTTTAATCTAATAATTTTCTAAATAAATCCTAAGATCCATTAGCACTTCTTCCTTTTAAAATGGAAAGTAAATAAATAGAAAAACTTTCATAAGTTTTTGGTCAATTTGTAAACTGATATCATATTCAAACTACCCAAAGAAAGGACATGGATGTTGAATTATCTTATATCCCAAGAAACAAAAGTCTGGTAAACAATTTTTTTTCCTTCCATTAGTAGAAATTGGCAAACATCATTTTATATTCTCACTCTTTTAATATATAAAGGTCACTAGATTTCATTATCCATTAGTCAATGGATATAACATGCTCTTATTATAATCAGTATTATATGGTTTTTTTAATTCGTATGCATAATAATACATTTGCAAAATGCAATTTTACTAATCTTGTAATATGTTGTAGGGCATAATTGCTTACATTCTTTTGTGCATTGGAACAAGTGCTTTGTTATTTGGACTAAAGATATTACACAAGGTACGAGCAATTATCTTCCCAATCTTTTTAGCAACTTTGAAAAATTAATTTAAAAATTGGACTGGAAAACCTTTTTTGCTTTTGTGAAAACCATGAAAAGACAAAGGAACAAGAAATAAAGGAAAATACCTATAGTTTTAGTAGATGTGGATACATATGAATGTCAACCATAGACATAGATATCAAACATTGATGATGTTTTAAAATGGAATCCCCTTTTTTGAGTTAATTCATTCAAATATAATGTACGTGATTATCTTTTTGACACAATTAAGTATTATTAAATTTTTGTTACACGTCAAATGAATTGTGCAACAAAATGATAGATTTATTTTTATCATGTTTACACAGTCACTACACAAGTGCACAATGGTCATATGAATATGAAATACATTCTAACATGCTATACGATTTGCAAGATATATATGACAATATTACATACCTAGAGAGAATGTGAATTTCTCCAAATAACATAACCAATGCATGTCAACCTGGACTATGGGGTGATACATTATGCATTAAGTGGCTTGCACAATGGCTAAACATATTTATTTGCTTGTGGTCTTTAACGCAAAAATGAAAATATTTGCATTTTAATAGAGAATCATTAACTCCATCATATCCCATATTGCTTTATGATAGAAATCCAACTTCTGGCCACTATGAACCATTATTTACAAGAAGAGTGGAAGGCTTTGCTCCTTAAATTATACATAATAGATTGTCAATTGCATGTATGAAACTTTCATTCACATGGAATGCAATTGTAAATGAAATACAAAAGTATCAATTGCATAATGCAAGCTCATTTGTTGACAATTATTGAGAAAGCTTATTTAATGCAATAATTTACCTGACCAAAGGTGAATTTAATGTGATTTCATCATGATGTTATATTGCCCAATCATTTTTAAATGTAATTTTCATAGCAAACAAATATGCAATGGAATGCTTGACAACATACAAATTAGAATTCATGGAACCTAATAGTAAAACCATTATAAATTGGAAAACATATATTGATATGTTAGGAATGCCATATGAACAAGCTCAAGTAGGAGGTGGACATTTATGTTTATTATGGATTTTAATAATCTTACAAGTCAAGATCTAGAAATAGTCATCAACAACTGCAAACATTGCAAATGTATACAACAATTACTCAAATGCAAAGCATATATACAATGCAATTGCATTTAAGACAGAGATAAGTCATATTCACTATGAGTTATTGCAGTAAACCCATGAACAAGCAATTGGATCTTATCGATCTAGCATCTTTGTCCATTCATTGAAAAACATTATGCACTCAATAGATGCACATGGAATAGACAAATACAAACCAATATGTATTAAAGCAAATAGAAACACAATTGTTAGACCAATGCAGACTTTAAAGGCTACTAAAGTAAAACAAATATTAGAAACAAAAATTCAACCACCAATGAGACAACTTACGTCATTCAGTTTGCTAAAAAACAAATTCATGAACAAAAAATGCTATCACACGTGACATAAGAAATACTAAGAAATTGAAACAAATTAACATTGTAAACATGTCAATAGATGCACCAATAATAAATAAATTATATGACAATGCAATGCCAATGACAACACATTGTTAAATGATAAAACACACATTGTTACATTTTTTAAAAGCAAGAATACACAAACTTGTAAATAATGAGCATAAAATAAAAATAGCGACTGATCAAGCCAAAAAAACAATTACAACATATCTATAAGCAATTAATGACACACCTACTTATTCATGTTTTCTATGTGAATGTTTACATTTCCATAAATACGTCATTGATCTTAACAATGTTAATATTGACATTTTCTCTTCAATTACTATTGAATCAGAATTTGATAGAAAAGAATTGGAAGGAAATATATGTAAACAATGCAATTTATCTCTTGAAAATGGAAAAATGCCCATCTTTTCGCACCTTTCAAATACAAAGAAATCAACCAATATAAGCAATTCAAACACTGAGTTATTTAGAATAAAGACTAGTTTTCATGCATATGACCTTTATGCAAATAAGGAAAATAAGATATAAATGAGCACAAATAGGCCTTCTTGGAACAATTATAAATGTGCATGTTGATTTTGATTCTATCTAAAAAGCATTACCTAGGAAAATCAAAAATAAAAATTGAACAATTGCAATTGCAGTGAAACAAAAATTGGAATATGACAATGCATATTTAAGTGGAAATGTCAGACCTGCATATGTGATGAATGCATTAGCTAGGCTTTGTAAAATGCCATTGGATATGCAATAGGAAGTGATTATTGTTAAGCTATATATTTTTCAGGATCAAATTGACCAAAGAGCAAAAGGGATTCAAAATGCTAAAGATGTTGACTAGGGTCCAATTAAAGTTGAGTTACAACCAATTACAGAATCAGTTGTTCATAGATTTAAGAATTTGTATTCAATAAAAGACTTTAAAGAGAACATTATTCAAATAGCATCATTTAAAGGCTTTAAGCCATTGGGTATTTTTGAAGATAGGTACTCAAAAGAAATGACCTTCCCAACTTTATATTATGGTTGCGCCCACCCAAATGATGTTATGAAAACTTTTTTCTACTAGAAAATTGCAAAGTGGGAACTATTACATCAACACAATGACATTTCAACTCGTATCACAAATGTATTCTTCAAAGCAATTAAAAATATCATACAACAAGTTTCTCATTTTGCATGGACATGTATAAGAAAGAGTGGATTGAAAGGGAAAACATTATATACAATAAACTTTATTTTAAATACAAATGTGGAAAAGATTTTGAGGTCTCCAATAGGTTTTTTCCACTTAAAAAACATTTGAATTTCACCTGACTATTTAGAAAAAATGAATAAAAACATCTTTGCAATGATAAGGTAATTAGGGCCACCTACATTTTTCATCACGCTAACAAGCACATATCACATTTATAATCCCCTTTGTAATGCATTAGAAAATATGTATTACAAAAATAAAGTCCAACGTATTGAGAATATATGCTTAGACGATATCGATTTGATGATAAGAAAAAATTTAGTAGTTTGCAACTGTTATTTCAATCACAAAATAAACACATTTAGGAAGATGATGTTGCAAAATAAATAATTGTTTGGCAATATTTTCAATTATTTTTTTGTAATAGATTTTCAAAATAGAGGAAACAAACACATTCACTTCATGTTATGGATACACAATGCATCAATCTATGGCCAATGGTCAAATGCTGAAATTGAATCATTTATGACAAAATACAATCTTGTGATTCGTCATTGCTAGATGAATCATTAATGCAAATGCAAACCCATTATCTTACATAGACATGTAATAAGTACAAGAAGTCATACTACAAATTCAACTTTCCACTACCTCCAATGGATGAAACAATAATATTATAACCTTTAGAAAATACCAAACAGGAAATCAAAAGTGCTGCTAATTTTTTTTAAAAATCACTAGAAAATAAAAAGTATGATAATAATACAACATTTGACATGTTCTTAAAAAATGAAAACTTAACTAAGGAAGTGTATTTGAATTTATTATGATTAGTTACTACACATTGTGTAATTATTTTAAAAAAACACCTAGTAGACATGTAGACAAACGCTTTTACAATTGGAATTCCCCAGCTTTGGTATGCAAATACAGATACATAATACATTCTTGATGCATATTTAGTTGTGATGTATTGTATATATTATATGATTAAATTGGACTACAAACTAACAATGGTTTTTAAAAAAGTCTAAGAAGAACTATTGAAAAAAAATGAGACTAAATTCCAATTTGTATGAAAACTTGGTAACACCCTCCTTAGCTATCCACATATGTCTAGTGGACAAATAGTGCACATAGTGTTATCACTACCAGTACATTATGGCTCTAGGAAAATAATTGTTATAAACACATCGCCATGGGCAAATAAAACATTTATTTTGAAAATCCCTAAATTGTTAGCACAAGAGCATGATGACTCCCAGAATGTAATGTGTGCTTCAGTCATGGAGAAATACAATGAAATACTAGAATCTCTAGAACATGTATGCTTAGTAGAATATGTAGCCTACTATACAAGAACAAGTAGAAATACGAAGAGATGCCAAAAACCACAAATCATATGTTATGTGAGGTAAAACAAACATATTGACCCTGAGAACTAATGCAAAGAAAAAATGATGTTGTTTATACCATATTGAGAACCAGAAGAAACATATTCCAAAAATTGGCTCTTAACTTAACTTTCACACTTTGAAATCATAGAAAATATAGAGGCCAATTTCATAGTGTAATTTTATAAAAAATAGGGTGACATCGACATCACTACCATGCACATGCATAAAGCAAAAAAAATAATATTTGACATTGAAAATGATAATGAATTTGATTAATGTTTTACTATGAATGATGAATATGATATCAATGTTGATATGATTCAAATTATAAAAAAGAAAACAACAAAAAGCCAACCACAAATCAAGTTCAAAATAGGTGAGCAACCATTTCTAATAAGCAAAGATGAGTATTTCAATTCACAAAAAACAATTGAATTCTGAACAACAACAAATTGTTAATGATGTTACAATAAGAAAACAAATTTCTCCAGACAAAACAATTCACTTGTTTTTAATGGGGGGAACTGGAACATGAAGTACATACAACAAAATTAATTTACCAAGCACTGTCTTATTTCTACAATAGACAACTTAATAGTGACCCTCTAAAAGCCAAAGGCATTGTCATTGCATATACTAGCAAAGTTGCCTATAACACAAATGGTGCAATTGCTCACTCCGTTCTCCAATTGCCATACAAAATGTCAAAAATGCTTCCACTAGATTCAAACACTCTAGATATTGTCAACAAGAAGTATGAGCAACTTCGTGTAATTCTTATTGATAAGGTGTCTCTAATAGGTAGTCCAATGCTTTATAACATGGACAAAAGGTTACATTAATTCATGCATACACCAACAAAGCCATTCAAAAACTTAGATGTCATTTTTTGTGGTGATTTCTACCAGACACAACCTATTCTTGACAATTAGATATTTAAAGAACCTAAAATTCAAAGTGAAACAATACCATACACATTTTGGGTTGACAATGTGAAATGCTTTCAAAATTCAACAAGTAATGAGGCAACCATATATCAAATTTACCTCAATTCTAAACCACATAAAAATGAACAACACAACAACAACAAACATTTAATACTTAAATCAACACTACCATATAAGTCCTCCACTTGACCCAACATTTCCATACCTATTTCACAAAAATAAAGATGTTAAAATTCACAACAATAAAATGTTGATTATTTTACAAGGAGAAACATATACACTAATTGCAATTCACCTTAGAGAAATTGATGAAATCGAAAAGGACTGTACACAAATTAATAAAATAATTTTGGCCAAGAAAATAACCCTAAAAAAAATATCTTGGTTGAGCTGACTGTAGGAAATTACAATACACGAGATGGCTTAGTCAATGGTGCAAATGGAATTTTCCAACATCACACAAGCACATCACCTGACATTGTATGGATACAATTCCACAATGCCAACATAGGAAAATTACAATGACAAATAATGAAATGCTTATACACTACAAAAATTGACAAATCATGGACTCCTATAATAAGAGTTACAAAAAAATAAATGGAAAGAAGAAAACAATAATGCAAGAGTAATTCCTTGTATAAGTAGAATGTGCAAGGATAATTCATAGGTAATAAGGGCTAACAATGAATGCTTTAGATTTTGACCCCCATGGAATAAACCACCATGGCCTTATTTATACTACAGTGTCTAGAGTGAAAACCATTGAGTCACTGTACCTCGTACTAAGACTAACCAAGTAAAACTTCGTAGTCTTAAATGAAGTGCAAAGTGAAATGTAAAGGCTTGTAAACACTGCACAATGGAATTTGTTATATGATCTTAATATAAAAACTATAATTATTTCACCATATTCTCTTTAAACACTAACAACTGACAACTGCACTTAGAAAATATAGTACACAACTACCAACTCATAGAAGCAACTATCTTATGCCTACAAGAAACTCAAACAACAACAAGCCCAAAGAGCAAATTGCTCACTTAGAACTTTAATTATTTTGTTGCAATGAATATTCATGGTATCTTGACATACTATAAGAAAATAACTTCACTACAAAGCATTGAAACATTTACAACAAATAACATATAAATAATTGCAATTGACTTACTTTTTCTAAATATGTCAATACGAATATCAAATATCTATTTGGTGCCAAGAGCCCCTCTTGTAGACCTATTAACATTTGTATTGAAAATCAGTTTGGCTCTAGAACCAAACATGAAAATCATTATAGTCGACAATGTTAACATTGACATGGCACAAAATAAAAGTACCCAATAACATTTGCATCGCTTCATGGCAAACCACAATCTGCTTATACTTCCAAGTGCAACAACCATAGAGGTAAGTACCATAATAGATCACTTATGGATGAATATCAAAAAAGAAAAAATATAATTGACTTTATTTCATGCATACTGAACTGACCACAACGCGATTTCATTTGCATTCAATGTTGTAGACCATAATAAATAACTTATATGAATAAAGCAATTCACACACAAAGAAAGCATATTTACATTAGTAATGTGTAATTCCAAAATGCATTACTTATGTTTGCCTTCCATGAACTTACAGCTCGTGTCGTCAAAGTTAAAACAACAAACTAAAGGTAAACTTGTAAAAAATGACACAACCATATAAAAAAAATATAAGCATATACAATTTCATTATTATAGTCATACTTTGCTATTGAACACAAATTACATGTAGTTACAATATCCCTTATAATTTTACTCTGAGGGTTTTAGCTACTGAAGGAACGAATGCAACCGAGTAATTGAAAAGGTATGCATTTACACTCTATACTATTATTACCTCCATCATGATTGAAATTACAATATGATCAAAACCCATTTCGTCAATTGGCATCAAAGAAACCTTATCATATTTCCTCATGATATACAAAGCACTGTAATCTTGTTGATAGTCCCCTTAGATTAAAGTCCTTATGCAACCACGTCCCAAAAGGTAATTAAAATTATGTTACATTACCTTAATTGGATTATTCATACATATCATGAACCATCACATCTTGTTTCCATTTAAAACAATCAATTTTTAGATGTCGGCTTTCCAACAGTTATAACATCTATTTTTTTCCCCTCCTACTTATTTTTATTTTTCTTGATTTGTAAATACTTCTACATTGTCTTTACCCTATCTATTATTCTTACCTTCTTATAGGAGTAGCCTTACTGGTATTTCCAACTTCATGCATTTTACCTTTGTTGTTATTTGTTGGGGCCTTGAATACTCTGAATGACTTTCATAAATTGTCATTTGTGTTTAGATGCCCATGCTTTCCAATACTAAGATCTATCCTTGGCATCTTGTCGTATCTAGTATTGCAATGTGGGATAGCATTCATTGGGGTATGATTGGTTTTGGTTGATCCAAATAGTTTACTCTTATTAGCAAAATGAAAGCTTCTGGAAAAATTGTGTGAATAATTTTTTTGATCCAACAAAATATTCACACTGGTTTTCCAAAATCTTTTATTTTGCTAATTTCACATGGACTATAAAAGTTTGAGTACTCTAATTTACTCTTATGGTTTAAACTTGTAGTGGCATTAGCCATTAGGTCTATTGCATGATTTGTTGCCCTTCTTATGTACTAGAATTTGATTGATTGAAAATGCCTTGATAGGTGTTGATTCCTAATATCTACCACCACAACTCCATCATCTAATATTTTAGAGGTGATCTGTCTCATTAAGCATTGCAACTAAAATCTTGGATTTTGCATAAAACATCATATCACTTAGGAAATGTTTCAAGGGTAGCTTCAGACACATGCCAATATGGTCAGCCTTGTAGTGTTATTGGTATGAATCTTGAGGTTTCTCCAAACATCATAGAAGCTTTGTCATGGTCATGAAATTTACCATCCAGACCAACATTCATCGGGTTTCTGTTAAAAGACCCATTAGTGTTTGATTTAACAATAGAGCATGGTGGAGGGTTCCATTTGGTAAGAAGGTGTTAAGGTTATTTGCTCAAATGTTTAGATGCTAACTAATTAGGAATTATTTTGATGTTATTTTTATTTTAGGAAACTAAGTTGGATTCTATTGGCATTGTGAATTAATGTAAGTATTAGTATATGGTATACTATTATTTATGTTATGTATATTCTATGGTAATTATAACACCAATAAGTGGGATTTTTATAATAAGGTAAAGGTATTTTTTGACCTAGCCAACAAAAGACAAAATGCTGCAAAGCACCCAATCCACATTTATCACTTCTGTAATGCCAAAAAATATTTCCAACGCCTACAAGACCTCCTCGATAAAATAATCGAGTTACATTTTCTTATATTTAGCTTCCTATTGCAATTGCTTATTTTTAGTTGCAATATTGGATTGCCTGGTCAATAATAAATCGCTTTCCATCATTACTGTATTTAGTGGTCAAATAATGCCAATAATAAAATTTACCATTGATGTCAAACTAGGTGCATGGTACTCTATCAATTACAAGGCATGTTCAACACCATTTGAACCTATTTACACAAATTAAAATCTAATGGTAGACCACTTTCATCCCATGCAAGAATCCACAACTCACTGCAACAATTGTAAAAAAGAATGCCTATACTTTTACTTCCATTGGTTGTTGTGCAATATAAAAACCAAAGCCAATATAAACCTCCAATGCATTGTAAAAGATCAAGTTCTAGATGAATAATTGCCTAAAATAAGGACAATAACATACACAAATTATCTATAAAACAAAGAAAGTATGATCTATTTACTATTAGAACTCACCATGCAAGGCATTTTCAAAATTGATAAAAATAATGTCATTAAGTAAATTGTATCACGAAATGGCAATGAAGGTATGCAATCGCGTAACAATTTACCATTTGTAAAATGTTGAAGTTGGTTGCAAAATCGTCAACATTGATAAATATTTTCATTTCTACAAGTAATATTCATAGTTACATTACAAATGCCATAGGTTTTTTTTTGTCCCAACAAAACAACCACACAAGCTCAACACAAACCATAAAATCCCATTGCCTGTAGGTAAGTACTCTTCACAAAATTAGACTATGTTAATTATTTAACATACCTCCATTTTATATATAATAACTAATAAGTGTCTATGTTTGAGTATTATAGGTTGATAAATATCTGCCATTTATTTTTATACAACATGGAAAAACAATTACAAATGACTTATTTACGATTTCATATTCAACGTATGTTTTGCTAGCTAAACACTTTATAGTCTTAAGTAGAAAAGAGTATTATGGTTTCTTGTTATACCACCCTCTAATAAAATATTTGTCAAAATCCAACTCCTCTGCCACATCCACTAATTTGTGTTGACATAGAAACCACTTAACATGGAGATATGCCTATTGTGTTTTAAAGGATCATTGCCATCCCCATGTTACCACCATAATACAACTATTTATTGTCTTATTCCACTCGACAAATTGGTGTAGCATGGATCTAGATATGCAAATAGAGGAAAACACACCACCAAATGTCCAATCTAATTTCATTCAAAATAACGGAAGGGCAATCCTTCAAATTTGTCGAAATAGATCCAAGAGCTCATTATGACAACTTGTTGATAGAATGCACATTTGGATGCCTTACTATAGATTATGATGTTTAATTTAGAGAAGAATATGTACAACTTTCCTTTTCATTTTGAGGGGTAGATGCGATATCTAGCTAGAAAGAATAGAGAGGATAAACTACAGTTTCTATCCGATGATTTTGAAGCCAGGGAAAGAAGCTAAGCTCACATGTCGAGCATGGTATGCTCTCTCAGCTATTATGCTTTTAGAAGTTTTTCCTTTGTTATCATGTCCATGTTTTTGATTTTGAGCTGGTTAAAGGCCAGGCTCCAGGCTCAAATGCAAGCCCACACTTATTAGTTGCCCGAGCTCCAACCTTGTCTATGTATGACCTTTAGAGTGGATGTAGATTAGAAAATGTTCATTTACTTTTGAGTTTGGTCATAACATTGAAACCTAGGGGGTATAATCTTGATTGATTTTACACCTAGCATTTCATAGTTGTAATGTGTCTAAAGAAAATTATTATTCACTGCCAACTTATTTTTAGGAATAACAAGTAAGCGTAGGGACTAGAAATTTTTACAATTACTAAAGCTAACAATGCATGTTCCGCAGCATCCTATTGAGTTAATTTTTCTATTTCCATTTTAAACTGATTTGTACAATGCTTTTTATGCTTGTATTCCATTAGATCTCTTAAGATAGTCTATGTTTACATGCTAATTTTTGTATTTGGATTTATATATCTCATAAAGCTATCTGTTTAACATGCTTGTAGCATTGAAGCGGGTGAAGTCCTTGCAAGAGTTGAAGTCGCTGCAATATGGTGTAGTATTGAAGTGGCCGAAGCACATGCAAGAGGAAATTCCTTAAAAAATACATTTGAGTTCAGACATGCAAATAGTCTCTATGTCTCCATGGAGTTTCCACTTTACGAAAAAAATTCATTTCAATTTTAAATAACACTTTCCAATTGGAATTATAAAAAATGCAATTGGCTCTAATGTTAACTGTAATATTGATATTTTCTTTCACATTAACATTTTGTATTCATAGTATGCACATTCCTTCCTTTTTAAATCCTCTTTGATGACTTTAATTGTTATTGCGTAGCATACACTTCACATAGTATTGTGTCAACTGTAATATTGATATTTTCCTTTGCATTAGCATTTTGTTTACATTCCACAAAACAACCTGTCAACAATTAGTGACATGCAAATCATCAGGTACTTAAGTTGCTCCATGACAATTGTTATATTATATAAGCTATTTTTAGTATAACACTATGTTTTAATATTTTTAGATATTTAAGTAATTATTTATATTTTGTTTATATATATATGTTGAAAGATGTTACATTAAATCGTTGAATTATATAGAATGTCGACATGTCTATTTATATTTCAAAAATAAACATATACCAAATTTACAATATTGAGTAAGCATACATTTAAACCAATGAGCTCCTTTGACTAAGTAGACACAACTAAGATGCATCCACGTTGTCAAAATCACCTAGTATAATACAATCAAGTTCAAATTAATAAATATCGCCAACTTTGACAAGAATATTATGTATTTATTCAAACATATTCGATATCATTGTTTGTAGATCCATACATGATACACCTACTAATACCAGATCTATTTATATGATACAATCCCTTCATATAAACAAAAACAATGATATGTGATGAAGGCATAACATAAGCAAAGCACAAATCAATAAGCATGGGCAATAGAAGCAAAGCCATTCAATCATAGCATGGATGCTTTGTAGTGCAATGTAAAAGAAAAGGTTTGGTTCCTTGGTCAATCCCAAAAAAAAAAAAAAAAAAAAAAAAAAAACATTTTTATTACTTGATAATTAAGGATAGTAAGTGCAATTTAGTCTATTAAATTATATAAGCAAGCTTATGATTTGACCAATATATACTTTAACTTGGTTGTCATGAAACTATACAAATAAATAGTCCAAATACATAGTTAAAGGTTCTTTCAACGACAAAAGCTTCTTCATTTGTGAATAAAGCACCTCATTGTCTCATTGCAAGCCTAACCCTTTGAACAATATCACAAATTCACAATAATATTATTATTGAAGGCAAAGACTAACCGTTACACGATCCTTGTTTTGTCTAAACCTCAAATTAAAATAAACAATAACTACATATAATAACAAGAATTCATTGCAAAAATATAATAATAAAAAATCATCACGCAAAAACACAACTCACAAGCAACGATGACGTGGCATAACATGATTAATAAAAAAGAAAAAAATCAATTTAGAATAAATAAATAAATAAATTGTTGGGCGGAAGCCTTCAATGAGTTAATACAAATTAAGCCGAGGAAAGTGGGACCCAACTCCAACGAATGAGAGAAGAATTGCGATTGTAAAAAAATGAAGTCTCTCTTCAACACCTTTTTGGACAATGTGCCGTAATTTTAATTTGGTGGAACAAAATTACAGGGCACCCACCGTTCATTTTGGGACTATACTGTCGACCAGAAGCCCAATTTCAAGAAGTCTGCACTCACAACTTTATTATTTTTCCAGGTATGGGTTTTTTCTTTAGGGCATTTGGCATATGCCCATCCACTGTATATGTTTTCTCCAGTTAAAAATGATTTCGAACTCAAAGCATTTGGAGTAGAGGCATGAAATATATAGGATCCACCTCAATTAAGTCGACCGAAGGGTTTGATTGAGTCCCTTCATTGCGCTTTTTGTCATTAATAGTTTTACTTTACAGTATTTGAAATATAGCCTTGAGATATTTCTGGGTTTGCTGAATTAAGGAGAGTAGAGGGTTTGAATTAAGGTTTTCTCGGCAGTTGAATAAAACAAATATAACATTTCGTTAGTTTTTAGGAAGTTGTTTATACTCGATTTTATTAAGTGCACTTTATTAAATTTATCCCAAGCAGAGACCAGGAGAAGGGTGCTTAGAATTTTTGCTTATGGCTGGGTTGGTTCTTAATTTGCATCTCCCAAATTCGTTCTGGCAATTAGCGCTTATGCTACCAATTTGTTTTTAGTGGGTAAATCTTGGGTGAAGTTATGGACAATTTTCATAGGCATTGTTCGAAATATGTATGGTTTGATTTTTTTTGATTCCAGAGGTCACAATGCTTGGACGGTTCAATGTTGTTTGAACTCTGCATTATTTGGGTTGTTTTATTCATTTTCCAAACACTTGGGGTTTACACAGGTTTTTCAGACTATTGTTGTATGTCTTTTTACAAATTGACAAAAACTTACTTTACCAAAGACATGGAAGAATTTGGAATGTATGAAATGCCTATCACTAAGGGCAGTGGCCATACTCAAACTGCAGAAATTTTAGCTTTCTGATGCAGAGAAGTATGGTTCACTACAAAAGTAGACATAATGTATTCGTCTAAAAAGTTGAAGGTGATAACATAAAAAAAATATCACAATGACACTAGATCTGATACCACAGCCAATGCACTTTTCAATCACAAAACAAAAAACAAAAATCACAATGCCTAGGTTTTTTAACTGTCCTGAGTCATGCCTGCCTAACACAGAACTCAATCTGTGACTTCTCGGCTATACTAGTTTTCTTGGGCTGCTTTACATGATCCATATTGCTATGTTATGAAAAGAATAGTGCAGAGTAAAGTCAAGCAAGGGTTGTGGGCTTTATGCTTGGGATCTTTTGAATATACAAAGCATAAAAGACGCTTTTATTTCTCCAAACTTTGAACCCTGAAGTCCAAAGAACTAGCAATGATTTGGATTTTGTGAGCTTTGAGCTTGGAATTTTAAACTTGCACATGATAATCTATAACTCACATTTTCTTTGGACTCCGAAATTCCAAAAGAAGGCTTATTAAGAGCTTATGTATGCTTGATTTAGTGATCGTGGTTGACCTTAATACAAATGCGGCAGCTGCATAGAATACGGTGCCACTGCCAACATTGGGTTTCCGTGAAACAGACAATAAACTGTCTTAGCTTCATCTAATTATTTTCTTCATCTTTTCTCATATTTCATTTAAAAGTGAATGAAACATAGTGTTTTTCAGGCAGCGCATGCTAGTTCTGCTTTGTCATCGACTTTTGTTCGAAATAACATATCTATATACTGGTTCATTGGTATAGATCTAGATTGTTTTAGAGCCATTCCCAAGCCGTGGGATTTCACATGGCTTAGAATTAAGAGTTTCCTAGCAAATCAATATCAGTCCCAAGGCAGCTTCAATTCTGCTTTTATTGATGAGTTTGGCCATCAATAAGAGTTCACTAATTTGAAACATTTTTTTCGTTTTTTTGTGAAGGCCAACTACATTTTATCTCAGATCCATGTGGGGCAGCCATGGTTTCCAGGGGAATTTAACCTCTCCGATTTTTTTTTATTATAGGCACCTTTTTCTGCAGTCTGTCTGGAAGCTGAAACAGTTTGATGGGGAGTATAATTTTATTATCAAAATAATTTTATTCCGTTTAGATTCTTAAATGTGTTAAATGTCCATTTGAAGAAATCCATAGTTACTATTGCATAAATTCTATATGAGATTTAAAAAATATACGTTTGGATTTTTTTTTTTTTTTTTGGAAAAATGCATCATATATTACTCCAAGCAACAAATAGTTACATCACTTAAGCAAAAATGAAGAAAAGCAAAGATTTACATCAACTGATCATAATTTTAACAGGAAGCATCTCTCCCTACATAGGCAAGGAAAGAAAGCACCTAAGCCTGCGCTCCAAGGGGAAAAGAGTTCACATCTCTTTGAACCACTCAAACTTAGCTTGTATAATCAAAGCCAACTCTTGTCTTAAAAGCCTCAACTTCTCCATATGGAGAGGGGAGGTGTCATTCTGACAAATGGCTTGGCATTTCGTCCTTCAAAGAAAGCTGACTGCTACCAACCGTGTTGTATGCCATAAACCCTTGCAGCTGTCCCTGATCATCCAAGAAATCCCTAAAAGAGGCCCTTTCCAGGATAGAGAAGCAATAAAAAGGAAATTGAATTCAGCTTGTAGCCACCCCCAACGACCTCTTGCTGTTGGACATTTCCAGAATATATGATCAATCGTTTCTTCTTTTCCACACACCATGCAAATGGATCTGTAAAACCAGTCTTGCTTAACCTTGCTTTGATGGCTAGCCCTTGATGTATTACTAGTCATCCTATCACCTTATGTTTGAAGGATGTTCTAGTTTTCCAAATAACTTGATGTCTTTGCCATCTCACTTTAGGATCTTGAACCCGACAATGCTTGTTCAATCAGGGAGCAATGAAACTGGAATGGTGTACTTGCTTATACAAGTCCTTTGATTTATAGTTGAGGATGGCTTTTCTTGAGTTCCACTTCCAATCCCTCCAATAGGGGCCTACACTTTGTAAATGAATTTTGAAAAAACACTGTACAGGAATCATATTACATAGCTCTTGAAAAGCAGTTTTGTCTGCTGGTGACAAAACTTGAGCCCTGTTTATGTCCCTCCAAGATTTCCATTGCTGCCTTCCATTATTCGAAAGGTCTCCTCAACATAATAGACTCTTCCCTGCCAACCTTTTGTCTGCAAAGAAAGGCCGAAGACCAATCTGTCCACGTTGTGAGATGAAGGTCCAAATAGGGCGTGTGGCTAGATCCTAAGCATCCTGTGGTCCCTCAAACTGTCAATGCAGAAAAACAGTGAGTATCTGCCACGCAGCCCATAATCTCTTAAGTGGTGCTGATCCAACAATCATAAAAGCACTAGCATTTCCGATTATGTCACAAATTTGGAAGGGCCCCTTAATTTTATGAGTATGGCATGCATTAAGAATTTTATGCCATATAAGGATCTGCCAAGTAGCGTCCCCTTCCACTGCTTGTACAATCCCCTTTCGTACATGAGCTACTCCTTGCGCTCTTATGTCTGGAATCCCCAACCCTCTTGTTCCCTTGGAAGAGTGCAAACATCCCAAGAAACAAGGGAGAGCCCTTTTCTCCCTCGTTTTCCCCATAAAAAACTTCTAAGAGCCCTTTCAAGCATTTTAAAAGTTCTTTGGGATGGGAACAAGCAAGAAGAGTAGAACATAGGTCCTGCTGATAGGATTTTGTCAACAATGGTAACCTTCCCAGCAAGAGGAAGGTCAAGTTTACTCCACATTAGCAAGTTCTTTTTGATTTTTTCAGAATCCATCACCATTGTTCGGCTATAGAGAGATGGCTACCAAACCATAGTTACCAGGTTCGGAAATCCGAATGCGAGGCGGAAAAAATGCGGAATGCGAAATTTTTGAAAAAATCCGGAAAAAAATCCGGTAAAATCCGGTTCAAAAAATAAAATTATATATATATATATATATATATATATATATATATATATATATATATATATATATATATATATATATATATATGCAAAATATTTCAATCTACTAAGGAATGAACATTAATTTTACACTTGCAAAAATGATAAATGCATAAGAATTTCAAACTTGAATTACATTAAAAGATAGCAAAATATTCATAGTTTAGAGCTTAAGCTCAAAATTGATATAGAACTTAAGTTTCAAACATTTGCAACATCAAACCTAGCTTCAAAATCAAAACTAGCACTAGCACTAGCACTAGCACCATCAGCGAATCCTCCATCCAGCGCATCAACACTATCAATATTTTCCTCAACTCCTTCAAAGGATGTTTCTCCAAGATGAAGATTGTCATCTTCTTTTGCAAGATTGTGCTCAAGCAATCTTAAATTGCTATGAACAAACATAAGATCTGATAGCTTTTTGGCTCCTAGTTGATTTCTCTTGTTAGTATGGATCAAATCATGCATGCTCCAATTTCTTTCGCATGCAGAAGCACTGACACATTAACTGTGGACACGCATGGCAAGATTTTGTAACTCTGGGTTAGAAGAACCATACGTCTGCCACCATAAATGGGGATCCATGCTAACAATGTCTTCTTGTGCCACTTTAAACCACTCGGCCACTCTCCCGTAGTGTTGAGACCACTCGCGGGCAAGCAAAATGGGAACCACTCTGAAATCTTGAAACCCTGAAATATGGCTAAGTTTGAAACATTGAAACCCTGGAATCTGACTAACTCTGAAATATGATAGGATCCTCCAAAACCTAGAATTTGCATTATAGCTCCTAGCGGTTCGAAACCCCTCTCAAACATCCTGAAAGCATATAAATAAAATATTAAACTTATACTTAAATGTTTATTTTATTTCTATACTGTTGGGTTCGGATTAGATTTACATTTTCTAAGTTTTTTTGTTGACTTCCATTGTTTCACCCTGTCCGTACAATTTTAATGTTCAAAAATACGGCGAACCGAATTTTTTAATCCAGAAGCCCGCAAAAATGCGGAACGTTCCAGATTTCGGCCAGATGCGGCCGAATTTGGTAACTATGTACCAAACGAAATCCTCAAATAGTGAACAATTTCACATGGTTTTATGAGTTTCCATTGTTGGTTCAGCCAGGATGGAGGGTCATCTTGTCCAATGAGCAACACCTCTGTTTTTTCTTCACTTACAACTGCTCCAGCAGCCTCAACAAAAGCCTCTAAACAAAGCATTGTACCTTCAGCTAATGGACATACTTGTCTGATGGATCGCTGCAATTGGATGGGTTTTGAGGGGATGGCATTCACATTAACCCTTGCAGAAGCATGTGAAAAAAGAATCTCCACTGCCTTGTGAAAAAAGGAGCCAAAGCCCAACCAATTCAGCATGTGCAAAATTAAATCCCACACTATCCGATCATAAGCTTTATCAAAGTCAATCTTCGAAAGAGAGCCTTTTGCCCAACTTCTTTTGCTCACTACATGCCCTCCCATGCAATAATGAGATTATCTAGAATAAATCTGCATTTTATAAAACCTGTCTGCTCTCCTCGGACTATTCATGTCACCAATATCTTAATCCTTGTAGCAAGGGATTTTGCTAAAATTTTATAGGAAACATTAAGGAGGGTAATCGGTCGCCAACCACTTAACCCACTCCGGTTTGGATCCCTTTGGAATGAGTTTGATCTGTCCTCTAGTTACTAGCTCTCCCATGACTCCCCTTTTGATAGATTCTTGGCACATTTTTAAATAAGCTGAACCAACAGTAGGCCACATCTTTTTATAGAACTCCACTGGGAGGCCATCAGGTCCTTGAGATTTATGATTCTTTATGTCTTTCATTGCTGCCTCTAACTCCAGGTCTCTAGATAGAAAATTCTTCTCATAAGTTTCCACTTTTGAATCACTTCCTTGACAAGATCCACATAAGTCTCACGTAAAGGATCAGAACCCACAGACGTGAAGATCCTTTGAAAGTTGTTTTGAAAAATCTCTTGGATTTGAAGTTCATCTTCTGAAAGGTTATCATTAGAGTCTCACATTGCAAGAATTCTTTCTGCATTATGCTTTTGTTTTAGGTATTGAAAGTAAAATTTGAGGTCATATCACCTTTGGCAATCCAATGAAGACGCCTCCTCATTTTAGCTTCTCTTGCCCTATACCCTTCAAATTTTTGGAGTCGAGATTCCAATTCACTAGTTACTCTTTGCTTTTCTGCATTGAAAGGATCCAGTTCGAACCTGTGCTAACTTGTTGAAGCTGAAGTCGAGCTTCTTTCTCTCTCCCTTTCCATGTCTTGGCAATCATTCGGCCCCACCCTTGAAGAAATTTGATAGTTTGTTAGATGGCTGCTTCCTACCAAAGTATCCACCCTTCATCATCAATCAGAGTAGGTACCAAGGACCAAATTGTAGCAATAGCTCTTAAACATTCTTCTGATTTGAGTAGGGAGACATTTAGTTTGTTGGAGGAATTCTTTTCTCTCTGGACGTCAGCACCAATTATCAATTTAGTGGAAACTGGTAAATGATCAGATCCAGTGATAGAAGAGATTACAAAAACTGAGCGCTTGTCAGAAGAAGAGAAAATAATTGCTTGAGAATTAGCATAGAACCTATCCAGCCTAGCCTGAATGTGATTGTTTCCCGCTTGTCGATTAGACCAAGAGTACCAACCAGCTGAATCTAGATTCTTTTGCCCCCGACTAATATCGGAAATACCAAGTGTCCTCTTGCAGTCATTTTAAACCTGTCTTTCTTCAGGCCAAAGAGTAGTTTCAGGATTTTTTTGCTATTGGTTACTGCACGTTCCAGTCAGACGTGGTTAATTGCAATTATAAAGTTTGGAATTTCACTCTACAAATACCAGTAGGGAAGATTAGTCTATAATTCTGCCTATTCAATTCCAATGCTTCAGTTCTGCTGCTATTCAGATCACTCTTCCAAAATAGCAAATGTAATGGTAAACTTAATTGACATTAATTGATTGTTGTGATTTAGTTAATATATGGTAGTCCTTTTGTATATTTGTTACTGAGTGTTCGATCTCAAAGAAATAAATTTTATAAATTGCCCCCATATTCAAGCTGTAAAAAGTAGCGGTGATGTCTGGCAATAGTTTAGGTAAAGACTTGAAGGCCATTGTCACGTTATTCCAGAAATCTGTCACTTTGTTCATATTTTGTTTTGATTGGTGAGTCGGGTTGTAACAGCCCCGTTACCATTAAAATAAAAAAATCCAAAAGGCCAAAACTATTGCACGATTCAGGTGCAGGAAATTTATAACAAATTTATGCTTCTACTGCCTTGCTCTTAATACAAAAAATTAGCATAGCTATGCCTTGATAACCTGCCATAAATTTGAATAACCAAGGCTTCGATAGAGACCGAAAGGTCTACCAACTGACAGTTACTACATATATTTACTGCTGTGCTTCTATTAGTCTATGCCTCAGATATCAAAATGAGGCTCACAAAGCTACTTTTCTAACTAATTATGAGCTACACTTCAAAGCATAAGAATTACTCAAAAGGGGAAGGATGCAGCATCTCCATTCCCGGTCCAGCAGCATGGCACCCAAGACAGCTGCTGCCTGACGCCATATCAGAAACATAACAGGTCCCTGGTTGACCAGCTCCAACATTTTCTGACCCTTGCACACCTGCTATTGCAAAGCCTCTCTGTTCGTTCCCATTCTTCCAGATTCTTCTTGTTTTGATGACTGATATGTTTTTTTCCATGTCAGTATCCTCAAGGCCACACCTGTTCTTTGATTCATCCATAGACAAAATTGGGCCATTCATGATCTCGGCCAAATATTTGACCTCTTTCGTTTCGTCTGTTACAAAGAACACCTTGCCAAGTCTATCCATCAGGCAGCCGGGCTTTTTAGTTCGTTGGCCTGCTTTTCCTTTGCCTATGGAAAGAACAGGAGTGGTGTAGGACTAGAAGAGGCTTTTCCTCTGCCTACGGAAAGAGGAAGAGTTTGGTGTAGCACTGGAAGGGGCTTCATATGAGAAGTGGGGTATTATCCACTGCAATAGCTTTAAGGCGAATCACAGAGTCCACTAGCCCAACATAGTACCTTTTTAGGGCTTCAAATATATCCAGAGTGAGCAGAGAGATTCCTAAATAGCTGGAATTTCTTCTTCACTTGGCAAATGCACTGGAGTCTCCCCTTCAAACCCTTATGCGTTTGAATATCTGACATCCAGGGGACGTTCTTTGCAGTCATACACCTTACCAATGAAGTCTCCCTCGACAAATGGATTTGTCATTTCAACACCCAAAATCTCCATTTATCCCTTTTGGCCTTAGAATGTGATTTAACTTTTAAGGGGATTATGGAATGTAAAACCCTAGGTTGCTAAAGTGATGGAATAATAAATGAGGAAATAAATATAGCAATATCAATAGCGTCTGATTTGTGTAATAATTGATTTATCTGATTATTCTATAAATAACAAATGAATTACAAGAGATGTACTTAGCGGGAAACTGACTGGGACAGACAAGTGACTGGCTAAAACTGGTATAGGGACTGTGCAAGATGTCTTGAACAGTAATTAGGATTCAGAAACCCTCTTGGGCAATAGTGCGGTCCTCTGGATAGTAGCGCACCACTCTAGTGTCCTCTGCGCTGTGCTAGTGTCTTTTTGGCAACAGGGATAGTGAGCTTCTGGGTGGACATTCTCCTGTTAATGAGGAGTCTGTCCCTGTGTGCATGAATGTTGATTCATTGTTTGTTCCCTGTTTTGACTGATTTCAATGCGAAACCCCAGGCCTCCATGTTTGTTAGGGTATTTGAGGAGCACAAGTAGAAAAAGAGTGGCGTTAGCAGGGTAGGTTGGACGTGACCTCAACACCCCATGTGTTGAGCATTGCCTACATGCCAATACCTTGAAAGGGCATCCAAGCCCAATGTAGTTCTTCCAATCTAAGTGCTGGTGCAAGTGCAATTGAATGCTAGTACGAGTGTCAGTTTGAGTGCTTTGAATGTGACTTGAGACTGGAAATCTGGGTAATCTAAGCACTAGGTTGCTGTAGATGGGTGTATGTAGAAGTAGGGAAGAATAGGGAACAGTGACCTTGATTTGCACAACTGTTTTTGAGTTTGTTTATGAGTATTTGTATTTGATTTTCATCTAGTGGATAAATGAATGAAAGTGGTTTGTCTATAGTGTTCTGGTGCTTGTCAAGATGTGAAATAGGTCTAGGCCGACCCTAAGGTTGCTTAGAGAAACGAAAAGATATCTATTAGGAGAGTAGGGAGCAAGGGGACATTAGCGCTGCCCTTTGGTCAATAGTGTAGTGCGTTATAGTCCAAAGGACTGTGCTAATGTCTAGGTGGCAGGAGCGGACAAAAATGAGACTTGGGTGCCTAAGGGGTGGCTTAGTGTTGCTTTTGGTATATTTGGAAATGGGTTGGACTCGCACAAAGTTGGAAAATGATCAAGAGAGGCCCTAGGATAGGTCTAGGGCTAAGCTAAGGGTAGGGTGGTCTCAAGTGACGCTCATTGCACCAAAATGACATTTTAGATCATTACATTTGCCCCCCTTTTATTTTAGAAATGGAACAAAGTGAAATGATTAGGATAAAGGAAAAGAAATGTACCTAGACTTACTTAAGAGGTGAAGCCTGTAAATCTGGGTCTGAGTCTGTGAAGTGTGCTCCATTGTGTGTCCTGTGAATGAAACATGTATGAATCAGTGCTTATTTAAGAAGTATAAAAAACAAAGACAAAATTGAATAAAGAGATAAGAGAAAGAGGAAAGGAACAAATACACCTCACTGGATACACGAACCAATGCTAAAACCTGGTGACATCCTATGTTTATGTGTAGCTGGTGATCAAATGGTGAATGACTTGGACTAAGTTGATGGCTTGCTCAATCCCCATGTGTGGGTGGCTCAAGAACTCAAGCTGGTCTTGACTCTGTCATTGCCCACCCCTGCTCGATGGATCATAATCTGTGAATAACTTGGATTGGAATGATGAGTTGTCCAACCCTCCTATGTAGGTGGCTTAAGATCTCAAGTAGGCTATGACGCCATCATTGCCTATCCATGTGTAGATGCATCTGAAATTGAAATTGTGCAATGTAACTAAAGCTGTGTGATGTAACTGAAACTGTGTAGGATGGCTTTGAGACCAGTCAGAACTCTAAAATGTAAAACGGCTTAGGGGCCACTCAGGCACTCGGGAATGTAGTTCAAGGGCCACTTGGTAATGCCAACCACTGCAGATGGAATAAGGTATCAATTTGGTGTAAACCTGGTGCAAATGATGTTTGGAGTAACAACGTGGAGAATGACATGGAGCTGCCATTCCATCTGAAAGGACTGGTGTCAAATTGAACATATGGGAATAATGTGCCACGCACATGCCCCCAATTATGATACTTGTGTATGTGGATTCTGGATTGAGTCGTAATAATTTGTGTTTGAGTATCTAAAACTGAAACGGGAGTGATCATGTTGCACATGATGCCCCGAATTTGAGCAAACTTGTGTAATTGTGCATATAACTGAGCATATTTGATAATCTGTGATTGATATTGTGCAAATCTGAACTATAACTGTTGTACCTTTCTGATAATTCTGAAATTTTCTATTTCTGGGGCTATTGGACAATAGTATGGTCCCTTCGTCAACAGTGCAATGCGCTAGTGTCCTCTATGCTGCGCTATTGACCAAATGTGTTGTTTCTGTGCCAAATTGAGACCGATCTGTATGCAACTATTTTTTACTGTGTTTTCCTGAGTTTGGGCTCTATATTCTGTGCCTGCGTGTTGAAAATTGTGTTTTGAGTGCACTAGGATGACTTGATCTCTGTGACAAACCCTTGTGAATGCCCCCTCTTTTTAGGGGAGTTGTATCTCTACAATAACTGTTCTCGAAAGAAAATCTATGCATAATGTGTGTTAGACTGAAAATATATGATATCTGCATGATAAACCAATATAATGTGTATACATGACATTAGAATATAAAATATTCTGAGCATAAGTTGGTAATGTACGATGTATGTTATATCTAGCATTCAAAAGGTTGTTAAGATAGATATAACAATGTATGTATATGAACAACACATCTGAGTATAATTTGAGCAACTACCTAGGGGGATGGGGCATGATGTCCATCAAGGCACCCAAGGAGGAAGGGGACATGCATGGGGTCCCTCATGGCATCACAAATTGGATGTGCAAGCAACAAGTGTTATGGCCATGACGCATACATACAAACACGTGAGGCACGCAAAGTAGGCCAAGGGGTCACAATACAAGGGACATGGGCACATGTCACTAAGTATGATAAAACAATACATACAAGGACATGGTCAAATGTCCGCATACCCAATGAAGAGGTACACACAAGGATATGGGCGCATGTCCAAAGCATACACACAATGAAAGGAATTGGCTTAGAGCCATAGAATAATGACATATTCAAATGCCCTCGAATAGATGTAGAAGCAGAGAGATACAATCAAATCTAAACTAGAAAATCTATAAATGAAAGTATGCATGAACATGTGGTACAAATCCATATAAGAGCAAAGATGTACATAAGTTGAGTCTATAGTAGTGGTAGTCGGCAAAAAATCTATGTGGTAATGATCAATATCAAGATATAATCAATGCCAAATCTGTGATATGGAGTATAGAAAGATATAAACTGGCAAATCAAAAGCTACGTGTATGATGCCCCCAATGGGCTGATATGTCAATGCTGAATTTGTGTATTTGTGTATGTGCCCCCAATATGTAGATAATAACAAATTTGGATCTATGTAGAGGACTTGGGTCCTATGGTAATATGCAAACACTTGAAAGGAACAAGTGAAGCATGTATGTATGATAAAACCGACTATACTAGCATGGATAACATATGTAGTACCTGACAAATAGAAGGAATGTAAACATGAAAATTCATGCAATCTAAAATTTGTATTTTCTGAGCAAATATTTGAATGTTTTTGTATTTTTGAATATGTTATATTGTTTTTGTATTCCTTGAGTATATGCTATGTATAAGCAACATGATAATTAAACTATGTACAAGGAGCAAGATAAGAGAAACTATGTACAAGTAAACTGGAAATAGATGAAACTATGTACAAGGAGAGTGCCATGGATAAGAATCTGTGTGCTGGTAAGGAATAGTGCTAGAATCTCAACATGTCATTGATGGGATGCCTCTATGTAACATATGTGGCATCTTCATTTTTAAAATGGTTTGTATCATAATAATCTGTTATTCCAATCATCTTCTTCATTTTGATTAGCAATGTCTGGATTATTGACTGGGATCGTGCCATCTGAAACTGTATCCACTGTAGGTATAGCTTGCTTTTGTAGCTCTTGTTGGGAAGAAACTGTATCCTCTCTAGAAACTGTAATCATTGCACTCCCATGTGAAAAGGATATGCAACCTTTCTTTTTGTCAAAGGCTGCTCCTATTGTTGTTAACCATGAACTTCCAAAGACAACATTGTAAGCAATTGAACTTGCAATAACACGGAAAGTGAGAGAAGATTCTTTTGAGGCATATGAAACTTCTAATTGAAGTGACCCCAAGGATTTGATAGAAGCATGTGTTGTATCTAGATCTGTAGATTCCTTTCCAAGAGAGATAAGAAATGAGAGTGAACAAAAATTGATTAGTTGATAATCCACAATCTTAACATCTGTGCATTGCTTGCCATCTATATAAGCTGTGATAGTGAAAGGATTCTGATATGAGGGAGGGCTTATAGTTGCCCCCTTTACATTGACCTTTGAAGATTTAACTTTTGTATGGGTTTCTTGCTTTGGAGACTGCTGTTAGAAACCCTCTTTTGAGAATGGGTGTTTGCTTAGTCTGATTTTGAATGTTCAACTTAAGTTCTTGCTCTTTTTGTAACATTCCCTGTGTATCTGGATCTTTTACCTTGATAAATTGTATTTGTGAAATATTTGCCATAGTATGTTCCATAAATCCCAAACTTTGTTGGCCAACATTATCAACTGCTTCATGCATTGTTTCTTGCTCTGATTTTGCTTTGTGAACCTTTTGTTGTTTTGAGTTATGCTTTGGTAACCACTTTTGTATTGTTTCTGAATTTGACTTTTTTTGAACATGTTCCTGTATCACTGTGGATTGCTTAATTGATGTATCTTGTATAGGGTCCTTATTAACAATTATCTGTTGTATATGTTTTTCAATGCCAAACATGAATATGTGTGATGAACATGCATTTCATGATGTGCACAATAATATCTGGATCTCCTCACTAGATGTAGAGGAGGTAGGTTTATTAACTTAGCTTTAATCATTTGCCTTAAAATCTCACTTGAACTTATATTTGATTTGAGTACTTTTTGAAACACTAGTTGGAGATGCACTTTGTTGTGATTTCTTGTGTTGATATGTAACATTTCTTGCCACAAATTGACTAGGTGAAGATGCATATACATGATTGACACTAGTGTGTCGTAGAGGCTTTTGTTTTGTGATTTGATTTTTCAATACTGTTATCTTTTCATGTAGTAGCTAATTCTGATTTTGCAATTAGCTTGCTCATACTGATAATTTCATCCCTTAGAGTCTCTTAAGTGCAAACCCTAGTTGCTTCCGATTGAACATGCAAGCACACACCTAAATGAGAGATATGAGAAGGGAAGGGTTTGAAGGATGGATAGGCCGAGTATAGACATTTGAAACAATAGTATAGGCTGCCTCACCTCTTGGAGGAGTGATAGCATGGCCTTGGTTAGAGGGAAAGTAGCTATCACCCTCTTGGAGATGAGGAGGAAAAGAATCTTCTTTAGCCATGAAATTTGGCAATGCAACTTGGAAGAGGGCTACTAAGGCAGAACATATCAGGGCTGAAAACTCTAAGACAACCACTAAAAATAGGAACAAAAGGATAGAAACCACAATAGCATTTAGGGCTAGGGTTTTTGCACTATTTGAAGTAAGTTGGGTTCGCCAAATGATTTAACTTTTAAGGGAATTATGGAATGGAAAACCCTAGGTTGCTAAAGTGTTGGAATAATAAATCAGTGAATAAATATAGCAATATCAACAGTCTCTAATTTGTATAGTAATTGATTTATTTGATTATTTTATAAATAGCAAATGAATTACAAGAGATGTACTTAGCTAGAAACTGATTGAGACGAATAAGTGACAGGGTGAAAACTTGTATAGGGACTGTGCAAGATGTCGTGAATCGGGAGTCAGAAACCCTCTTGGACAATAGTGCAGTTCTCTGGACAACACACCATGCTAGTGTCCTTTATGTCATGCTAGTGTCCTTTTGGCAGCAGGTACAATGAGCTTCTGGGTGGACCTTCACTTGGTTTAGAGGAGTTTGTGCCTGTGCGCGTGAATGCGGATTTGTTGTTTGTTCCCTGTTTTGACTGATTTCAATGCGAAACTCTAGGCCTCCATGTTTGTTAGGGTATTTGAGGAGCACAAGTAGAAAAATAGTGGCATTAGTAGGGTAGGTTGAACGTGACCTCAACATCCCATGTGTTGAGCGTTGCCTACGTACCGATACATCGATAGGGGATTAAGCCCGATGTAGTTCACGTAATTTAAGTGTTGGTGCAAGTGCAAGTGAATGCTAGTATGAGTGCCGGTTCATGTGCTTTGAATGTGACTTAAGACTGAAAATATGGGTAATTTGAGCTATGAGCTCCTGTAGATGGGTGTATGCAGAAGTAGGGCAGAATAAGGATCAATGACCTTGATTTGCACAACTGTCTCTGAGTTTGTTTATGAGTATTTGCATATGATTTTGTCATGTCCCCTTTTTCGTGGACATTGACAGACTTGATGATTAGCCTATTATGCGACCTTCGTAGGCTGATAGGATGGATAGAGGGTCATGATGGAGATTGGATTGGCCTTGATTTGCAAAATTTTTACAGATGGTTTTCATTCAGTGTTTTTCGGACACACTTGGCATGAGCTCCTATTATTTAGAGATATTTGACATGCAGCAGAGCACCTTTATTTTGGTATGGTCATGTGCGGAATCACTCTCTGGTTCACCAGTTTCGAACGGTTCGAGGATCTGACATTTATTGAGGGAGATATTAATATTTGATTGATTTAATCAAATATTAATTATTTAGCCTATTTTTAATTATGAAACCCTAATTCTAATTTAAGAAACCCTAATTAGGGCAAACACATCTTTTTGAGGGTATAAGGGTTTCTCATGGAGGCCATTATTGATTATGCATATGATTATTATTGATATTGATTCTTGTTAAGAAATTCTTCTGTGAAGACTGAGCCAAGGGTTCCAGGATTCCATTTGCATTGAAGAACGTCAACTCTTCATTGTGTGCGATTCAGAAGCTGTGAAATATCAACTGATCTATTGCCAAATTGAGAGATAGCTTCATACAGAGGTTATCACAGAAGTTTACAGATTTGAGAGGTAACTTCATATAGAAGTTGTCACAGAGCTTTCCAGGTATTTTCTTTATTTAGTTTTGATTCAATAAGTTATACAGATATAGATCTTCTGTATTAGAGCCAGATATCTTCAGATCAGGGGTTGAAAACAGACAGGTTGTGCTTAATTGGCGGCCGTACGAAGTCCATACAGATCCGTACAAATCCACGCAGATACCGACATCGGCAGGAAGAGATCCCCAGTGACCGACATCGGCCGACTGAAGACCGACGTCGGCAGAGAAAGACTGACAGAGACTGACGTCGGCAGTATATCGACCGACGCCGGCGACTGTGTGTTCGACACAGCAGGCCGAGACAGAATTTCCAGATTCAAGCTCAATTTCCAGATTTGCCAAATCCTAGGGTTTTAAGACAGAATATTTCATATTAATTTATTTGTATGACAGATACTCAATTGTGTAATCATCTAAAAGAACAAGTGATAAGATCTGTGATTTGCCATTGAGAGACTATATTGTGATTTATTTATTTATTCGAAATTTTTTTTGGCAGAATTTGTATCTTTGTTCAGAGCTTTATTTGTTCTATATTCCCAATTGGTTGGGGATATTACCAGTGGTATCAGAGCTAATGTCCTGCCATCCTGTTGGGTAGTTTGGTTATCAGTATGGCTTTAACAGGTATCAAAGATTTGGAAGAAAGAATGCACAATGCAAAGAAGAAGTTAGATAATCCATTTCAGCAAGCAGATGACATTCTAAAAACTTTGGAGGAGTTAGAAACTTGTTTAGGCAAGGTTGATCAATCAAATTCTTATGATATGCAAACAACGTTATCTCCAGCGTTTGGTTCGTTGGTGAAGCCCCGATTATTGAGACATCATGATGAGGTGGTAAGACTTGCAACTCTCTCTTGCATTAGTGAAATCATGAGGATAATAGCTGGCTTTAATTTTTATGATGATCGGATTATGAGAGAGGTACTTCACGCCATGGTAAAAAGCTTCGAAAAGTTGGATGACATTAGAGACCCTCATTTCTCAAAGAGGGCAAGATTACTTGAAACATTTGCAAGGTATGGATTTGAAAACATTATGATGTTAGTAGGTTGTATTGGTGACATTCGCAGGATGTTTAAAATATTTTGGAATATTTTAGATGAGTTTCATTCCAGTGATGTATTAGCATCAATGCACTCTATCATGTTCACAATCTTGTTTGAGGAGGAGGATAAAATTTCTAAACTTTTGGCAGAAGATTTATGGTATGTCTGGACAAAAGAGAAGAATGTCTCACCTAGAGCCGGTATGTGGTTAAAGAGTTTAATTGATAGGCCTAAGGATCGTAGTACTTTCCCTATGACATGCAAAAGTTTGAATGATGAGTTTGACAGACATGCTGATCCAGTACAGGGAGACATTAACACATCTTCAGGTAATGATTTATCTGCATTATCTTCACAGGTAGGAGCAGTTGAGGATGTTGTGGACGAGCTTTGTCTTAAGGTGAGTTCAGCGCAGGTGTTAGACAGTGAGGATGACCCTGATGCTTGCATTCAGAGTGTGGAGGTATACTCAGAGGTTAGTACATTGAGTATTGGTGATGAGTATGTTTTTGTAGCTGCTGATGAGGAGCATGTTGTTGAGGCTGACACACATATTCAGGATTTGGGAGTACCTGGTTTTGATGAGTTTGAGATACCAGTGGAGTCGAGTCTCCAGATTGATTCTTCTCATACAGATGACAGTGTGGTACAGTTGGTTGTGCCGCCTTTACAGAGGGATCAGTTATGGGATGGATGGGCACCATCTTTTGTAGATGGGATTGACAGTTTGTCGGTGCATGACTTAGAGCAGGAGTTGATCAGATATGCTGACCACAGTAGAGGTACAGTGTGTGGATTCTCCGTACTTGGCATAGTTCCATTTGGGAGTTGTTGCAGAGTTGGAGCGTGCCTTCCGCATAGCATGGTGGAAGGCGTATATGATATTTGTGATCTTAGAGTTTGGTTGAGTTGCATTCGCCAATTTGATTATGGGTTCCTCTTTGTTCTACTTCTGATGATATTGCAGGTACTTGCATTGATTTACAGCTGTGCAGAGCATAACTACATTTGGGATCCAGGTGGATCGAGTGGTTCATTGTTCCGAGATTGCTTGGGGACAAGCAATTTCTGGAGGGGCGGATTGTCATGTCCCCTTTTTCATGGACATTGACAGACTTGATGATTAGCCTATTATGCGACCTTCGTAGGCTAATAGGATGGATAGAGGGTCATAATGGAGCTTGGCTTGACTTTGATTCGCAGAATTTCTACATTTGGTTTTCATTCAGGTTATTTCAGACACATTGGGCCTGAGCTCCTATTATTTAGAGATGTTTAACATGCAGTGGAGTGCCTTTATTTTGGTATGGTCATGTGCGGAATCACTCCCTGGTTCACTAGCTTCGAACGGTTCGAGGATCTGACATGTATTGAGGGAGATATTAATATTTGATTGATTTAATCAAATATTAATTATTTAGCCTATTTTTAATTAGAAACCCTAATTCTAATTTAAGAAAAACCCTAATTAGGGCAAGCACATCTTTTGAGGGTATAAGGGTTTCTCATGGAGGCCATTATTGATTATGCATTGATTATTGATTATTGATTTTGAAGAATTCATCTGTGAAGACTGAGCCAAGGGTTCCAGGATTCCATTGCAGTGGAGAACGTCAACTCTTCATTGTGTGCGATTTAGAGGCTGTGAGATATCAGCTGATTTATTGCCAAATTGAGAGAGTTTCATACAGAAGTTATCACAGAGGTATACAGATTTGAGAGATAGCTTCACACAGAAGTTATCACAGTATTTCAGGTATTTTCTTTATTTAGTTTTGATTCAATAAGTTATACAGATATAGATCTTTTGTATTAGAGCCAGATATCTTCAGATCAGGGGTTGAAACAAACAGGTTGTGCTTATTTGGCGGCCGTACGGAGTCCGTACAGATCCGTATAGATTCGCACAGAAACCGACATCGGCAGGTACAGATCCACGCAGATATCGACATCGGCAGGCAGAGACCCCCAGTGACCGACATCGGCCTACTGAAGACCGACGTCGGTAGAGAAGGACTGACAGAGACCGACGTCGGCAGTATATCGACCGACGCCGGCGACTGTGTGTTCGACACAGCAGGCCGAGACAGAATTTCCAGATTCAAGCTCAATTTCCAGATTTGCCAAATCCTAGGGTTTTAAGACAGAATATTTCATATTATTTTATTTGTATGACAGAGATTCAATTGTGTAATCATCTAGAAGAACAAGTGATAAGATCTGTGATTTGCCATTGAGAGACTATATTGTGATTTATTTATTTATTTGGAAATTATTTTGGCAAAATTTGTATCTTTGTTCAGAACTATTTGTGTTTCTATATTCCCTGTTTGAAGGAGATATTTCACGTAATTTAAGTGTTGGTGCAAGTGCAAGTGAATGCTAGTATGAGTGCCAGTTCAAGTGCTTTGAATGTGACTTAAGACTGAAAATATGGGTAATTTGAGCTCTGAGCTACTGTAGATGGGTGTATGCAGAAGTAGGGCAGAATAAGGATCAATGACCTTGATTTGCACAACTGTCTCTGAGTTTGTTTATGAGTATTTGCATATGATTTCCATGTAGTGGATAAATGAATGAAAGTGGTCTATATATAGCATTCTGGTGCTTGTCAAGATGTGAAGTAGGTCTAGGCTGACCCTAAGGGTGCTTAGAGAAACAAAAAGATATCCGTTGGGAGAGTAAGTAGCAAGGGGAGATTAGTGCTGCCTTTTGGTCAATAGCGTAGTGCGCTATAGTCCAAAGGACTGCGCTAATGTCCAGGTAGCAGGAGCGGTCAAAAATGAGACTTGGGTGCCTAGGGGGTGGCTTAGTGTTGCTTTTGGTATATCTAGGAATGGGTTGGACTTGCACTAAAGCTAGAAAATGATCGAGAGAGGCTTTAGGATAGGTCTAGGGCTAAGCTAAGGATAGGGTGGTCTCAAGTGACACTCATTGCACTAAAATGACAACCTAGATGACTACAAAATGCTTCTGATCATGCTCAAGATATTGTCAGTCTCTGTAAGAAAAATGTTCTTGAGATGTTGGTTTGTTACTGGGCCGCTAAACAACTTTATCTCTTCTTTGTTTCTCAGCTCATCCGCCCATCAATTTTCTCTTTTGTGCCATTCTTGGATGGGATAGTGGATCTCCAAATGTGCACAACAAGCAAAAAAGGAAGACTAAAAATAAAATTTGCGTGGGGTATGACAAAAGCTGAGAATGATTACCCTCACAATTTTAATTTACCTGCCTTCAGCTGATTACATGCCATCTTTGAGAGCACCCCCCTAATTGGCTCTTCTTGTTTGTTTACTTTTTGAGATATGGCCATCTTTCATCCTTCAACAAGCCCTATATCTTTTGCTTTAGTGTTGGTTGCCTTGTGGATGAAGATAGGGGGAGCTCTTAGTAGGACTCTTTCACAGTTACAGATTAGACAACCTGTCCCATATATATCAGGATTTCCCTTTATTGCTCTGTCAGAGTTCAATTCAAGAAAATTTGGGGGTTGTGGAGACTTTTTGACCTTTCTTCTATCTACTTTTGTTACTCTTATCCTATTAACATGGTCACTTTTATCATATATATTCCAGTTTTCACTTAGGCTTCTGTGTATCACTCATATAACCACTCTAGTTTCAATTTACCAATTCAACAAATTAAATACGTGTCATTGCCAATCAATTGGGTTTTATCCAATAGCAATATGTGGATGCCCATCACTAGCCTCTTCCAACCATTGAGCATTTGTTGTTGTTTATTCTTTCCAGTGCCACTCTACATTATGTTGCAGAAAAATGATCAATTAGATTCTGTAAACAACTTTCTTTGGGATGATTTGAAAATGTGAGGTGTCAAGTTATGTTTGAAAGGTGCAAGTGTTAGCTTTAAATAGTGATGATATTAGTATTCAGAAATTTAACAATGCTCAAAGAAAGACGCAAAGGAGATATGATAGAGCTGAAACAATAAACTGTATTAAATTGAATGTTCTGTATATGGCACTCTCTTGAGGGAGATGTATGTTTGTCTATCGTCCACTAGCCACATCTATATATATGATATCTGATACTAACTATCCATCTATACATGTTACAAAGACGCAAAGGGTAAAGAACTGTTATGGAAGTTGAAACAATTAAGTTTCCATGTGTGACTCTTCACCTTCCAATGGTTGAGCTGAATGATGCAAAAATACAATAGTCAAAGCCTCTCCCCTTGAGTTATATGGGGGGCTCCACCCCTTTAGGAATGGAGGAAGCAATGCTATTGGCACTCTGTGGCACCATGCATCGTGAGTAGACCTTAGCAGTTTGGTTTGTGGGGATATGGGACACTGACAAAGCCATCAATGAAGGCTGCATAATGTTTGGCACGTGCGTGGATGGCGCAATGCCCAATATGATCAGATTGCATTGCGCCATTAGAGTGTGCGGAATCTAGTGGAGATGGATTGATAATCTCAGAGTTATTGTGAACTTTTGGAGGTGGTTTTGTTGGGTCATTTAATCTAAAGTATGTTCAGTTCATTAGTTTGTATAGGGGCATGCATCTCAAGAGAGACCCCACCTTAGGTAATATCTATGTACTAGCATTATTTACTTTGTTAATAAGTGAGGGTAATATGTTACTGTTAGTGCTCTTAGTATAAATAAATGTTAGTAGTGTTGGTTGGTTAATAGTTATAACAGGTTGGACCTGTACGGAAGTTGAGTCCCTTAAGAAAACTACTTGTGAAAGCTTTTGTAAGCTTGGAGCAATGTAAATAAAATACCGAAGATTTTACCTTTCAATAAAGTTCTGTCAAATTATTCTTCCCCTTTGCTTGTATGCGGTCTCAACATTGGCATTAGATCGTGTATGAAACTAGGCATGTGAAGAAGCCACCATGGATTTTACCTGAAGCATGAAGCCTTGAGGATTTAACTTTTGGTAAGTCTTTGAGCAATTTTTTCAAGTTTTCAATCTCCAAAATGTTTTTGTATGCATGAAAGACTCCAAATCTCAATCTATACAGCCCCAAAAACTTGAGAAGTAATTTGATCAAGGCAAAAATTAATCTAGTGTTGTTATATATGCCCTGAGAGCAATTTGTACCCTCCAAAGCTTCAAAAATCGGTTTTTACAGCCCAAAATGGAGTAGTATGGTGTGTTGCTGCCCAAAAATCAGAAAAATTCATTTTGTATGCTGCTGTGAAGAGATGGTTATTTTGATGTTAAAACAACAAATCTGAATTTATATGGCGTGTTTTTGACCCTTGTTTGCTGTTGTATGGAGTTATAATCTTATGATTGCTGTTGAATAACATTTAAATCTGTCAAAATCCTTCAAAAACAGCAATTGTACGGAGTGGAAGGTGTGAGGTCATAGTGTAGGAAATATTTATTGTGCTTAAAACCATTATGTATTTTCAGTTTGTTGTATTCGTGTGGGACCCTCAAGATTACATTTTTTCAGTTTTCACTTTGAAAAGATTCATGGGTGAATAAATTTTATATGGACAAGTAATTTTTTATCTTTATTTTGGAAACATAGCAAAACATAGTTTGTATAGAGCGTCCTCTATTTATGTCTCTCACAAATGCTTGTAGAGGAGTTAACAAAATACAGTTTATAAAGAACGTCCTCTATTTATGTCTCGCAATGCTTGTAGAGGAGTTGGTTAAAGTTATTTTGTAAGACATTCTGCATGTGAGAAGTCAAGAATTCAAAACCCACAAGTTCAATTTTTAATTTTCAAATTGTGTCATTGTGCATTCGGCCTATGTTGTACGGCTATTTTTGGCCTAGTTGATTTTTTGCTCAAAGGTAGTGGTGTACCAGCCATTTCCCAGGGTTTGGGACGTTTTGAACACTCCAGAGTGGTCATTTATTTGATTTGATGTCTCCAAATATAGTTTTCATGTCAAAAATGTATTAAATGGAGAAACAAGGTGTAACATATAGCGGATGCATTTTTGGTGGAATTTGACACCCTGCTTTTTCTCGAAGGTTGAAAATGTGCTTCAGAACCATGGATGTAACACTATTTTTTGTTGCTTGTGTTGTTAGAAAGAGCTATGTTGCACTTCAGGGTTAACAGGTTCCTAGGGATCTGATAGGCCAACGGAACCATAGACACTCATTTTGTGTGAGCTATTAAGTCCAAGATTAGGTATTGCTATAGTAATTTTGACTTGAATTTTCATGTTTAATGTTCAATTTTGGTCTTCAGTTCTTTGACATCTTTGATGAGGAGCATATAGAGTTGTTTGATTGGTTTTTTAGCTGCATGGATTTCTCACCTCTTGTCAGATGGAGGGAAGAGACTGCATGGCCTTAGATCAATCGTTGGTGATTGGTATGAGTTGGTAGGTGAGTTGCTAGCACCAATAGTGTTGAGCAAAGGTTTGTCAACATCGTTGGGCATTAGGGAGACGTGCCATACACAATACAAGATAGTCACTGGATGGGTTTTTGTGTGAGGCTTTATGTGGATCGATGTAGTTGATTAGGTCTTGATTGTGTTTATTTTTGTTGTCTGGTACATAATGGTCAGAGGGGATGAGCATGCCCATCAGGATGTTCATCATTCAAGCCACAATTCGCGGGGTAGCGGGACTCCATGTGAAGTGTAATTGGTTGATCAGTATTATGATGTACAATGTGCTAGTTGCGTATGCGACTTTTGATTTCACAACTATATTCTTTGGATCATCTTCTATACCCCTTTGAATCAAAGGGGGTTTGTTGGTGATAGATATTAGTGCTTCATATGTGTATGTGGGTAATTATCATATTTGTATTTGTGTGTAATGAGTTGTAGTAACAACTCAAATATGAGAATACTATAAGAATAACGCGAGCTATAACAACTCACTAGTAGATAGGAGTGAATAAAGATATCTTGGAGATATATTAGGCTTGTGAGAGAGTCTTTAGGGGATAAGAAGTCTGGCGTTGACTCCTACTGTATAGGAGAATAATATGCTATAAAATGTAATAGTTTTATTTGGATAAATTATGTTATTTGATCGACCAAAAACCTTTTGAGTGAAAACTCAACTAGTTTTCAACACTGACATCAGAGCAAGTTCTTCCTTGGGACCTCTTTGCACCTCTTTGACCTCAAGCATATCAACGCTGAGTAGTGAAGACCACGTGCGGGTGCCTTTCATTCAAGTCATTTGTCAAGTTTGACGTTGGGATAACAATGCAGACCACATGCCATTTCCAATGACAATCTTTTGATTATAGATTAGGTATGATTTATAATTTTTTTACAAGGTTTTTTTTTGGCGTTTTCAAGGTTGTACAGGCCATAATTAGTGGTTTCAAGTGAAGGCTGTTTTTCCTTGGGCAATTCTTTCCTTTGGGTCATACAATTTTATTCAACAAAGATTTGAAAGATTTTTCAAGGCTGTACAATCTATTGCAGGGCATACTATTTTTGCACCTAGGCTTGGAAAATTTGTTTTGATTAGAGCTTTCCAACCCATGCGTTTTCACAAGTCAGTGTTCTCCATTGATCTCGAGCCCCTGTGTGTTCACATACTTCTTAGCACGCACATTACATTGCCTCGAAGTCTTCAAAGGACACAACGAATGACCTAGATGAGATTTCAAAAGCTTTGCTTGGATGCATGAGCTCCATGCACTTGCAAACTCATTAGACTGAACCAGCTCGCAGATTTGATCTTTTTTCTTTTCATACAACGAACAAAAGCTCCTGAACATCAACAGCTTGCACCTCATGTTCTTGTCAATCTCCTTTGGGGATACCACAACTCCTGGATCCATCTTGGCGTTCATCACTCCCTCAAATAGATCTAGCCCTACAGTCTTGTTGACATCTCCGAGCTCCTCCATTTTTGCATCAAACTCCCTTTTGTCTCTACGATTGACGAGATTTTAAACAACTCCATTTCACCATTCCATTGCCCAACTCGCCATAGTCCTCTCTTCCATTCCACGGTGACCTTGGTGCACCTTTGTTCAGCACAAGGAGACATCCGACCAAGACAACTTTGCAGGCCCATGACTTTTGCACCCAAAGTGCCATACTTACACAGCTCAACACAAAGTTTTTGCATCAAAACAGACCGCGCCATTGTTTTTGGTAGAGGAATTGGGTATTTTTTAAGAGCTTTAAGTTTTAAGTTTTAGGTATTCAAAAACCGTGGTTTTCTATCAAATCGCGGTATTGCAAAACAAACCATGTTTTTTTCTATTTCCTAAGTGGTATTAATTTTTTTTAGATTTTATAATGTCATGTAATTTTTATTATGAAAATGTCATTTAGGTGATAAATTTTTTAAATATTTTAGGTTTTTTATTTTTTATATAGGTTTATAAGATTATAGAGTTAGTATTTAAATCTTAATTTATTTTTTAAAATTCAGTCATAGTAGATTTTATTGGTCTATAGTTTAGTTTTAAATTATGTCCTTAGTTGTTTTTTTAGACAAATCCAAATACAACTATTGCTAATTGAAAAAGACCTTTGGGACATTGTTGACAACGCTGTGACAAGACCAACATATGTCGATGGACTCCAAAAATGGAAGGTCAAAGATGAAAAAGCTTTGGCCATTATTAGCCTTGGCTTATCAAAGCCCTATCTACACCATGTGGATTTCAAATATCCTCCAAAGAAATTTGGGATTTGTTGAACACACTATTCGGGTCTCAAGCCGATAGTGCTAAAATAACTATGAAGCAAAAATTTTATGGATAAAAAATGGAAGAAGGCGGAGATATAGTATCCCACATTAGCAAGTTTCATTCTCTCATCAACCAACTGGCAGGGATAAATGAAAAAATAAAAGAAAACAATGCAAAAGCCATATTGCTCAATAACATGCCTAGTACTATGTCCCATATGGTGTTCACCTTAAGCAAATTGAATCCAAGCCTCAAAAACATCATATACACACAAAGCAAATCCAACATTTCTCACAAAAATTATAAACATGTGACTAGAAAAAAACAAATAGACGTTTTTATTGTAAAACACCAGGACATGTTCTAAACTGCAAACAAAGAGCATAGGACCTTCTCGATGGAAGGCTGCATGACAAAGCAATGGCGACAAAAGAAAGTGATAAAAAAGAAAGCAATCTCCCTTCAAACAATGAAGAAGTTGCTCATCAAAGTGACAGAGACTATTTATATTCTAAACTGCAAACAAAGAGCATAGGACCTTCTCGATGGAAGGCTGCATGACAAAGCAATGGCGACAAAAGAAAGTGATAAAAAAGAAAGCAATCTCCCTTCAAACAATGAAGAAGTTGCTCATCAAAGTGACAGAGACTATCTATATTAATGTTTGTCCTCACCCTCTTTCAGCACTAGGGGGGAATGATAGATATTAGTGCTTCATATATATATGTGGGTAATTATAATGTTTGTATTTATGTGTAGTGAGTTGTAATAACAATTCAAATACGAGAATAAAGTAAGAATAACGTGAGCTATAACAACTCAATAGTAGATAGGAGTGAATAAAGATATCTTGGAGAATATTAGGCTTGTGAGAGAGTCTTTAGGGGATAAGAAGATTGG
Organism: Torreya grandis; assembly: GCA_037957365.1. NCBI lineage: Eukaryota > Viridiplantae > Streptophyta > Pinopsida > Cupressales > Taxaceae > Torreya > Torreya grandis. Next base: position 2,396,717 of record JARHVA010000230.1, read on the forward strand.
TGTTGACTCCTACTGTATAGGAGAAAAATACATTATAACTGTAATAGTTTTATTTGAATAAATTATGTTAGTTAATTGACCAAAATCCTATTGAGTGAAAAGTCAACCGGTTTTGAACAATTGGGTCATTTGATCCAAAGTATGTTTGGTTCATTAGTTTGTATAGGGGCATGCAAATTGAGAGAGACACCCCTTAGGTAATATCTATGCACTAGCATTAATTACTTTGTTAGTAAGTTAGGGTAATATGTTAGTATTAATAAATGTAAGTAGTGTTGGTTAATAGTTATAATGGGTTGGACCTGTATGGAATTTGAGTCCTGTAAAAAAACTACTTGGGAAAGCTTTGATAAGCTTGAAGCAATGTAAATAAAATAACGAAGATTTTACCTTTCAATAAAGTTTTGTCAAATTAATCTTCTTGTTTGCCCCTGTGTGCGGTCTCAATTGGTTTGGGAGTATTGCAAACCATAGAACATGAATCATCATTATTTCAAGCTTTGAAAATGGGCTTCGCAGTTCCATTGTAATGGTTTTTGGAGAACCCACTTGTATCATGTGCCATGATGAAACTATTTTGTTAAAAATGCTTTTGGTTGGATTGTTGACTTGTAAATAAAAAACAATGAATGCAACCCTAAAATGCTAATAAAAGGAATCTGCATTATGTTTAGAATTTTGGATAAACACATTACTTCTATATTGGGTACATAGTAGATGATTCGGTGACGTTTATTCTTCTAGACTTGCATCTATTTATCTTAAATCGTATGATCTGAACCCATCCTCAGTGCTCCACAGAGTCATTGTGGTCTTGTAGTTCATTATACGTCGGCCAACACCAAACCACATGGTGCCCAACAATAATGACTACACTCTAGTAGATTGACGCTCCTCCATTCAATATGTTCATCAATGCTTCATTCAGTTGGCTCTCCTTGAGTTGGCACATGATGCAAAGGTTTTCCGCATAGGCCTGGTTCAATCCCAACCTTCATGATAGATGGTGCCACTCTTGTTGGCACACCCTTGGTTGACACCATGTTAGTAGATCACCACATGCAATGCACAGCTGGAAGACAAACTGACACATCAATAGAAAGGTTAACTGTCTACTATTATAAATTGTAAATAATTTTGTAGCTGATCTTATTTGTAATTGCCCTTCTTGTAATTGTAAATGTTCTTGTCATTTGACCCCTAAGGCCAATAGGAATAATGCATAGACTCATAAGTATTCCATCTAGGAAAATCAGCGAGGATGCATTCCCCTAGTTCTTGATCACTGGAATTCTCATTCTCAACCGTTTGGGCATTGTACTCATATGTACCATCCTTGTTCATAGTGAATAGAAGAGCTTAATTTAGCTATCTCATTGTTTTCATGAATTTATGCTAGTTTATTTGTATATTATGTTGCATGTTCATTATAACTTAGTAATTTACTAGCTAGGTTATTGAGTTGTCCTCCATGCTACCATCCTAGGTCCCATGGTGCAGATCATTGGTATTAGGGCAAATTTCAAACTATTATGATAGTAGGATCGATATTTATATATATGTATTGCGATTGTGGTGTTTATTATTTAGCCAAAATGGATTGGGTAGGACTTGAATCCAAGGCCTCCCAAATACCAATCTAGGTGTTGGACCGACTGTGAACCATCAATCATGTATGGGTTTAGGATTTATATTTTAAACCTTCTGTAAAGTTAATAGTTCAAATACTTATATGTGAGTGTGTATTTGGATTGGGTTGTTTATTTCCTCGCCAAAATGACACGGGCTAGGAATTGAAGCCATGGCCTCTTAAATACCGGTTTGGGTGCTCTACCAACTAAGCTATCAGTCCTATATGGGCTCAAATTTTGTATTCTAAACCTTTTGTACGCTTAACATTTTAAATACATATGTTTTACACAACCAAATTCATTTATATATATGTAATTGGATTGTGGTGTTTATTGCCTAACTAAAATGGAGTAGTCAAAACTTGAACATCGTACCTCCCATGAACCTAAGACCTCCCAAATACCGGTTTGGGTTCTCTACCAATTGAGTTATTTGTCTTATATGGGTCCAAGGTTTATATTTTAAACCTTTTGTAAAGTTATCATTTTAAATACATAAGGAAGTTTGACACAACCAAATTCGTTTGGCATTCTACAATGGCATCTAGGTCGTGATGGTGGGTTGTAATGCAGTGAGTGTGTTCACTTTTAATTTCAACCTTAAATTTGACGTCCATTTCACCATCACTTAGATATTTTTCCCTTTTTCTTGGAGAATTCAATCGAAAATTTGTAATATCTTTGCCATACGTTGGAGTTTGGATTCCCCTTTTTTTCCAGGAAGGGTATTTTGAGCTTGACACATTGGTATAGTTAGATTGACATGATTTGTCATGAGCCAATGGGAAATTTGTGAAGAAGGTAACGAAGTTATAAATAATTGCGGTATTTGAAAAATCTAAGATAAGGGCCTTGAGATTGATATCTCTTTGCATTTTTTACAGATGTATTTAAGATAAATGTACTAGTGTATATGCATCTGGGTTGTGGTGTTTATTACCTAGCCAAAATGAACTGGGGTAGGACTTGAACCCAAGACCTCTTAAATCCTAGTATGGGAGCTCTACCAAGTATCAGTCCTATATGGGTTAAAGATATATATTTTAAACCTTCTGTAAGGTTAACAATTTAATTACATAAGCTTCACACAACCAAATGTATTTATACATATGTATTTGGATTGTGGTGTTTATTATCTAGTATCAATATTCATATTCTTGAAAACATGTGCACATCAATAAAAAGAAGTGTTGCAACCTGGTTTTGTATTAGGCTACCTAGATGCATGCCGCTGCAAGAGTAAGCTGGTTTATTCCTAGAAGAAACCTGATGATGCATACCTAGACATCCAACAACTCATTAGGGATGCTCTCGAAGAGTAGTGCACTACACTCTTTGGCCTTGGGAGCTCATGATGCAGTTGGGTCCCTTGATTGGGTTGCCTTTTTTTGCCTCACATGCCAACACGTTGTTGCAACATTAAGGACATTTCAAGGTCCAAGTCAATTTGGTCATTCTAGTGTTTCAAGGCAAGATTAATGTTGCAACACTGGATAATTGGATTTGGCAATGGGAGGCCTACTTCTCTGTCAATTGCTTCATTGGCACCAAGAAGAAAGATCTTTACATTGGTGGGAAGCTTACAACACTTAGTGCGTGCATGACATTGAACCTGTTGACACTTGGGAGAAATTAGTGTTGTACCTGAACAATACTATTCTCAAACACTGCAAGGGTGAGTACATGAAATTCTAACAGTTGTGCCAACAAAAGGATCAATCAGTACAAGACTACAAAAATGAGTTCCATGACTTGTTTGCATATTTGTAGATCAATGACATAGAGCAAAATAAGGTGCTAAAGTACGTAATTGGAATTGTCAATTTAACCTTATATCCGCGCAAAATGGAGTTTTTGATTGCATATACATTGGTGAAGGCATACCGCCATGCCTTCAAGATCAAGGGGCTAAGATGAAGTAGGAGAGCACCTCCTTCTAGTGATGCCCACAAGAGGAAGCCTATGCATGTTGTGCCAAACCCTCCAATGTAGAAACAAAAATCCTCACATCCAAGAGACTAGAGAAGTAGCCTCCTGAAAAACAAAAAGCTCCCAATGCTGAGTGCCAGATAAAGGAAAAAGGAAACAAGGGGAGAAGTGGTGCCATTGCCATTAGGGCTAGACAAAGGCAAAAGGGAAACAAGGGGAGAAGTGGTGCCAGTGCCGTAGAACCAACAACCACAATGATTTTGAACTCCGTGCACAACAATCATTGATCGTGCAATCAACATTAAAGCTTGCACAAGAGGAAGACACTAAGCCCAGATGCTACTTGTCCAAGTGGCATCACCTTGCCACCAAAATTTTCGAGGAATGAGAAAGCCTCCTCTAGAGCAAGCGTTGTGTCAAAGATCAACGCCTTCATGGCATCATCAAGAGTGGAAGGCAGAAGAACATTGCATAAGATGTAGTTGAGCGCCTAAGTCTTACCATTGAATCACATTCTTAGCGATACTCGAATGGTTTTAGTGGGGTAACAGATATTCAAGTTCAGTGCCAATGCACGTTCAAGTATGGAATCAAGCCCATGCATGATAAGGTCACATGGAAGTCTGCAACATCTTGCTTGGCAAGCCATATATGTTTGATCAAGACAACACATACAAAGTTAAGCTGTAGTGTTGGTTTGTCAAAGTAAACATTTGCATCCATCACTTCTAAGAAATACCTTTTGAAGATCAAAGTCACTTTGGTACTAACCAAGCAATGCAGAAGGCTTGTGTCCGACATGCATAAGTTTGTGTTCCCATGGTCCTCTTAGAGACATCTTAGTACCAAAACAAGCATGCATTAGCAACATGCTAAGTTCCACGCACAATAAAATAGAAACAACTCAACAATCTACTGCAACAATATGGAAATGATTTTGAGGAGCTCAAATGTGTCCCAACATGTTGCATAGTAAATCATCCAATTGATCTGGTTCTTGGATCTCCACTTTTGAATGACCTAGTCTATTGCAAAATCATTTGGGAGAACAAGTTGTGACATCAGATTCCAGAGCTCATCGATCAAGGAAAGTTCAAGCCAAGCTCTTCTCCTTGTGTCAGCTTGATAGTCCTAGTGCCAAAAAATATGGGTCATGGTGCCTATGCATCGACTACCACGTGTAACAAAATAATGGTGAAGAATTGGTATCTGTTACCTTGCATCGATGACCTTTTAGACGAGCTTTAAGGTACAAAATACATTATCAAGATGAACTTGAAATATGGTTATCATCAAGTTATTGTCCATGCTGAAGATGTTTGGAAAACAATGTTCAAAACAAAGTGATGCATATGGGAATGAGGGGGCTAAACTAATGGCTTCCTTACTACCCAACCTGGACTTACACTCATCAATGGACACACAACCAAACACAAAGCATAGACTTGGAAATCCAAAACACACTCTTTATTGAATGAATGACAAAAATTATAGAGATTTCATGACACACGCACTTCTATCACTAACTATGAAGAAGACAATTCTATCTTAGTCTCTTGTGGACTGGGAGAGGCATACATCACCCTGGCAAGCTCCTCAAGCTTTTGCTTTTCTTTCTCTATCTATAGCTAACTCTTCTTTGCCGCTATTGGTGTTGGAACTAACTGAAGCTGCCTCTCTAATTGACTCCTCTCAGCACCTGCCAATTGATTTGAATCTCACCTGACTGTTTTGACAAGTTGCAGTGACTCTTCAAGCTTCCTTTATCTTAATAAACAGTTCACTTGTCGAAAAATGATGATTTGGGTACTTACTTTAGGCTTGCCTTCATTGTAGGCGAAACTGTCGGTTATTGCAAACCAACGGTTATGTAACCATTGGTTAGGCTAATGGAGATTGGCGGTTTTGAAGTCGCCACCTACATTAAGCAGTGGTTTCGTTACCATCCCAAGAAAAGGTCACTTGACCTCTGGGAGATGACTGGAACTGCCTCTACTTGACTTTATTCATATGCTGGAGTTTTGATGATGTTTTTGGGACAATTGTCGATCATCTTCAATGTTCAAAACGTTGTCTATGTTGTCGACAAGCCACACAAACATGCACCCAAGCGCACAAACTCGGACATACCCTGATCCGTGTTTTTGGTTGATGCAAGATTGCTTGTTGACTCAGATGCTCTTGCATCAGACACCTTGGGCAATTGAAGCAATCTAGGAGCTCCTGCTTTTGAAACTTCACCGACTTGTTTAATTGTCTTTCCATACTTGGCAAACTCAGATGTACTCATCCAAGTTGCATCTTCAGTTGCTTTGATCTTCTACTTAACCAAATACTCTTTATACTCATTGTCTTTTGTCCTCTAGGTGACTCTGGTATCCAACTCCATCTCAATATCTTCGCTTACCTTCTTAGGGAATTGTTGTCTCCAATTTGCAATTGAAGAATCTGAACTTACTTCCTTTTCACTCGTTTTCTCTCATAGTATGGGTACAAATTCATTACTTGAAGATAGGTAGTATGTCAACCCTGTTTGGTAGCTCTATTTCATAAGCATTCCTTGAAAAATTTCTTAGAATTATGCAAGGCCTAATTATCTTCCATTTGAGCTTATTGTATGTTCTTCTTGGGAACCACTCTCTCCTCAAGTGTGCCAAAACCATGTCACCTACTTTGAACTCTTGTCTTGATCTGCATGCTGGTTATACTTCATGACGTTGTTTTCCAACCTTCTTTTCACTTCTCTATGAACATCATGCATCCATGCTGTCGAGGAGGGCTTGTCTTCCACCGGGCATCTTAAAAAATTTCCAAGGCTTCTTTTTACCACCTTCGTTTGCCCATATGTTTGTGGATGATAGGCTGAACTACAATCCAACCTTGTGCCCAACTTTCTCCACAATGTTCTCCAAAAGTGCCCAACAAACTTTGTATCCCTATCCAAGACTCTGCTCTTTGGCAAACCATGCAATCTTACTATATCCTTGAAAACAAATTGGCAATGTGTGTGGCATCGCTTGTCTTCTTACATGCTTATGAAGTGTGCCATCTTTGAAAATCTATCTACAACGATGAAGAGTCATTGCCTCTTTGCATGCTTGGCAGCGCAAGAACGAAATCCATAGTTATGTCCTCCCACGGCCTCTCTGATATTGGTAAAGGTTGATACAAACCTGCATTTTGACTTTTTCCCTTAGCACATTGGCAAAATCTACATCCTTGGTCGAATTTTTTCACATCTACACTCATCTGTGGCCAATAATAACTCACTCAATTGAGCCAATGTTTTAGACACACCAAAATGACCAACTAGGCCACTAGTGTGCTTCTCCCATATCAAGGTTTCTTTCATAGTTGTTTGAGGTATACACAATTTTTGTCCCTTGAACAACAAAACATCTTACAAAAAACATACCAGCCATGGAGTTCTATCCATGCTAGTTTTGATTCTTGCACGCTACCCACACGTCTCGAAAATCCAAATCTTCTTCATACAACTCCTCCATTGAATCAAATCCAACAACTTCCACTCTCATTGCATTCAATACAAAACATCTCCTACTCAAGGCATCTGCAACTTCATTGGATTCGCCACTTCCATGTTTTAACATAAATGAATAACTATGAAGAAATTCAATCCACTTCACATGCTTTTGATTCAACTTACCTTGGTTGTTTATGAATTGTAGTGCTTGATGATCCATATAGGACACAAAATTCTTGGGTAACAAATAATGCTTCCACTTCTTGAAGAGCATGTATCATAGCATAAAGTTCTTGATCATAAATGGAGCACTTCCAGTTTGCTTCATTCAACTTTTCACTACAGTAAGCAATGGGCTTATCTTCTTGGTAGGAGCATACTCCTACTGCTGTCTCACTAGCATCACAATCAACCTAAAATACTTTGTTGAAATCTAGCAATGCAACAAATGCTCTGCTCTTGTACTACTGAAAATCAAAATGTCATTTAAATACACAATTACAAACTTTACCCAAGCAAGGCTTCAACACATCTTTTATGAGTCGCATAAACATGCTTGGTGCATTTGATAACCGAATGGCATAACCAACCACTCATGCAACCCCTCCTTTGTCTTGAATGCGATCTTCCATTCATCACCTTCTCTAACTCTAATTTGGTGATATCCACTCTTCAAATCAATTTTGGTGAAGTACCTTGCTCCATTTAAACAATCCATCAAATCATGTATTCGTGGCATTGGAAATTTGTATTTGACCATGATCTTATTAATGGCTTTTGAATTTGTACATATCTGCCATTCCCCACCTTTCTTAGGTGCTAATACTGTTGTAATTGTACATGTCCCTTCTCCAACAACTCTTGAACTTGATTTTTCACTTGCCCATTCTCCACAGGTGTCAACCTACATGGTGGCCTTATTTGAGAAACTAGATCCAGGCGCTAGATCCATACGATGGCTAATGCTTGTCATAGGTGGCAATCCTTCTGACAAATACTTAGAAACAATTTTAACATATTCATTCCACAACTTATGCACTTCAAGTGGAATTTCACTCTCCTCTTTTGCGATGCATTTTACATTGGTTTCAAGATTGAAGCAAAAACACGCTTTTCCTTCTTTGCCTCCTTAAAAACTGTTTACTGGAAATTACAAAACCTTAAGACTGTTGTCTTACCTCTTCTTTTGTTTCTTTCAATGGGTTCAATGTGAACCTCTTACCATCTTTCACAAGTGTGTAGGTGTTTGCTTTACTGTCATGCACAACCTTTCTATCAAACTACCATGGTCTACCAAACAACGTAGGACATACATCCATAGGCATTATGCCACACGAAACTACATCTTTGTAAGACCCAATCTGAAAACTAACCATACATTGCTCATTCACTAAAATTTGATGTCCTTTTTGCAATCAAGACAACTTGTATAGATTGGATGTACTAGTCTTTTCAGCCCAATCTTTTCTACCATCTCATTAGATACCAAGCTATCCGTGCGACCACTATTAACAATAACCTTACAGTACTTATCTCCATTTTTACGTATAGTTCGGAATATATATATTTTTTGCATCGGTTCAATTTCCTCTTCCGGTTTTTAACAACACTCTCTTCATCATAAGAGCCTTTCCATGCTTTGGTTCCTCCATGTGATTTGGGGATGCATTGTTCTCCTCTTCCGCTTGTGTAATGTGATTGTTTGCTTCATTTCTTTTATTGCCGTTTTGAAATACTTTAGGACATTCAAAAACTCTATGTCCAACATCTCCACATTTAAAACACTTACTCATGAATCCTCTACCTCTTCCTATACCAAATTATACTCTTCCTCTTGAAGAGTACCATCTTCCACTTTGAGTTTGATTCTGATTTTGAGAAGTGCTAGCTTCTTCTTCATGAGTATGTTGTTCTCTACATGTCTTTGCTTGTCCTCCTCCTCTTGAAAACCTCCTCCTACCTCTTGATGTGTTTTGTTGCCTTCTTGACAACTTCTTTTCCGCCTTCAATGCACATTGATAGGCTTCTTTTACCGATTTTAACATAAACATTCCAAATTCATCTTGAATGGAAATATGAAGAATATTCACATACTTTGAGATCTTTTCTTGATCATCTTCCACATGACCAACTCTAACGATGAGTTGTAAAAGTCATCTATGTAATCTTTTACACTCATCTATCTTTGCCGCAAATTCTGCAGCTTCTTGAACAAACTCGGTAATCAAAAAGTAAAAACTTATCTTTCATCTTTGTAACCATCCTATCCCAAGTCTTGATTTTGTCTTTGCCTCGTCTCTCCCTTTCCAATTGCACATGATCCTACCACAAGGATGGATGCCTGTTCAACTTGCTGCAGAAAAACTTCACTCGGGATCTTACATTGACTCATAGCCAAAATACTTCTCAAGCTCTATGATCTAATCAATGAGATCCTCCGAGCATAAAGTAACTTCATAACTACGAGTGTGCAACTTAAACTTGCTTCCCATCTTTTCAATGGCCTTTAGAAATATTTCTTTTGGTTCTTCAACCAATGCGTCAACTTGATCTTTTGGAGTTCCTCCTCCTTTATCATCACTTACATTTGCAACAATATTTCCTTTCCTTTGTGTAGTCTCCATTGCATCTAATCTCCACTTGGATTCATTCAATATCTTTATCAAGTCTACTACTTTTGGTGCCCTTCATCCTCTAAGAGGTATTCCTCTGTGCGCCATAACCATTCCTCACAACTTACAACAATAACAACAATATAGAGTTCTCTTTCACAACCTACAACTGATTCCACTAGAGCGTCACACACTCACGAAACAAGACAAACCTTGTTTTGATACCAAAGGATGCAGACACGAACCGGGGAGCTAAATTAATGGCTGCCTTACTCCTCAAACTTACACTCACCAATGGAGACACACAAAGACACAAAACTCAGACTTGGCAACCCAAAATGCTCTCTTTGTTGAATGAATGACAGATTACAAAGATTTCATGACACACTTCCCTCATTGGACTATGAAGAAGACAACTCTATCTCAGTTGCTCATGGATTGGTTATACTCTCTACTTGGGACATACATCACCCTAACAAAGTCCTCAAGATTATGCTTCTCTTTCTCAGTCTAGAGCTAGTTCTCCTTTGCCTCTCTTGGAGTTGGAGCTAACTGAAGCTACCTGTCTATCTGACTCCTCTTAGTGCCCACCAACTGATCTAAATCTCACTTGACTATTTTGACAAGCTGCAGTGACTCTTCAAGCTCCCTCCATTCTGGAAAATGGTCCATGTCAAAAAATGACCATTTGGCAACTACTTTAGTTTTGTTGTCATTGCGGGTGAAATTGCTATTTACTACAGAACAATGGTTTTGTAACTACCGGTTAATGCAGATAGGCGGTTTCAAAACCGCCACCTACATTAAATGGGTGTTTCATTACCATCCCCCAAAAAGGTCAATTGACCTATGGGAGATGACTCTAATTGCCTATTCTTGACTTTCTTCGTATGCTAGAGTTTTGATGATGTTCTTGGGATTGTTGTTGATCATCTTCGATGTGCACAATGTTTAAGATGTCTTTGACAAGTTGCACAAATACGCACCCAAGCGCACAAATGCCGACCTATGTTTTTGGTTGATACAAGGTTGATTGTTGGTTTGGATGCTCTCGCATCACAAAGGAGGGATCATATGAGTGGTTAGTTATGTCTTTTAGCTTGATGAATGCGACATTGACATTCATGTGCCTTATGATGTACTCAGGGCCTTCCCCAACTCCATCATTGTCTACTTGAATGACAACCTCATCTTTAATGAGACTTCAGAGGAGCATGTTGAACATGTTTCATGTGTCCTAGACACATTGCACCAAGACAAGTCGTAAGCCAACTTAAGCAAGTGTACATTCAACACTGCAAATCTAGTACTTGGTCTATATCATCGATTGTGCTAGTATATATGTAGATCTAGAAAGATAAAAGTAGTATAAGATTAGCCAACTTCGTGCAATCTCATAAATCTTAGGAGTTTTCTCAGACTAGTAAATATTTGCCATAGGTTCATGTTTGGATTCTTTCACATCTATTGGCCGTTGAATCATATAATTTGTGCCAAAGCCGCTTTCCAATGGACTACACAACAATGCTCCTTGGAAGAGCTCAAGTCGCGCCTTTGTATCATAATTGTTCTAGCCATGCTAGACACCAATCAACCCTTTGAGATAGAGATCGATGCATTTGAGTATGCACTTGGTGTAGTACTCACTCAACACAGACATCCAAACACATATCATTTAGAGACCTTTAGTTTAAATGATTCAACGCTACTCCACATATGAAAAGGAATTGTATGCCATTATGTAAGATATCAAACAATGGTGACATTGCATCCTATGGAAGGAGATAATCATTCACTCAAATTATATGCTGCTTGAGTTCTTGTATACACAAAGCAAGTTGGAGAATGCACGCCATATGAAATGGATGACATATTTGCGATATTTCCATTTGATGATTAAATAGAAGAAGGGAAAGTAAAACAACGTTGTAGACTACCTTAGTCGCCCTCCTATCCAGGAGCTCATCGTAGTGTTTGTCACTCATGACCACAATTTCTCTTCTTGGGTTTCCCTGTACTTAGCATATTCAAATTCCACACATGCTTATACGGCTCTCATGCAAGGTAAACATGTTGTTGACTTCTATCTATCCGACCAACTTCTCTACAGGCTTGGGCATTTCTGTATTCTTGTATGTGCTCCTCTACAGAGACTTATATGGGAAGCACATTATTCAAAGACAACATGAATTTATTGGGGTGAGAGAAACATTGTTTGTACTCCAACACTACTTGTTTTGTTCTCATGTGCAAAGACATAAAATGCCATATCAAGTCATGCATTCCTTGTTACATTACCAAGTTGGAAAATAGGAAGCTTGGGCTCTATACACCATTGGTTTTGTCTAGGCCTTGGGAATCTACTAGCATGGATTTTTTCCCTGGAATACTTGTGGCAAAGTGCCATTATGACTGTTTTTGTTGTAGTGGATAGGTTTTTGAAGAGGGTCATTATGTTTGTGTGCAGGAAAAGTGTCAACATGTCAAGCATTGTGTATCTCTTCTTCAATCATGTTTGGGTTCGTTTTGGACTTTTGCCACCCATCATGTCTGAATGTGATCCAATGTTTGTCAGTCAGTTTTGGCATGCCATGTGAGAGATGTTGGATAATCAATTGGAGTGGTCGAGATCATTCCATCCTTAGATAAATGGGCAAAGAGAAGTGGTGAATCACATCATCGTCCATTTGTTGTGCATATAAAATAGCACACATTCACGCACTTGACATGGAAGTCTGCCCTTCATTCAGGATGTCTACAACAAAGCTTTGCATAATTCTACGAGGCTTAGTTCATTTCAGACATGTCTTGCGTTCCAACCAATCGCACCCCTTAACAAGGCCTATCACACGCCCACAAATTTATAGATGCACAAATAGAGGGAAATGGACAAGATTGAGATGTTTCTGCAATACATCCAACAAGTGCACGATCCTAGAGGATTAGAGTCATCTTGTCGATTCATGGCATCTTGGTGTTGCTCGACAACTTGTGCAGCACAACCAACAACTTCAACATCATCTCTAGCATGCGCGATTGCAAGTCTTGACTCCTCTTTTGCGATACTGCACAACTCCTATTGTGTCAGTATCATACCACATAGCTCAACAAAAGCCTTCAGACTAATTATTGGTTATGAAGTGGTTGTTACCAAATGTTGGAATGGTCCAACTAACGCTTCATCTTCCTCTGATGTATGTTAGTACATTCTTCTATTCTTTGTAATAAGAGTGATACAAAGATAGACTAGGAGTACACAATGTCACACATTCGTTTCCTCAGATCTTGTACAAAATTTAGCATAATTTAACTTTGCTACTATAATGCTATTTTGGTTTCCATTATCTTCTTTTGCTCTCCCTTTTGTTTATTGCACTCTTATCATGAAATAAATAAATGATCAATGTTAGCAATGGACAATGGTCAACTAGTACACTTCATCATTGGCAATGGAAGTTAGAAGACCCTGATTTCTCTTGAATCGCCATTGACGTGTCACCTACAACCATACTCCCTTGGATGGTTTAGTGCCGGCTTTGAGAAATGCATCACTTAGTAGTGTCACTTGATGTACAAAATCAAGCCTTTTCAAGATGCAGTCATTTGCAACGTTGCACCATTAGATGTATGTGATGTTTAACTTGGGAAACCATATATTTACCATCGACATGCAATTTATGAAGCAAATCCTAGAAATGTTGTCATAGATGTTGCCGATAATTTATAAGTTGTCACTCATTAGTGCCAAGTAGTGTAATAAGTTAGTCAGTTCTAGTAAAAAGTTTGTACTCTTGATAATGAGACCTGAATGTAAGAACATCCTTGTGGCGTTACTTCATACGGCAATTCCTCTAGCAGTAGCAGATACATAATAGTTGAACAACATGTTGGTAGAATACAAAGATATCTTTTTGTCACTTAAAGAAGTGACTACGCCCTGTGCGGTAAAACGTACTATTGATTTGATCCTAGGACTACCTCTACCTAATGCCTCTATGTACTACCACATCATTTTTGGAGAATGAAGACATTAAGCGACATATCCATGAACTAGTGTATAAAGGACACGTAAGGCCCAACTCATAGTCTTGCGACAACCCAATTGTGCTTGTGCAAAGGACGACACATGGACGTTGTCCATCAATTACAGATCTCTCAACAAGATCAAAGTGAAGAATTGCTATCCTTTGCCAAAGATTGAGGACTTGCTGGACTAGCTTTGTGGTGCCAAATTCTTCACCAAAATTGATCTTAAGTCTAGGTATCCTCATATTCCTCTTGAACTTATAGACATTTGGAAAACAACCTTAAAAGCAAAGGTTTGCTTCAGTGGTTGATTATGCCCTTTGGCTCAACTAATGTATCTCTAACATTCATGTGGATGATGAATGACATCCTCAAGCCCTTCACTACTTCATTTGATGTAGTCTACCTTGATGACATCTATTCTTCAACAAAACATGGGATGCACATCTGCGCCATATTGAACAAGAGAGTCACACTTTGCGGCAACACAAGCTGCGAGAAATGTTCATTTGCCATGAGGGAGATACAATATCTAGGATACGTTATAGATGCACAAGGAGTTCATGTGGACCTGACCAAGATTGAAGTCATCCAGTAACGGCCAACACCAAAGAATCTTAAGAGCTTTGCAGCTTCTTGGGATTAGCAAATTTCTACAGGGGATTTGTACTTGGTTTCTTTCAAGTGATTTGGCCTCCGAACCAAGTTACCAAAGGTGGTGCCAAAGCAAGTTTCATTTGGTCAACATCACATTAAGCATTTGAAGTATTGAAATGTAGATTCTTTTCCACTCTAGAACTTGCATTCCCTGATCTTCAACAACCCATTGAGATAGAGACTAATGCTTTTTATTATGAACTCATCGTAATCCACACTCAACATGGTCACCCAATTGTTTACCACAATGAAACCTTTATTGCCCTAGTGAGGAACCACCTAATAATGATCACAAACTTTATGCTATTGTTTAGGGATGCAAGCATACAAATATTTATATATTGGGCAAGGAGACTGTGATCCACAAAAATCACAAGCCACTTCAATTCTTGCAAATTCAATACAAGTTATAGTAGGAGCAACATCAAAAAATGGTTTTCTTATTTTTCGTAGTTCCATTTGAACATCAAGCACAAGAAGTGAAGTACCAATCAAATAATAGATTGTTTGAGCCGACCTTTGGTTCAAACTCTTCTCAATGTACTTAGATTTTGTAGTTATCTATCAGAAGTTGCTTTGCGACAATGCAATTCCAAATTTCTGCTTGCAAGATGGACTCCTATATCATCAAGGGCACTTGTATGTGCCGCATGAGTTAGAGAGACAAACTAATATGCCAAGCTTATTTCAGCAAGGTTGTAGGACATTTTGGAGTTGAAAAGATCCTTGCGGTGTTACATAATAACTTCTTTTGGCCACACCTTAGGTTAGGTGTTGTCAAATACATTAGGTTTTGATTTGCATGTGCAATTGCCAAACCTATTAACAAGAAGCAAGGTATGTATCCAACTATGTCGGTTCCAAGGATTTCTTTTCATGGACTTTCTCTTAGGGTACCCTACTACCAAGCATGGCAATGATTATGTTTATGTAGTAGTTGATATATTTACAAAGTTGGAAATTCTTATACCTTGTAAGAAAGGAATCTCAATTCTAGAAACAACTCAATTGTACTTTCAGTATGTTTGGATCCACTTTGGCATTTGAGAAACTGTGATCTTTGATAGGGGGACAAGGCTCTTGAGCAATTTTTGGAAATTGTTTCGGTCTATGTTAGACACAAAGTTGAACAAGTCTATCATGTTTTATCCATAGACTGATGGATAGACAAAAGTGGTAAACATGATGATAGTGCGTCTTCTTAGAGTGTACAATTATAAGAAGCAACATACTTGGGATGAAAGTCTTCCTTTTATTCAGCATAGCTACAACAAAGCTTTACACAACTCTCTAATTCACAGTTGAGGTCTTCTTGGCTTTCCAAACTTGGGCTCCCATTGATGTAGCTTATCCTAATCACCATCCACAATAACTCCTTCAACTCAAATGGAATTTGACATTGAGCACATTTAGCTAGTTTAGTTCATTGATCACATTTAACATATTCAACGACAATCGTAGACCATTATGTAATAGATAAATGCTAAGTACAAGCAACACCATGATTAACATTGAACACCACACACCTTCTAGGTTGGTGATCGAATATGGCTTCACTTGCAGAAGGAAAGATAGACAAGACTTTACCACAAGCTTCATCCACTTCAAATATGGGCCCTACACCATATTACCAAGCATGTAGAAGACAATGCTTTTGAGCTTAATCTTCTTTCTTACCTTGGGTTGCATCCAATCTTCTATGCAAAACTCTTGTGCTTCTACTTTCCATCTTTGTTAAACACTTCAGATGTTGCAGAGACTCTTTACCAAGAAGAGATTAATCTTGACTGCAACACACCAACAAAATTGGATCAAGTAATTGACACCAATGTCAAACAAACACGTCAACAAGAGATACCTCTCTTTCAAATCATCAAAGCAGGTCAAGTACCTTCCTAGGAAAAAATGTTTACAATGCAGGGTGCCATTCTCTTTCTAAATCTCGTACTGCTATTGCATGCAATGGGGACCATTGCTCTTTGGGGAGGGGCAATTGATCCAAGAGGATTTGAGTCATCTCAACGACTTGCGGCATCTTGATATTGCTCGACACCTTGTACGACTCTTCCAAAAGCTTTGTCATCATCTCAAGCACACGTGTGCAAGATCACAAGTTCTAACTCTTTTTGTGATGCCGCACAATCCCTACACTATTAGTATTGTACCACGTAGCTTGGTAGTAACATCGATAGAAGCCGTTAGACTAATGATTGGTTGTGAGCGGTTGTTACCAACTGTTTTAACGTTCCAATTGACCCTTCATCTTCATCTGTTGAATATCAATACATTTTTCTATTTTTTGTAACAAGAGTGATAGATAGATTAGTACACAAACATTACACATTTGGCCTCGCGGATCTCATATAGAACTTAGCATAATATAACTTTGTTATTAGAGTTCTATTCTGGTGGCTGTTGTCTTCTTTGCTCTCCCCTTTACTTACTACAGTTTCATATATCTTTCGGCCTTTATTATTTCATATATGCTTCCGCCATAACCCATTTAATTAGTTAAGGTTTGTCCCTGAGTCTCTTCTTGGGCCTTAAATTAGTGCACTAGTAGGTTCAATATATTTTCTTGGGCAATAACAAAAGTACAAAAGTGCCATGATGCACATTGTACAACTCATGAGTTCATAGTGGGTGATAAACCCTAGTTGCATCTTCAATAAGAATGCTTCAAAGGCCCACATCGAAAGATCGGGACAATGCATTATGGTCCTTACATCATACTGCACGTAATTGGAGAGAATGCCTTTGAGCCATATTTTCCACCTTTGCTTGAGCCAACAACTCAACATCCTCTAGACTTAGATCTTGAGCATCCTTCAAACACCACCAAGGTATTAGATTGTTGAGACTATGACAATGCTCACCTACCATGACCATATGTCGATTAGGCTAAGTGGTACAATATTCAATAAATTTGAGTTCATTGTTCGTAGCTTCCTGGAGATGTGATGGGAACCATTACTTCTGAAGAAAGAGTGAATGATTAGAGCACAACTTAGGTGGTTCAAGCTTTCACTGTGTTCTCGCAGTTAGTTTTGCATAGGCCAACACCAAACCACAATGCTGACATTGTGGTAGGTTGGTGCTCCACTCGATTGGCACTCCTCGAGTTGGCACACGACACAAAGGGCTTACGCACAGGGTTGGCTCAATGCCAACCTTCATGCTAGATGGTGCCACACTTGTCGTTGCACCCATGGTTAGTGCCATGCCAGTTTATCAACTTGCTACACCCGTAGCCTATTGGTTGTATTGGGATATGTGTGGTTGACCTATGACACACATAAGCTGACTTAATCATTTGATAATTTACAGATTGCATATTGATAGAAGTGGTTGGTCTAATTGGATTATGGAGTACCTATAGCCTAATTAGGGTATATATAAGAGGTAGTGTGAAGAGTATTAGATAATCATATTATTGATTTTGCTCTTATTGTAAGGATTGTGGAGGGTTGCCTTGGGTCAATCCTATATCTCTATGTTCTCTTCTTTATTTCATTTATACTATGTGGACTATTATATTCTGTTGTTATTTGCGAGTTATTATTGTTAATTTGTTCATGCCATTTGTTGAATCGCAATCTATTGTTGTGAATTTCCTTTTGCGATATATCATCATTACCAATGGTACCAAAGATTTGATTTGGGCAACAATTTGTACAACATATTGAGGCTTTGGAGAAATGAAAATCAATATTTCGAGTAAATCACTTATTTTTCTGGCAATTTTTTTCCCTCTTCTTTCCTAGACTTGTTTTGTTCAATGGGGAAAGGGCATCTCTTTTTGTGTGTGGTTTTGGCTAGTCAAATAAAAACTTTTTGATGTAGGATAATTTAGGGTTTTTGCTTGCACCAAGCAATCTAGAGCAAAAAAGTTTGGAATCTGGTTTTCCCACTCTTGATCAATATAACAATCGTTGGATGTCTTTTTGAGGCAATCTTAATAGTATAGGGGTCAAGTATTCCTAGGTTTTGGCAAATTCTTGGGTTTTCAAGTGTTTTCAGGCACTTGGTAACCTTAATTTTTTCTTCTAGTAAGGCCACAACATGCTAGGGCCACAAACTAGAGGTAGGGGCGAAAAACATTCACACCAGGGAAGACTCCTAACAAAGAAGATCTAGATTCAGAGACGGCATCAAACAGGACTTTTGAAATGGGTTCACCTAAGATATCAAAGGCCTGTACGAAGTAGTTGTGACCATGGCTACCAAAGAGGAGCTGAAAGCGATGGCTAAGAGAGAGGATATAGATCGGCTTGACATAACCATGGAGTCCACCTGTGCAAAATTCACTGAGCTCACAACTTTCATCAACAATTTGGTTGCGTTACAAAAGTCAATTCAACCACCCTAGAATTCAGAAACAAGTGATTCTAACAATCTTATGGGATCAACCCATTCCCAATTCAAGAAAAGGGCCACATCCGCCCATGACCAATGCTACTTTTGGGTCTCGAGAATTTATGCTAAAGTTGGAGATGCATAAGTTTGATGGCAAGGACCTGCTCAATTGGATCACCCAACTAAAGCATTTTTTTGTTCGACATTAGTGTCCATGCTCGCAAAAGGTTGCAATGGCATCCTTGTATCTGGAACCGTATCAATGTATTTGGTATCTTTGGCTTGTTGATCAAAAGAAAAAGAAGAAATGCATGGTCACTCTGTTTACTTTTATGGAGGCGCTAACTGCACACTATAGTAGCAATACGGTGGATAACTACTTCAACCAATTGACCAAGCTTTGAAAAATTGGTATGTTCAAAGATTATATTCAGCAATTTAAGACTCTATCCTTGTTAGTGGAGGACATTATAGAGGAAAACTTGCAGGACCCATTTTTGGGTGAGCTGAAGGACCACATTTAACATGAGGTACAATTGTTTGATCCACCTTCCTTATTTGAGGTTGTAACTAGGGCACGAAGAATAGAGGAAAAGGTTTTAGCTACTAGAAGACAAACATTCTCTAGCATCAGAGATCGTAACACCCTAACACAGTCCTTTCTTTAATCAACCAAATTAATGCCTCATCAAATTAAAGAAAAAGAGCAAAGGGGTTATGTTTTAATCGTGACAACAAATACAATAGAGGACATAAATGTGTAGACAAGAAACTATTATACATTGAAGGAGCACTTGAAAAGTAAGACAAAAAATTGAATTGGGAGGGGAAATAGAAGAATCACAAGAAGATCCATAGCTGACCATTAAGGATAAGTACCCCCCAAACCCTTAAGGTTGTTGGATCTTTGAATAAGCAAAGTTCGACAGTGTTAATTGATTCGGGTAGTACTCACAACTTCATCAACAACAAGTTGACCTTGTTGTTGAACTGTTTTATCTTTCCAGCTCCATAATTTCGAGTCATAATTGTTGATGGTGGTACAATTAGTTGTTCAAGATAGTATCAAGCTAGCAATGGGAGACTACATTTTGAATGGTCCTATGTTTGTCATTTCCATGGGTAGAGTGGATATAGTTTTGGAAGTCTAATGGCTCACTACTTCGGCTACATTAGAGACGAACTTCTAGGAATTATTCATGCACTTTTGTTCGAAAGGCAAGACATTTGAATCGCAAGGATTGCAAGCAAAGGCTCCACAAATGGTGAGATCTCATCAAATGCAAAATCTACTAATAAAAGGATTTGTTGGATTTGTGGCATAATTGTTTTCACTAGAAGCTCAACAATCACAGGGGGCAACACCTCAAGATCTTTAGGCTATCATTTACAAACACAGTAGTATTTGGACTTCTGCCCAAAAGAAAGCATGACCATGAGATCAACTTGTACTAAGGAGGTAGTTGCCCAACATTAGACCTTACAGGGGCTGGTATGTGCAAAAGAGTGAGATTTAGCGAATGGTACAGAGGATGCTGAAAGCGGTTATTATTTGGCATAGTTATAGTGCTTATTCTTCCTCGGTGGTTTGGTGCATAAGAAAGATGACAATGGGTACCTGTGCCTAGACTATAGAGAGCCAAACAAGTTCACCATCAAAATAAGTTTTCTATTCTTGTAATTAATGATTTACTAGATGAGTTACACAGTTATTTTTATTTTTTCAAATCTAGATCTCAAATTTGGGTATCATCAAATCAAAATCAAAGAGGAGGATATCCTTAAAACACCATTCCAAACACATGAGGGCCATTATGAGTTTCTTGTTATGCCTTTTGGTCTTACAAAACGCCCCTTCTATATTTCAAAGTTTGATCAATTCCATATTCAAGCCATTGTTGAGGAAGTTTATCTTGGTGTTTTTTGATGATACATTGATCTGTAGCAAAACATGGGAAGACCATTTGTACCATTTTGAGTAGGTTTTATATTCTTTCAAGCAACATCAACTTTATGCAAATCCTTCTGAATGTGCTTTGGGAGTCAAAGAGGTGGAGTACTTGGGTCACATTGTCTCTCATGAAGGAGCCAAGGTGGATCATAACAAGATCAAGGCCATGGTAGAATGAAAAATGCCTAAAACCCCCAAGAACCTACAAGGAATCTTAATAATTTGAGGATACTAACAAAAATTTGTCAAAAATTATAGAAACATAGCAACTCCTCTCATGACGGTATTGAAAAAGGATTCCTTCAAGTGGGGTGAGGTAGCAACCAAAGCATTTGAGAAGCTTGAGGAGGCCACGCGCACCACTACTGTTCTTGCCACTCCTAATTTCACCGAAACTTTCTTGTGGAGTGTGATGCTTCGGGGCATGGTATGGTTGTAGTTCTCATGCAAGAAGGCACCGTTGCTTTTGAAAGTAACCAACACAAAGGAAAGAATTTACTTAAGCCCTTTTATGAGAAAAAAAATGTTGGCTATTTTGTATGTAATCAAGCAATTGAGGCCTTATATGATGGGAAGACACTAAAAGGTAAAGACAGATCACGATAATTTGAAATTCTTTTTGGAACAAAGAATGACTTCGAGATTATCTATAAAAAAGGAAAGAGAATATAGTGGCATATTCTCCCTCTAGGAGAGATGAAAACACAGAGGCATTGTGGTTTGTCATGTCCATATTGAAGGTGGATTGGGTGGATTAGGCAAAGTTTAGAATGGCATCGGGGCACAAATACACAAAATCTCACTCAACAAGATCCAAGTACATTGGATAAATTTGTGTGGCAAGGTGACTCCTTTTGGTACAAGAATAGGTTATATCTTTGCAAAATCTCGAGCCTCAAATGTAAGGTTTTAGAGGAGCTCCATGCTTCACTGGTTGGGCGACATTTAGGATTCTTGAAGACTTGTCATAGGATCAAGCGGGATTTTTTTGGAAGGGCTTAAAGGCGATGTGCAAAAATTTGCAGCCGAATGTCTGGTATGTCAGCGAAACAAGGGCGAGAATCTGAGACTATTAAGACTCCGGGTTTTTTGCAGCGTTTGTCCATTCCTAGCCAGTGATGGGAAGTTTCCCTGGATTTCATCACAAGATTGCCATAATTAGAAGGGGAAAATGTTATTGTGGTAGTGGTGGATAGACTCACAAAATATACCCATTTTTGCATCTTGCCACATCGTATGGTGGCTAAAACATTTATGGAGACAATTCAGAAGCTACTTGGTACCTTAAAGATTATAGTAAGTGATTGTGATCCTATATATGCTAGCAATTTTTGGACTGATTTATTCTCTTGTTTGGCTACTCAGTTGGCTCATAGCTCTTCATGTCACCTCCAATTTGATAGGAAAACTAATTGTGGTCAACAAGTGCAGGAAAGGTTATCTATGATGTTTTACTTTTGATAAGTAGGCCCAATGGGTTAAGTGTGGTCAACAAGTGCTGCCACTAGTAAGTAGAATGGTGGTATAACACTGCATTCGTACTTTTTCTAAAATCTGTCTATTAATGGCATTGTATGGATACCACCGACACCATCCATCACATCTTCCTTGAAAGTGCAGCCAAGAGTTCATGTAGTAGAAGAGCACATTCAACACCAACAAAAGGTGCTTTCTAGGCTAATAATTAACTTCACCATGGCACAAAACTGAATGAAACAACAAGCTGACCAACACTGGAGTGACAGGGATTTTGAAGTTGGAGATTGGGTTTTTCTGAGGTTGCACTTGTATAAGCAATTGTCCTTGAAGCAACAAAAGAAGGATAACAAGGTGTCACCCAAGTATTATGGCCCTTATCAAATCTTGTAGAAAATTGCTAGTGTGGCATACAAATTGGAATTACCTTTGTGAGCATAAATAAATACATACAATCTTTCATGTTACTTGTTTGAAAAAATTCATTGGCCAAAAGATTCCAACATAGACAGAGTTCCCAGAGCTTGATGAAGAGGGAAAAATCATCTTGGAAACTGAAACAATTCTCCAGACATGCATAGGGAGGTTGCGAACTAGGGACATCATGAAGAAAAACAAAACAAGGGGAAGAACTTGCTCATAGAAGACGCGACATGGAAGGATGAATATTTTATGCAAAAGCATCAACAATTGTTCAATTTTGAGGACAATGCTTGTTTGAAGGGGGGGACACATACTCTACCCTTAGCCTATTGGTTGTATCGGGGTATATGTGGCCAACCTATGTCATACATAACCTTTGACTTGATCATTTGAGAATCTCTAGATTGCATATTGGTAGAAGTAGTTGGCCTAATTGGATTATGGAATTAGGGTATATATAGGAGGTAGTGTTAAGAGTATTAAATAATAATATTGTAAATTTTGTTTTTATTGTAAGGATTGTGGAGGTTGCCCCCGTGAATTGGATCTACTCTGTTTTGCTCTTGTTTGCGAGTTATTGTCGTTAATATGTTCATGCCATTTGTTGAATTGTGATCTATTGTGGTGAATCTGCTCTTGTGATATATTAAGTTCATTACACAACCCGCATGGTATAGTCATGGAAGACGAATCGACACATCAATAGGAAGGCGAACCATCGACTGTTACAGATCCTGAACCTTAATTATGTAATTGCTCCCATTTGTGACTGCCTTTCTTGTAATTGTATATGTACACACATCCGCTCCCTAAGGTTGATAGGAATACTGCATAGATTCATAAGTATTCCAGCCAGGCAAAGCAACTAGGATGCATTCCCCTAGTTATTGATCACAAGAATTCTTATTCTCAGCCTTCTGGGCTTTGTACTCACGTACCATCCTTGTTCAAAGTGAATAGAATAGTATTATTTTTCCATCACATTGTTTACACGAATATATAATAGTTTATGTATGTATTCTATTGCATATTCATTATAATTAAATAATCTACTAGCTAGGTTATTGATTTGTCCTCAGCACCACCATCTTGGGTCTAGTGGTGTGGATCACAACAACACTCAAAGCTAAAAAATATCAATTGTAATGCTATGCATGTTCACATAAAAGATAAATATTAATGATGTGCCATGATTTCTACCTTGTTTTTGAGAGTTGCATATTCATTTTGTTATTGACCGTGTATGGTGGAAAGACTAGTTTTAGAATTTTTTTTCTTGGTACGAAAACATATGCATATTAAATGGTCTAAACTATATTTTCAATCTTATCTTTTTTCTTTAGGATGTAAAATATCTCTATCTAAATGGATTTGTTATCCTTTTGAGAGGCAATGTTAATACTTTGTTGTTATCAAGTGAAGAGAGAAGTAAGAACTATTAGCAGCACATCAAAAAGAAATATTCATTCATAACCTCCATAATGATCTTCAACACCCAATATCCAAAATTAGTTAATTTTTTAAAAAGTTTTATGGCTAATCGCCTACAATCCTTGTGAATTGCTTGTACACCGAACTCCAAACCCTGAAATATATCTAAATTTTGGAACCCTGAAATATATCTAATTTTTGAAACCCTGAAATGAAAATAAAAAGTCTTAGTCTATATTGTAGGACTTGGTCAAAATTTGTCCTTCGAATTTCGGCTTGTAACCACCAAGGCCACCAAACCTCTTACCATCATCTCTTTGCATGAACAAATAATACATTATTATCAAAACTTAAAACAGACCCATTAAATAATCATATCACCACCACAATGCTTAATGTCTAATAAACAAATAAAAATAAAATAGCCAGGATTTCATAAAAACATCTGAAAAGAGTAACCGCTCAAACAAGTAGACTCGGTAACATATTGAAGCAATGGAAGTTGTAAGGAGAAGATAAAGGGAATAAGTTCAAAACTCAAATATTTTTTTTTTACAAAACTTACCTCACCAACAAGTCCTACCTTGAGTTAAATTGCTCATCAATCTACTAACAAGTTTTAATGTATTTATTTCATTCACCAACTTGCACCAGTGCCATTGTGCACATCTAAGAAGTTACCATCTTGAACATTGTTGCTGTAAAAATGCTAACTGAAAGTGTTTGCATTATTTCTATTTCACTAACTGAATTGTGGACAACAAATGCCGGTGAGGATGTTTATTGTTCTGAAACGTGTGATCAGTGTATAGAGGATCAATTTTCTACAAAGAAAATTTGATAATCCTTACTTGAAATATAGGTATTAAAGAAGTCTTAGAAATGAACCTGAGCCGCAATATTTTATTTAAGGACAGTGGATATACTTGAATAAAAGATATCTAAATTAAAAATCTTAGGGAAATGTTATGTTCCAAATAGCAACAGAAAATGGAATTGCAAAAAATAAATAGAATTGATCATAAAAACAGAACGAACGGGGGCACCTGCTCGCCTAAGAGTGGATTGCACCTGCAAATTCGTCTATAACACAAGGATTTTCACACAATGGCAGCTCTCTTGTTTGCATTAGACATTGAATGATAAAAAGAGACTCTTTAAGATCTTTAAGATTTTTTTTCACCTTTTATAAACCCTATTTAACTCATGACCTAACCCTTCACCAACTATAAGTATCCAAAATATAACATAACTTGATAATAAAGCTAATATTAAAAGGGAAAACACTCTGTAATATATGTTGTGTGTAGGTACACACCATGGCCTCCCCTTTAAGGAGCTTTGTCCTTAAAAAAAACCTTAATTAACTCGTGACCTAAACCTTCAATAACTCTAAACATTCAAAATATAACATAACTTGATAATAAAGTTAAGATTAAAAGGGAAAACACCTTATAATATATGTTTTGGATAGGTACACAACATGGTCTCCCCTTTAAGGAGCTTTGTCCTCTTAAAAAACCTTACTTAACTCATGACCTAACCCTTCGCTAACTCTAAGCATCCAAGATGTACCATAACTTGAAATAAAGCTAAGACTAGAAGGGAATATACCCTATAATATATGTTATGCATAGGTACACAACATGGCCTCCCCTTTAAGGATCTTTGTCCTAAAAGCTAATAAAAACTCCAAAGTTAAGCATGCTCAACCCAAAGTGGTACTAGGATTTGTGTCCTTTTAAGAACTTCCCATGTCATGTTGTGTACCTAGGCACAACATATGTTATAAGATGTTTTCTCTTTTAGTCTTAGTTTTATTATCAAGTTATGTTGTATTTCGGAGGCTTAAAGTTAGTGAAGGGTTAGTAGGGTTTCTTGTGGGTTTGGTATAAATGGTGGAAAAAACCCTAAAGAATGTATATTTTTATCATTGATTTCTAATGCAAACAAAGAGACACCATTGTGCGAGAACCCTTGTGTTATAGACGGATTTGCAAGTGCTATCCACTCTTGGGTGAGCAGATGCCCCCATTCTTTATTTTTTATTTATTTTTTGTGGAAATCATCTCAAAGAGATGCCACTTTGGGTAAGACACAAGGAGGCAGGTTTATCTATTTTGCCAAAATTGCCTAGGGCTCGCACCTGGCCTGCCCCCTTCCGCATGCTCAAAGAACATGCCTAAACAAAAGAAAACCAGTCACCGGGCCGTGCATGTAGCAGCCAAGAAACCAAGACCGATTACTAGAGGCTTATGCACAAGATCTATGAATCAAAGAGAAATTTCATCAAACAGGGTATGCCAAGTTGTATAACTATTAGCCCAAGCCTGGGCATTGGAAAGAATAATAATAAAACCACCAGACACCATTAGCTTAAATCAAGATCCATAATCTGTCTAAGATCATCTTGAATCCTAGTTGGCCACGATGACGGTGGAGGCCCATAGCAAAGGAGATTATCTTTATCCAGTACCCAATTAGCTAGCACATCTGCAACTCTGTTAAGCCCTCAAGGAACATGTTGGAAGCTAATTTGTTGAAAGTATTCCTTCAACTTTTGAATCTTTTCCTGTTCTCTTACAATTTACCAATTTCTACTCTTGTAAGAAGAGTTATTTGATAAAATATTAATGGTCGGAAGTGAATTTGATTCAACCTGAATCCTTGACCATCCCACTTTCACAGCTTCTTGCATACCTCTGAAAACAGCTCTAATCTCAATTATATTGTTCGTAGCATAACCCAATTTTTCTGGAAAAAGAAAATTCACTGAAGCATCTGAGCATTTTCCTATGTCACCCATACTAGCCATACCTGGATTACCTCTTGAAGCACCATCAACGTTCAATTTTCCTACCCCAATCGGGGGAGTTAACCACTTTTTATTAGACTGATTTTTCTCAATAGACTTTGAATCCAACAAATCAGAACTAGATAAAGTTAAAGATAAAGGCTTTAAGAAGATTATTCCAACACTGTGAAAGTGATTTAGGAAGTTGTATCTTGTGTTTGATGGATTCAACTAAATTGACTTTTATCCTTTTTCCCAAACAAAACTGAGTTCTCTACCTTCCTGTTGAAAAATTTGTCTATTTCTTTCCTTCCAAACATTCCAAAGCAAAAGAGATCTCCCACTTCATAATACTTGTATAAGAGTTGGATTATTCTTTATGTGTTTTCCCCATTCTCTGAAAGGTTGATCAAAATTTTGGATTCCAGACCATAGCAAATCAAATAACTTAACTAGATGTTGCCATAATTGGATAATGCAGG
Organism: Torreya grandis; assembly: GCA_037957365.1. Classification (NCBI taxonomy): domain Eukaryota; kingdom Viridiplantae; phylum Streptophyta; class Pinopsida; order Cupressales; family Taxaceae; genus Torreya; species Torreya grandis. The sequence continues at coordinate 2,423,969 of JARHVA010000230.1, forward strand.
AACAGTCAATAAAAAGATGCATGAAATTTTCCTCATTCTCCAAACACAACACACATCTGAAAGGGCCATTGAAACCTCTTTTCATAAGCTGATCTCCTGTTAAAACTCTTCTTCACAACAACCACCAGACAAAAAAACTGACTTTTGGCCAAATATTTACTTGCCATAAGTTCTTAAAAATATCTCTTAAAGGATGAGGATTCACCATACACAAAGAATCATACCCAGCTGAAATAGAACACATCCCTGTTGATCTGCTTCCCCATGCAATGGAATCCGGCTCTTCATAGCAAGAAAGAATTCTAGAATTAAAAATCTGTTCCATCATTTTTCTTTGATTGCCCTGAAGCTGAATTGGCCATTCCTGAAGCGGAATCCAACTGTGGATCAGTAATCCATGTTTTTATTTTGGAGCAGTTCACTTTCTTCTTTGGGCTTGCTCGGCAAATATGCAGTGCCTTGGCACCTTCTGGGGGATCCCCTTTCGGTCCCTTTCTTCTTCGGGCCCCTTTCGTCAAATTTTGCCTAAGTCCCAGCGTTTGTCTGTTTTCAACACGTGGCAGTATGACGCTCATCCAGCTCAAGGAGACTTTCTTTTCACTCGGGTGGAGTGCGAGCTCGACACATGGCGGTCCCACGCTCTCTAAAGCCTTTTTATTTTGGATCGGGCCTCCGAACAACACCATTGGTCGACGAAAGGAAAGATGGGCCCCACTAAGCGGTTAATGAGAAGATCGACGTGGTTCTCCACACGTGGCGCCGTCTCGTTTCTCCCAGGCGTAGTGGCCTTAGCAGAACAATGCAGTTGCGCCATATCTGGGATCCGGAGGCCGATTGCACTCATGAGCTCGGGACCTCCTTTCAGTTGCAACGACATCATCATAGGTGTGAGTGAGGGAATCTCCAGGTGTCGCTTCCCTCAGGAATTCACCTCGCCTATTATTATGAGCTTGTTTCTTTTGTAAGGGGCTGGTTATGATTTTTTTTTTTGCAATTTTTGCTAGCTTATGAGTAGCCATTGTAATACACCAGGATAACAACAATTAGGTTTTCTATTCTGCAACCTTAACAGGTACACCTCACGGATGTGTTTTGGACGCTTTGTATGTGCCCTCTGTGGCCTTCTATATTCTGTTCTCCATCTACAATGAAGAGGATGTGATGCTCTGTGTTAATTTGAAGTGGAAAATTGTCTCTGTTTGCTATTTCAGTTATGTTGCTTCTTTAGTATAGATCTTTGCTTGCGTTGTAGATCTTAATTTATGCTTCAGGCTCCTTTATGATCTATAGTGTTAGGGATTTGTGCTATTTTATGCAAGTGTAGGTAAATATTTCAAACATCTGGGCGTATCGCCTCCATTTAGATTTAGTTCTTTGTGTTATTCGTTTTCCTTCCTCCTATCCCCTTTCCCTAAATTTGAACGAGAAGCCAGCTTTTGAAATCCTGATGGTCGCTTTATAGACTGCATTCAGTCCCACGTCTATAAAGCTTCCCATAGACGCTGTTTAACTTGAAGCGAGAGTTTTAGGCATCAACAATTTTCTTTTTTGGCACGTCCGGTGGGACACTATCTGCTAGTCTGATCAACTAGAAGCTTGAGTTTATGAGCCATAGGCCCATAACAAGATCACAGACTACAAATAATCCAAATATACTAACTCCACCTTTGGGAGCTCATGCTTGCCAAAGAGCCCCAGGGTCTTTTGCTGCGCAACATCAACAACAAAACACACATCCAGGCTCACCAAGGAACTTTGTGTCGTGGGACAACGACAACCCACTTATCCCTCCGACACCCCCGACCGTATGGGATCCAATCCCTGCCAACGCTTGGAAGGCGCTTCCCAAGTTTTCGGGAGAAGACTTCAAGACAACGATTGAACACCTCCAAGATGTGGCTAATGTGTGTACTGTGTATTATGTCAACACACAGAATGTATCCCTAAGGCTACTAGCAACGTCTTTCAAAGGGCAGGTCTTTACTGGTACCGATCTTTGCCAGCGAACTTGATTAGGACCTGGGATGACGTGGGCAGCAAGTTCTTTGAACGTTTCAATGAGAAGGCGCACTGATCATCCCTCCTACAACAGTTGATAACCATCAAGAGGGCCCCGCAAGAGGCTATGGTTGATTTTAATATTAGGTTCGAAAAGACCTGGCAAAGGATCCCATTGATGGCTTGACCACCCGCGGGCATGGCAATTGTGTTCTATCTCAAAGCCCTCAATTCGGATATTGTGGTCATGATCCAATCTCTTGGAGGCCAAATGTTGTTGGATGCATATGACATTGTGGTAAGGGCCGAGAACACCTGATAGATGCAGGAAGACTCCCTCCTCGGTCGCCGATCCTGATATTCCCTGAGATATCTATACCTCTGCCAGAAGAGATCCCAGGCACCTCAGGAACCTCGCCCCCTTCCATGTATGTGTACTCGTCCACTCAGGGAGCACATCTGTTGCGTCTTCATTGGCAGCTGAAATGAATGATATGAAGAGTATTTTAAGGAACTTATCCAACGAGATAATTTATCTCAAGAGGCAACAAGCCGTCCCTCCGAAACCTTCTTACAACTACCAAGAGAGAAGACCACCTTACCAGTAGAACCAATACTAGGAAAGGCAAAAACCAAACCACCAAGTGCCAAACCATCGTATGCAGCCCGCAAATCAGAGGGTTGCGGTCCCAGACCCTTTGCACACAGTGTCGCCAAGTGCGAACAGAGAGCTAGTGGCTGGCGAGAATAACTTGGCAGATGATTCCAACTCATGGTGCTTCCCCTGCAATGAACCCCATGGACCCCAAAATTGTCCGAGGGGTAACTTACAACAGAAGGTCGCCGAGCAGAGATGACAAAGGAATGTACCGAACTTGGCCTATACATACCAATCGCTGGGAGTCAAAGATGCCGTGTTGATGGCACAAATGCAAGGTATGTCCCTAGAGCAAGAGGAATAAATAGCCTTAGATCACGCACTTTTCTCTTGGATGGAAGGCGAGGACGCGGTCTTTGCTAATGAAGTGTCGGTGTACAGAGCTTCGTAGGTTCAATCGGACGACTATTCATGCTCCAAGAAAACACTGGCCGAAAGCCCTGAGGCTTCTGCAAGGCCCAAAGTAACCTTTGAAAGGAATCCAGTGCCACACCCTACACCTGCGATCTGTTTGAAGCGGGGCGAGGCGGTACAAAGCAAGGCAAGAGACCTCGAGGTCTCACTTCCAAAGTCGTATAACATGGTTGAGCAGTTGAAGAAGGTATCGGCTAACGTCTCCCTTTGGGATGCCCTGTCTATCCCCGAACAAAAGACTCTATTAAAGGAGGCCTTAGAGGAGGAGAAGCCCAAACAAAGAAAGCTGACTGCAGACCCTGCAAAGGAAAAAGGGAAGGAAGCCAGCGTAGTTGTGCAGCCCCAAGTACCCTCTGCATTCATCAACACCAAAGGGGTTAGTAAAACAAAACCCACCCCGTTTTACTTGACTTTGATTATGGGTAAGAGGTTGCTGCATAATTCCATGATCGACTTGGGTGCGAGCACCATGGTGATGCCCAAACAGATAGCTGAGGCACTACAATTGAAATACGAACCCTTAAATAAGGGGGTGATGCAGCTAGACTGGAAGAAGGTTCAGACCCTAGGGATCATTCAGGCCCTTCCCCTCACATTATATTCTTGTCCGAGCATCACTGTGCCACAAGACATTGTAGTGATAGACATTCCGTCCGTTTTCGGGCAATGTTTGTCGAGAGATTTTACTGCCAAGATTGTTGGTTATCTATCGTTGGACTAGTCTCACTTGATTCTGAGGACCAAGTACGGAGCAAAGCTGAAGGTGCTGTCAGAACCTCTTCACCTGGAACATATAGTGGATGAAGTAATGGCAAACTTTGAAGCAACACACCTCCTTTTCAAAGGCGAAGACGCACTACATTGAAATGCTCGAAGAAGGGGTAGTTGACAACAAAAGCCCTCAAGAGGAGGCCATGATTAATGAATTTATTGAAAGTGACCCATTCGCAAACTTTGACGTGATGGGCTTTGGAACTTATGTTATTCACGATGAATAATAGGTTTTACCTCGAGGTCATGAAAAAGCAGGGAGATCAAAGCGAAAAGCTTCGGGATGAGTTCGACTTTTGGATGCTGCATTTCGATGGTGCAAAATGCAAAATTGGCTCTGGGGCCGGTATCCGACTAACATCCCCCTCCGGAAAAGAGACCTTCCGGGCCTTTCGGTTTCAGTTTATTTGTACAAATAATGAGGCCGAATACGAGGCGCTAGTCCATGGCCTCGGCCTCGTCGAGCGAATGGGCATCAAGCAACTAAGGGTATTCGGTGATTTCGAACTAGTAGTAAGACAGGGAAGAGGGGTAGCGGTTGCGAAGAATGTACGCATGAGATCTTACCGCCACCGCGTATGGGACCTGATTGAAGCTTTTGAGGCCTTCAATATTCAGATCATCCCAAGAACCGTGAATACAGAGGCCGATAGGATGGCTACAGTGGGCCCCCAATTTGACCCAATAACGGACTTATTCACAAATGAGCAAGCAGTGCGGGTAATCATCAGACCCGCTATCCCAGACAATGACCAGAACTGGCAAGTGTTTGAAAACGAAGCTCAGATTGCAATGTTCCTCCAACAATCTTGCGAGTTCACAGAACAACTTCAACCAAAAATTAAGGAAGCCTACAAAGACTAAATTATACAGTTAAAAACCAACAAGCTCTCGAAGGGTCTCATCACCTTAGAAAATCTCTTCAATTCTGATGATGCAAATAAGGACAAACGCAAGTTTGTTGCAGAGAAACGTGATTATTGCGAGCTTGACTTTGGGGGTGGAAGAACGCTGAAGGTCGGAAAGGAGGTTCCTCAAGGGACAAGGAGCGACTAGTGTCCTTTTGTGACAAATACAGAGGTGTCGTCGCATGGACTTATGACGCCTTGAAGGGGTATGACCGAGAGGTCATTCAACGCAACATAGATTTGACGGAAGGAGCCAAGTCAGTTAGGCAAAAACAAAGGCTAGTGAACCTGAAGATCGAGTCCTTGATGGCCCAAGAGCTAAGGAAGCTAATTGACTCAAAGATCATTACCCGATCAAGCATTCGACTTGGGTATCCAACTTGGTCCCTGTGCGAAAGAAGAGTGGAGAAATCCGATTGTGTGGATTTTCGACATTTGAACAAGGCCTCCTTGAAAGAGCATTACCCTCTCCCCTCCATGGAGCAAATCCTCCAAACGGTAGTAGGAGCAGAGATGTTTTCATTGCTGGATGGTTTTTTCGGTTATATCCAAGTATGGGTGAAAGAAGATGATCAACACAAAACTACTTTCACCATAAAGTGGGGACCCTTCGCATATGCGAAGATGCCTTTTGGCCTTTGTAATGTCGGGGCAACATTTCAGCGAGCGATGGATGTGGCCTTCAAAGGGCTAATTAATGAGATCATCCTCATCTACCTAGATGATCTCATTGTATTTTCTAAGAAGAAAGAAGACCACTTTGACCATTTGGAAAAAGTTTTTCAAAGGTGCCAGGAGTTCGGGGTGTCCCTAAACCCCAAAAAGTGTCTTCGGTGTTCCCTAGGGCAAAGTGTTCGGATATGTAGTATCCAAAGATGGGATTGCCATTGATCCAGAAAGGATAAGGGCCATTAGAGACCTAGCTTTGCCAGTGAACAAGAAAGGGATCCAATCTTTCTTCAAAAAGATCAATTTCATCAGTAGATTCATATCGGACTTTGCCGAATTGGTTAGGCCAATCACCCTAATGCTGAAGGACCAGGTTTTCAAATGGACGCCCGAAGGAAGAACAACGTTTGAAGAAATCAAAAGTGCAATTTCGTCGCACCCGTACTTGTTAACCTCGATTTTTCCAAGGACTTCATCATGTACGCCTATGGGAGTGAGCATAGCCTTGCCGCTGTGCTAACTCAAAAGGAAGAGGAGGGAAGAGAAGAACACTCGATTGCGTTCTACTCCAGAACGTTGCACAAGTATGAAACCAAATACAACTTTGTAGAGAGACGAGCCTTTGCCATCTTTAAAGGCCTTAAGAAGTTCAGGGACCTGGTGGCAGGCAACAAGATAATGGTGTACGTGGCACACTCAAGTGTCCGTGAATACATCATGGAAGGAGAGATTACAGAAAAGAGGGCCAATTGGATCACCAAGATCCTGGAATACGATGTAGAAGTCAGGGCAACAAAGGTAATTAGAGGGAGAGGGATCTGTGAGTACCTAGCTCAGTGCACAAATGTCCCAACGGAGAATCAAAACGCACCCGAAATAGCCTTAGTGAATTAGTTCGAAGCGGATGGGTTTTGGGTGACTGATAGAGTCCGCTTCATGCAGACCGGTTGGTATCCCGATGACCTCCCCACACATAAAAGGCATTTCTACAGGCTGTAGGGGTCTAGCTACACGCTAGTCCAAGGGTTTCCATTCAAAAGGAACTTTGATGGAGATCTCTGATGTGTTGATAAGCCCCAAAGGAACTTTGATGGAGATCTCCTCCGATGTGTTGATAAGCCCCAGGTGGATAAAATTCTCCAAGATATGCACTTCGCTCCCCCTAGCGGTCACTTCTCAGCGAAAACTACCGCGACGAAAGTCATGCGCGCAGGATATTACTGGCCAACCATGTTTGTGGATTGCCACCAAGTAATCAAGAAGTGCCAAAAATGCCAATTCTTCACCCGGAAGAGAAAGAATTCAGTCATGCCTCTCAACTCAATCGTGACCAATGAGTCCTTTGCACAATGGGGCTTGGACGCTATCGGGATGATCAACCCGGCCTCCAGTGTGGGCCATAAATGGATATTGATGGCCACCGACTACTTCACCCGATGGACCGAAGCGGTCCTGTTGAGGGAAGCGACCGAGAATGTGATCTTTGGCTTCTTAGAAGAGCTCATCGCTAGGTTCGGCCTCGCCTAAAACAGTCATCTCCGATAATGCAAAGGCCTTCCTCGGATCCAAGATCTTCGAATTTGCGCTTTGGAATGGCATATTCTTGAAGACTTCATCCAATTATTACACACAAGGGAACGGGTTGGTGGAATCCACAAACAAAAATCTGATCAGGCCGATTAAGAGGATGAGCGATGACAAGCAACGGGAGTGGCACTTGCACGTAAGGATGGCACTATGGGCCGATCGCATCACTCCCAAACAAACCCTGAAGACTTCCTCGTATGAACTTGTATATGGGAAGGAAGTGATTATGCCAGTATCATCGGAGATCCCAGTGCGACAGCTCTTAAAGGTTGTCAAAAAAGAAGAAAATGGAGCAATGGAAGTTCGGCTTGCTGAACTGCTCAAACTCCAAGAAACAAGGGAATAGGTAGGTGATGCGAAGATTATCAGTCAACAATCGGTAAAATGATGGTTCGACAAGAGGTAATCGGACCTCAGATTTAAACCAGGAGACTTAGTTCTCAAATATGACCAGCGAGCCACGAAGTTGGGACGGCATGTGAAGTTCGATTCTCTTTGGAGAGGGCCATTTCGCATTATAAACGACAGACGGGGAAACACTTTTGAATTAGAAGACCAGGAGGGCAACGCATTGGAGATCCCTATCAATGGGATCGACTTAAAGCATTTCAACTGACTTGCTCACCTTCTCCTTTGTACATAATTAGTTAGCTTTCCCTCCTTTTTCCATCGCGTGTTTCTTTTCCCTCGTTGTTCCCTTTGCTCCGTTTTCCTTCTTTTGTCGTTTCCCTTTTCAAATAGGTGCTGTTGGCACAAGTGGTTGTTTCGATCACCATGTGTCCTCCCAATCTTCCCAAATCTTCAAATCATTCTCTGAAAGATGGTTATCTACCTGCCTTATCTACCATTTATGTTAGACGATCCGTTGTATGCGATTCCCCATGACGATCATTGCCAATCTCTCATTTATGGTTCTTCGAGCGTGTGTGCCACCCTTATCATTTATGAGGACACTCATTTATTGAATTTCCATGATGAGTCCGCCTACTGGCACTAGCACATAACACCCTTTCTCTCATTTCGAGCCAGAAACTTGACACTTTGAGATTTTGGAGAAAGCATCGAGCAAATTGAAAAGAGAAGAAAGAAAGTCTGCAGGTTGAACGAGATAGCAAAGAACCATCGATCCAGTCATCCAAGGCATGGATAGAGAAAGATTGTTGGGAACAGATAAATATGGAGGCCTCTACGTCCTCATCCGGGACTAGCAAACATCCCTCGAAGCAGAGAACCTGTAGTTCAAGCAGCGTTGGAGATCCTCCTCCCAGGCACACCATGAGCAAATCCTACGCTTCAGCCCCTTCTCAAGCGAAGGAGAAGTTGTCGAATACCATAAAGGCAACCAAGGGACCGTGTAAAAAACGGGCTTTGGTAACTGACTTCGCAGATGATATTTTCGATCTGGAGTTAGCCCAAAATCCCAAGAATTTGAGGGAGGGTGCACACGCCCGAATAATGGATAGGATCAACAGGAAATAGTATGGCTCTTTCGTAAGCAAAATATGGGATTGCACATTGGCACAATACATGGTGCCGTATGTGCACCCATGCCTCGAGATTATCGCCCTTTGCACAGAGAGATACGACACGGGCACTGGAGTGATCGCTGGCAATGCCCATTTACGGGTGAAAATAAGCACAGACAGTATCAGAGAGATGCTCCGGCTCAGGTACAATCCATAGACCACTGTTTGCAACATTGAAAGCCTTCAGAATGTGTGGGATTCATTAGGCTCCAGTAAGGCTTGCTTCCTCGAAGCTCTCCTCAAAGAAGAGGTCACGGAGATGCCTCCTCTGCCCATGGCCCTGCTAACTTTCCCCACGCAGCATTTGAAGGACACCTTGTCCATGTTGGCCTTCATCCTGGGCATGGACACCGACGACAATGTTGACAACTTCCAACTGGGCGCGCTCTACCTTCTGACTGTCGTCGAGAAAGGACAGGAGTTCGAGATGGACTTTGCCGAATCCATCGCCTCCACCATAAGGATAGCGCTGGGGAATTTCTCGGCGATGAGTACCTTCAGGTACCCATCCTTGTACACTTGATTTTGTACCAGAGCTTTTAGTTCTTTTCCAGGTACCTCCAGTTCAACACCTCCGATACAGAGGTCTTCCCCAATGTGGTGACCCCCGTCACTGTATGGACTCACAACCTGTCAAAGACCGGGGACTATTATGAGTTCTCGGAGCAGTTCATGGCTCCAGTTCTCGCGGACCTTAGGCGACATGTTATCACCTCCAGAATGACAGATTGGCAACAAGCTTGGCTCGCAAACAACAGAGTTCCTGTCGACTGGTTTTGGGGAGCCCACTTTTTATTCATCCGAGCACATGGTTTCAATGGAGAGCCCTTCCGGCTTCCCCGCACCCTCACTGACAGAACCCTAGCCCTTGAATTGGCTCGCCAACTTGATGCAGTAGATTCCGTCTACGGGGCGAGGAAGAAGAAAAAGGGCTTATATGATGCCCCTTTCGTAAGAGATGGCGTCACAGTGCAAAAAAGGCACCAGGGATACCTCCTCGCGGCCAAGCTAGTAGAGCTCGGCCTTGATTTGATAAAGGACCGATGGGACTATGATTCGACAGGATACATAGTCAACTTGAAGACCGCTAGTGCTCCCAGGCATCAACCTCGGCCTTACCTAGAGGAGAGGAAGTCACCCATGGAGGATGTCCCCCAAAATCATGTGGCCCTGGTTTGAATGACAAAGGTGTCCTTAAGCCATGGGAGTCTTTTTATACCAAGGTCCGAAAATACGACCCAACTAAGAAGTTATAAAAAAGGATGAGGAACCAGCTCTCCGAATTAGATTGGACTACGGAGAAGGAAGCTGCCTTCACCAAGTATAGATTTGAAATTGACAAGCCAATCGAGGGCTTGTATAATGGAGACTAGGATGAGGAGTTTGAAAAGCTCTGGGATGAGTTTCACCCATAAGAGGTCGTGTCTGAGGAAGAATCCACTCCCGAAATTGAAGTAAGCAGAGAGAAAGGAGAGGAAGAAGAGCCTCCTGGGGAGGAGGCAAGGGACGCACCCTCGGAGAAGAAAGCAGCAGAAATGGAGATCATGGCCACTCAGATGCCTTCAACATGTTTGCCTCCCATATTTCCTTATCCCTCGGCCCCGCAGCAACAAGATCCCTCTGGGTATCTTGCAGTTGGGTCTTCCCAACTCAAGAGCACCAAGGCACCCGTTTCTAGCCCTCCATCGGCTCCTCCCTAGAAAAAGATTCGTTTGACGAATCCCCTCCTTTCCACTTCTGCTTCCTTCTCCACCACCCCGTCCCCCTCTACAACTCCATTGCAGGTTGCAACATCATCTATTGCCCAACCGAGCACTTCGGCTCCCCTTGTCACTTCATCATCTGCCTCGGTAGTCCTACCACGGGTTGCAACACCTTACACTACTCAACCTGGCACCACCCTAGCTTCGATCTTCTCTTCGACCACTTGGCCTTCCGCAAGGCCAAACCCATTCTCTTCTGCAATTCCTATCTCCTCCCGTATGCCTTTCCTCACTCCCCCGCCTTCGTCATCCGCCTCATCCTCCCTCATGATGCAATCCCCATTCCCCTCGTCCCATGGGTTCCCGCCTTTCTCTCCTTCAACCCTCATTGTTCCCTCGTTTGCCTCTGTAGGAGCAGGGTCTGCTACCTCGCAACAACAAATAGCTATTTCGTTCGCACTGCCGCAGGGAATCCCCTTTGCGGGGGAGATGATCCAAGCATCGGACCGATACTAGCAGTAGGTGGACACAACAAGGGTGGCTCGAGAGGCCCACATGCAAATAAAAAGAGGGAAGCAAGCCAAGGCCGACGCTGAGGCTTATATGCAGTCATTTTATGACCCTACACAACAATCCCTAATGATTGGCCATCTGACCCCCCAGGTAGTCAAGCCCTAGGGACAAATGCAACTGGGAGATTATGTCATACAAGCTGTCTGCCTCAACCTTAGTCAGGGTCAGCCCACTGATCGGGTTGAGCTCATGGAAGAAACACAGAAGTCCGTGACTATGGACTATATAAAGGCGGCCCGACAATTACAGAAGACCAAGTTGGAGCTCTCAAAAGTAAAGGCTACAGTTGATTGCCTTAATGTTGAGGTTAAGGCCAAGGATACCGATGTCAACAAGGCACGCGCTGATCTCCAGGGCAGTGCCTCGAATAAAAACTTCTAAGAAGAAGCTAGCCTGCGATTAGCTGTCGAGATCAAGTTGCAAGAAAAAGAGGAGTTGGCTGAAGTTCTCCAAAAAATTCGCGATTCAAATTGGTCATATTGACAATTGTAGCACCAGGCGTAGCAAGACTCCTCAGTCAGGGACCAAGGGATTGAAAAGTTGAAAAACGACCTCGCCGCTCGCACATAGTTCACCACGATCCTTCCCATAGTCCAACAGCGGTACAAATCCTTTTGGGAATGGATCAAGACTGTGGCGACAAACTTGAAGATATCACTAACCTTCATCACAGACGCACAAAAGCTGTCCTCTCAAGTAAGCGCATCTGTTAATCAGATGATTGCTTTCGTCTGCCTCTTTCAAAAGCTCTACAGTGCTCCTCTCAAAGTGTTAGTAGCAGCAGGGGTGATTGACCGGAGGCAGACAACGACGAAGGTTAATGAGTTTTTGGGGTGCAGCAAGGCAACAAATAAATGTAAGGTATTCCTTAATGCCTTGGAACAGGCAATCCAAGAAAGGCGGGGACACATAGAGCAACTAATCCAGATGGGAGTCCCCTCCCCTTTCTTGGCTGATAACGTCCTCCCCGAGGACCAAATCAAGGTACTGCTTGAGCAAAAACAGAATGACGAGACTGTCGTCACAGCCCTCGGTCAATTGCTTGATGTCTTCGAGGTGGAGAAAATTTTACATCCACTCGCCCAGTTGGAGTTCCAGACGCTGACAGTGGTTGAGGGCTTGGGAAATATCTCCTTCAAGGAGATAATTGATCTGGATAGAGCATTTGAGCCTCTCAGCAAGAAGACCTAGCGAAAGGAGGAAGAATGGGTGCCCTTGCAGGCGGCCCTTCAAAAGTTGTAGTTTTCCATACCTTCCTCTCAACTTTGCAGTTTTGTTTCGACTGGTTCGAGTGTTAGAGCTTTTGGGTTTTCGCCCACAGGTAGACGCCCCTGAGTCGCAAGGAATTGCAGATCAGTAATCCATGTTTTTATTTTGGAGCAGTTCACTTTCTTCTTCAAGCTTGCTCAGCGAATATGCAGTTCCTTGGCACCTTCTGACGGATCCTCTTTCGGTCCCTTTCTTCTTCGGGCCCCGTTCCTCAAATTTTGCCTAAGTCCCAGCCTTCGTCCATTTTTGACACGTGGCAGTATGACGCTCATCCATCTTGAGGAGACTTTCTTTTCACTCGGGTGTAGTGCGAGCTCGACACGTGGTGGTCCTGTGCTCTCCAAAGCCTTTTCATTTTGTGTCGAGCCTCCAAACAACACCATTGGCCGACGAAAGGAAAGATGGGCCCCACTAAGCAGTTAATGAGAAGATCGATGTGGTTCTCCACATGTGGCGACGCCTCATTTCTCTCAGCATAGTGGCCTTAGCAGAACAATGCAATTGTGCCATATCCGGGATCCGGACGCTGATTGCACTCATGGTTCGAGACCTCCTTTTAGTTGCAACGACGTCATCATGGGTGCGAGTGAGGGAATCTCCAGGGGTTGCTTCCCTCAGGGATTCACCTTGCCTATTTATTCTAAGCTCGTTTCTTTTGTAAGGAGCTGGTTATGATTTTTTTTTGCAATTTTTGCTAGCTTATGAGCAGCCATTGTAATACACCAAGGTAGCAACAATTAGGTTTTCTATTTTGCAACCTTAACAGGGACACGTTACAGATGTGTTTTGGACGCTTTGTATGTGCCCTGTGTGGCCTTCTATATTTTGTTCCCCATCTACAATGAAGAGGATGTGATGTTCTGTGTTAATTTGAAGTAGAAAATTGTCTCTGTTTGCTATTTCAGTTCTTTTGCTTCTATAGTATAGATCTTTCCTTGCATTGTAGATCTTAACTCATGCTTTATGGTCTATAGTGTTAGGGATTTGTGCTATTTTATGCAAGTGTAGGTAAATGTTTCAAATATCTGGGCGTATCGCCTCCATTTAGATTATTTGTGTTATTCGTTTCCCCTCCTTTTATCTCTTTTCCCCAAATTTGAACGAAGAGCCGGCTTCTGAAATCCCGGAGGTTGCTTTATAGACTGCATTCAGTCCCACATCTATAAAGCTTCCCATAGAGGCTGTTTAACCTGAAGCGAGAGTTTTAGGCGTCAACACCAACATTTACCAATCTCCCACTGATAGACTTTGCATACAATTTTTATCAAATTTCACCCACCCCTTGTCATGAAGAAGTTGCATCACTGGTAGTAAATCAGGAAATTGAGGGATATTTGGTTGGTAACCATCCAAAGAATCTGTCAAAAAATTAGCTATTTGATCATTATTAATTATCCAAAAGAAATATCTCTTAATAATCTCCTCACCTTTTTTAAGGACAACAAGAATAGGGGATCCTCCGGAAGGTAAAGACAATCTAATTATCCTTTCAGGCAGATTATTTTCTGCATATTTTGCTCTAATATTAACAGCGCATAAATCATTCGGATTTGCCAAGAGTCTCCAATATAATTTGGCTGCTAAAGTTTTATTATGCTTAATAGAAGAACAGAAACCTAACCCACCTTCCTTTTTCCGCTGACAATGGATCTCCCACTTAACCAAAGACAATTTCCTTTTCTCTTGCACCCCACTCCATATAAATTTCCGTCAATTATACTCTAACTGCTTCAAAATTCCAACAGGAACATGCAGAACAGAAGGAACATAGACCGGCATAGCTTGGAGAACTGCCTTAACAAATGTCATTCTGCCCCCTGAAGACAATCATCTGTTTGTCGATCGTGCTAATTTCATCTTAACTTTATTTATTAACCAATTCCAATCCTTTAACTGATTGGTATCTAGTGGAACCCCCAAATACTTGATTGGAAGAGATCCCATTCTCTATGTTTTTATCATTTATTCTATTTATATTTATCATTTCTTTTTTTTTTTGTTGTTATTTGGAACGTAACAAGTGTATCAGAGCTTTAGTTGATTTTTGCAGTTGCTGCCAAAATGTTGAAGGAGTTCATCCAAGAAACAATTAGAAGTTTGTGACCAAGGATGAGATAAAAGGAAAACATCCTATAACATATGTTGTGCCTAGGTAACAAAAAACTTGTTATGAGTTATCAACTTTTGCTTGAAAGGGAGTAGAAGATCAAAACAGAAGAATGGCTAATCTTCTGAAGGGACTGAAAATGCTGATAGGGAAGCTCAAGGAGAAAAAGCCAGGTCGCATGTCAGGATTTTGGAATAGGTGGCTGACATGAAAGCCAATGTGGGAGTCGACTTTGAATAAATACAAAATTAAAGTTGCTACAGCATGGTAGACATGCAAGACAAATTCTAAGAATATCTTGGATGATGTTAGTTGGAGTCCTAGTGAGATGAGATCCCGTGTAAGTTTTACAGGTTCACTTAGACCATATCAGATGGCACCAATACTTTCCCACAGTGAAAGAAATATACTTAGAATGCATTCATAGTCATGAAACATGCTCAAGTTCAGAAGGCCTCTTAGATATATTTTGATTCCTCAAAGCATCCATGCTAGAATGAAAAACAAATGGGTGCTGATTTGTATCTTCCTAAGGTTTACAACCATGAGTGGTCTATCATTTTCGAGAGAGTACTGCAATGACATGTGAATTCTGTGTGTGCAGTGTAATTTACGGAATATGGTGCACACCATGATTTGAACCTCTAGAGCTTCAAATGTTATTAATTTGCATGGTGATCATTTTACTAGTCTGTCTATGTTGACAACAGTTCACAGGTTCAGTAAGAAGATGTTATATCTCCTCAAATTGTGGCATATTATTACTTTGAATGCAGAACAATATTTAGGGTTCTCTTATTTTAAGTTTACGATCTCTTTGCATCTTGAGATGGCTTCTGTTGTTGTTTTAATCTGAAAATTAAATACCATATAATTCTTTCATATTCAATGGAACCTGTCTCTGTTTTTAATATTGCTCTTAGCTCCTGATGTTATAGGCCTCTTTTGTTGTTCGGGTGTAAAATATTTTGATCAAATACGATATATTTCAATATTCATATATCTAGCTAGTTTATTCATCCACATTAGTGCCTTTTAAAGTGATTATACTTACCTTTGTTTATGTTATTTACAAATATGCTCCATTATTCAGTGTCATTTCCCATCTCAAAAGTTGAAGTCAAAGTTGAAAACAACACAAACCATTGTGCTGAAGTTAAGACAGCATGTAGTATCTTCCCATCATGTCTTCTGTTGGAGCACCAAGAAGACCTGAACTTACTGAGCAAGGTCAAGGAAGGGATCCCATGAAGGAATCTACATCAACAGTGGCAGGCGCAGAAGAATCAAAAGCATGCATAGAAAACCGCAGCTTTTCATATAATGAGGACACACTCAATTTATTACCAGTCAGTGAGACTCATGATGGATCAACTTTGGCAACAGGAAAGAAAGTTACTGAATTGAACGAGAGAAGTTATTTGGAGGTTAAGCTTGTAAATGATGTAAAATTTAATGATTTTACTGATAGTGGTCTTGATGATAATGAAATAAGCAGAACCGTGAAGGGTGCCATCCCTGAAAAAAGCGAGGTTTCTGTTAAAAATATGGATGAACCATCTTGTCTAGAGGCCATGAACTGTATTTCTTACACGTTTTTTTCTGAAGAGGAGGAACTTGCCTTTATACGTTCTCTTGGGTGGGATGAACATGCTGAAGAGGAGCCTTTGACAGAGGAGGAAATCAATTCTTTCTATCAGAAGGTAAACATCCTTTAAGACAATGGCTAATCTGATAGTCTTTCAGATGGACTAAATTTTCATAATGTGTTTCTTAAGAGTGTCTTTTTGAATTTTCATATCTTTTGTTTGCAGCATAACGCTTGGAGCCAAGGCAAACGTAGGCTACAGTTGTCTGAAGCAAGAACACCGCCTGCTGTCAGTTTTTCTGACTCTGACTCGGTCTCTGTCTCTGTCTGTGACTCTGACAAAGATTCGTATCTGTGATGTTAGCATAATTTCATTCTTTTGTATGGACCGCATTCTTTGATTGAAACCTGAAGCGCCTGAATTTTGTTATAATAGCAAATTCTAGAAACTGGGGGATTGACTGGGGCTTGGAAAGCAAGTTCCTCAGTCTTATAGAGGCTTCCTGAGAATGTAAATACTATCTTCTCCGTAGTAAATAACTTCCCATATTGGTCCTATGTTCTTATCTGACAAGAAAGGGATTGTAGAGAAGTGGTCTTGGCAGCAATGATTACCGTACAAATACAAATCCATTGTTTTGGACAAATTGTGCAGATCCATAAATTACAGTTGGCCTGTTGTGAATATACATTCTTTGTAAAATAACTCTTTCCAAAGGGAGTTGCATATGCATTATCAGTTCTGCTGCTAATGTTGCACGGTTGACTGAAATTGTTCATTGTTAAAGCAATGCAATTTTGAGGGAAGTGTTGAGCTCTTGGAGCAGTTTATGATTGAGTAATAAATCAAGGATATTCAATGTGGTGTCTCATATCTCAATCCTCTTATCCTTACATGCTTTGTCATCTTATTTTCTATTTTGTTTCTGCTATTCAAGTTCCCAATTTAAGTTCAATGCCATATTTTATATTTAATGTCATTTTCTTGTAGCTTCCATCAATGATTTGTAAGGACGGAATCAACAATACCCACTCATTATTTTTGTAATGCCCCCAAATCGTTAATACCTCGTTGGTTCAGAAACTGCTAAATTTGGATGCCTCCCGTATACTACATTGTTGAAATTATTGTAGCTAGTGAATTTGGCTTCCTGTATGAAATACTGGTAACTTTTATTTTAGATTGTCTTATGTATTTTTGGAACCCGTTGGAAAAGACACTTCGCCCTTTTATTCAGAAGTTGAAGTTGTGTTTCAAGAGAATGTTTCCCTTATTCCCCGTCCGTAAGTTTGAATAACATTGAAGCTGTACTTTTGACTTGGCTGTAATCTTTGTTGCAAACCATAACGTGCCACTGAAACAAAAACAAGAGTATGCTTTAAAATCCTTCCCCCCAGAGGTCAGTTTTGAGCCTAACAAAACAAAAACAACTTCACCAAAATAAAAATTAATTTGCCTTTGGATCAACTCTGCATCTTTATTATTTAGATAATACTTCTAAAACAAGAGTATTACAATGCCAATAAATTTTCCCATGATAAACGATTTGCAATAGAAAAGCATGATTGAAATCATACCCAACCTTACATTGTCAAGAAGCTTAATCAATTATGCGAAACACTTGTGTACTCAACCATGGATGTTGGAAAAAAAAAGATATGATAAAATTAAAACAAGAGAAACAATACTAACATATTTTTTAAGCTAACAAAGCAAAATAAATTAAATACACATAAGATTACACTATACACAAGATTTCTTTTAAAAAACTCTTTCTAAAAAAGACCTAGCACAATAACCTCATTTACTATTATTTTAACTTAACCATCTTACAATACAATAAAGTACTTCTCAATCCTGCATCTTTCTTATTGTATGTGCGAATATATATAGTTACATCAATAGGTAACTTTCAAAGTGGTATTATAATACCATGGGTACCAAAACAATGCGTTATATAAAACATGAGTTAAAACCACTCAAATACCTCAAAAAGATTTGGGATGTTGCCTTGTCCTGATGAAAAGTGAGAAGGTCCTATTATGGCTCTACACTTTAGTGAGTAAAAATCATGGAAAATACATCACATATTGTCATGAACTCATCAAGGTGAGAAGGCTCCATTATGGCTCTATAGTCTAGTAGAGTGTAAATCATGAAAAATATATCACACATTTCCAACAAATGTTAATTCATTGTGCTCAAATATTGCTTTCCAAATAAAGCCAAGTAGCTTCTTCTATCATAAGAACACCTCCTTTAACAAATAAGAACAAATGAATTCCAAGCTAGGAAACTTGACAAATAAGAAGAAATGAATTCCAAGTTAGCAAACTTGACAAATAAGAAGAAATATATACATTGATGTGTTAGCAATACTAAGAAAATCAAGTCTTTCTACTTCCGTTGCATGTATGGTGTTGGTTTTGACGCGTGGAAGGGACAATCTGCCTTGATGTTTTGGTTTGGCAAATGACCATTGGTGATGAGGTGACAAATATAGAACATTGTGATGTTAAATGTTATTAATATATATTTTTAGATTGATGACAGTGTTCCTCTATCAACTATTTTACTTATTTTGTGATTAATATGATTTAAATAAAGTAAAACTATGAATGTTCAGATTCTATAAAATAAGACAATAATCATATAAATTTGAATGTAAAAAGGTAGATTGATATTGCACTTAATGTAAAAAAAGGTATATTGATATTGCACTTACTATATATAGAATTTGATAAAGCAATCTAAGAGAGATGTATTTAACTTAATTTTGATTTCTGTTACTCAACGTGTTTGAAATTGTCTTTGAAATGACTTTGTATTTGCTGTGTAACCGCTCCAATAAGGAAACAAGAGCTCAAACCTTGTGTAGACATTGTCAGTGAAACTCTCTAGTGGCAACCGATAATGTCTAGGCTCTGTCGGTACTATTTGTGTTGACTATATAGTTCTATGTTGCCTCAACCTGCACCTGTATATATCTTTTATGGATGCACTCATGTCCGGTTCTATGCATTGATATGTGTTTAGCCTCTCGTTCATTTGAAACCCTAATTTTACTTTCGACACAAGATGTCCCTAAAACAAATGGGTTAGTAAGTTGGGTTGAACAACCCCAACTACTCCCTGTTGAGTGATTGAGTGCTGTCTACATTCCAATACTTTAAAGAGGGATCAAACCGTACATAGTTATTCCACTTAGGTGTGTGTGTGCACCACCATGATCAAGTTAGAATGCAATGCAATGCTTAGTTTTTAACACTTGGCACCATGCAGTTTTGCCATGTTTTTGTATTCAAACTTGACTCTAAAACTACTCCTTTGAGGGGTTTTCAGATGTATATGTCTTTGTGATAATGTCTCGAGAGAATACTAATTAATTTTTCAAGTTTTGTTAGGACTTCCCCAGATAGTTGTAACCTTAGGATTGAATTATCTTTATGGCTAAGATTGATATTTCTTGCTATAACAACCCTTGAAATATGTCTATGCTTACCTAATGGAGATGTCTCAATTTGAAAAGTAGCCATTGAGTGTTCTTGACTATGATACAAAAAATATAGGTGTGTCATCTTAAATAGTTTAAGCACTCCTTTTTTTTTGACCATAAAAAAAATAATGAATGATTTCATATGTAACCATTAAGGATGAATTGATTAATTTAGAAGTAAAAATTACAAATGATTTATCATCATTAGAGCAGCACTCTGACGATATATTATTGGTAGACACAAACACCTATGGTAAAATCACAATTGTTCGACTACTTCTAGTACTCTTTTGGGAGTGAAAACCAATGATCTAGGATATAACAACAATCTATTTAGGATTTTGGAAGATTATTGCATAGACTAGGTTTATCATAAATATATGTATCTGATAAATTGGGTTGGCCAAGACAACATGTAAGTAAACGAATAGAGGAAAGTGTGTATGAGAGTTAAACGTGTATGCAAAAGTAAACGAATAGAGGAAAGTGTGTATGAGAGTTAAACGTGTATGCAAATTTCAAGTATGTCAAAGTGTACCAAAGTTGATGTTTTCAAGTGTCTAATATCAAATTTAAGTGTCTACACCAATGCATGTTGAATATTAATTTATGCATGAGGATTCAGAGCTTGGTGTGATGTGTTTTTAATGCGAATGGATGGTGGCTTTAATTATTTGAGCTTATATATGAGAGATTACTTTATGAAAGGAAGTTTGATATTGCACTGAGAACCTTAGTTGGCAAAAGGTTACAATCTATGGGAGTAGATTGAGAGGTCTTTGTGGTTGCAATTGCTTAGTTTTTATTTCGTTTCGTGAGTACATAAACCATTTTTATATGTTGGTAAATTTAATTCCCATGTTTGCTTTACACTTTTTTTGTGATACAAAGATGGGTTTTTTTCTTTAACCAATTTTTTTGTGCATATTGTACTTTTTTCTTTAAAAGTTTTGTTTTTTAATTTTGTATTTTGGCTTGCACATCATGTGCCCCTACGGATTTTCAAATATTTTTAAAGCTTCAACTATATATTATTATAACACTTGTTGCTCTTATCTCTATCTTTTGAGATGAGTGATTGTAGGAGTAGGTTTTATAATCTCTCACCTCAAATGGTGGGCATGTATTTAAATATTTTTAAAGATTTTTTAGTATTGAGCAAACAAATTTGAACGAATATTAGCGAACTAGAGAGAATTGAGAGCACCAAAAATGATCATTTTTCTACATAGTTGATCAAGAAGTAGACTGAGTTGCAAGAACTCCCGAAGAAGTGTTAGCTATGTCTAAGGCTTGTATAAAAAGTTCTCATCAAAATAATTCGAATAGAGTTTGGTTTTGGAACAATATGGTTCGAGTAGCACTAGTTATAGTCATTCCTATGCTTCCCTTTCAAATTTACATTTTTCGAAGTTTCTACACTTTCACATTAATATGACATTGACTACAAGTAACAACTGACCATTATTTTTTGGTATGTTTGCTTTCCATTATACAACAAATCAATGTGTGGATGGATGTATGGAAATACTTCATCGTTCCCTCCCTAGATACATCAAAGTAAGTGCTTCAATTATGTATTATTTTTATATATTGATGCATTCATGTGTTCACTCACTTATGCACATCAAAATAAGAGCATTATGTAGACACTTAATTTTGGTAGAAAACTTTTTATTGCAATGTTTTTAGTGTTTTGTTATGTATATGGATTATTGGTTCGAATTAGAGTCTTATTGGTGCTTTTATATGTGTTTTCTATTTTTATTTGTGGGATCCTGTGGTCTTTTGCTATACTCTTTTTCTTTTCTATTTTGTTCGTTTTGTCCCTGTGGCCTTATTTTTTTTGTTTTTACTTCGTTCTCTAGGCTTTCTTCTTCTGGGATAAATTCGGCACCTGAACTGTGCCACCAAATGTGTCGTGCGTTGACTTGGCAACCCATTGAATTTGCCCCTTATTTTTTTTCGGAACCTTCTACCCTTCTTGCATCCTTTCAATGTTTGGATTCATGTATGTACATTATTTATTTTTTCTTTGTTCAACTTGAGCACCCTTGAGTTTCTAATTCAAAAGTATATATATATATATATATATATATATATATATATATATATATATATATATATATATATATATATATATATATATAGTCAAGGAAAAATCCATTGATATTTAAGTCTAGGTGCACTTCTTATTGCTAAATTTATGTTTAAGGACTCATTTTAAGGTTTTATATCTACATCTTGTACCAAAAAGAGGATTAGCTGAATTTCATGTAGTTGCATAAC
This sequence comes from Torreya grandis, assembly GCA_037957365.1. Lineage (NCBI taxonomy): Eukaryota > Viridiplantae > Streptophyta > Pinopsida > Cupressales > Taxaceae > Torreya > Torreya grandis. Next base: position 2,445,526 of record JARHVA010000230.1, read on the forward strand.
AATTAGATAATACAGATCCTTTCCCTCACACTTCCATTCACACTAGATACGAACTACATGGGGTATGAGTATAACAGACAATATACATAGTTGTAACTTCCTTGTGATTCCTTGACCCAACTACTTCCTTTCTCTTGCAAATGTTTTATGGTGAATTAGGTCAATGAATTTAAGGAGATCAAATCAAATATATTTTGGCCAACAAAACAACAATGAGAAGGTACATACATGTATGACATCTGATAGCACATAGTTCTAAAAAAATGCAAAACATGAAATATAATGCAGTACATATTCAATTGCAAAAGACATTTATCTCCAAAAATGGGACCAATTTGATAGTTTTGCGGAATCTTCCCTGGGCGTATTCAGTGACTCACAAGCAAGCACAAGATTTGTTATTGTACAATTAGTCTTCCATATTTTGTATAGAGCTCTATCATCATTCACAAACCACTAATAAATTTCCAAAATCTTAGGATTCAGTCAAGGTGTGACCGTTTCATCTCTATTTGTCATTTTTCTTAGTCATTTCTTATTCAATTATCATATTTATGCTTCTTTACTATTTCTATCCACTACGACACATTTGATTTATTGTTTTAGATTGCTATGTTCTAGATCTACCATGTGCACTTAATTTTACCATTTATTTAGTGCCATTGAACCATATTGTCACATTTTGATAAATCACCAAGACCATGTCGACCCCTACTAGTTAGTGTTGACTCAACTTCCCCTTGCCCAGCGTACCAACTATCCATGTATATTCCATCGAATATTTTTATATCCATATTTGATCCCTGAGCATCTATGTGATCTTTCCATTGGTGCTTTCCACATGTTGGATATATGTTTCTTGTGATCCAATATGTGTTTCTTTCCAACCTATCCATGCATCTCCAAAATTGTGCTTTCTCTAAGCCGTGCATCACATGCCATAGTTCCTATGTGTAGCACTAAATATGTGCATCATCCAATTCAATACTTTGCAAGATTTACTTATATTTAAGTTTGTGTGTCTCACATGCACATCCTTCTTACTTAGCCATTCTTATTGTTACCTTTTGTATATAAAATTGAGAGTTAATAAGGGATATTTTTCTTTGTGCTATATTGCTTATATGTAAGCTCACATAGGGCACATTGTTTTTATGCTTATATTGATTACATAATCAGCTCATATAAGGAAACTTCTTCATAACATACATGTTTCCAAGGCTATATCTTTATATATTATATTCCTGTGATTTTAAATTTTATATACACATGCTGTGTTTAACTCTTTTCTTTTGAGATATGTGTTTCACAAGGTCACCCCAAATCTCAAAAGTGGTGCATATGCCCTACTCATTATATTTAACTGACTACAACTACTCTTATAAAAAGGAGGTGTTCATAATTCACTCATTTCCATAAAGTGATGTACTTAGGATGCATCACCTTTCCTGCAAAGGGATATATTCAAGATATAAATATTAACATTATTTTTCGTACTACTCGTAATTTTGTTTAGATTTAATTTTATCACTAAAAATTGTACTCATAAATGTATGCAGGATTGAGCATAGGTTTAGAGGCACTTGGTTTCATTCAGGCATTATACCCACCTTCCTATTGAGTAAGATATATCATTTTTAATTTTTTATATTTCAACAAATTATTATTAATGACACTCACCTATGTATGTTTAGAAAAAGAAGGAATTTTCTTGAAAGATTCAAAGGTATATTGAAGTTTGATTTAGAGCTTTAGGGACAAAATTTTGTATCCATATGATGTCTATCTTTACTTTGATATGTACGCACACACACATCAAAGTGGGGGAAAATGTGAACACTTAGAAATGGTCCATGGCCACTTATTAGTTGTTAAATTATATATATTTAGCTCATGCTTGTGTACTTGTCTATTTTTGGTCAAAATTATGAATTATGACGTTATTTGTCAACTTTTGATGGTCCTTGACCCCTCTCTTAGCCCCCTCTAACTCCCAATTTCTCTCTTTTGATTTCTCCCTTATTAGATCCCTTTGTCTGGAGTGTTTATATGCTCTTGGGGCCCATTTGAAGCATGTGTATGTTTTGGAAACTCTTTTGAGTAGCCCTTTTTGGTCTTAGTTCTTTCATCTCTTGCTCCCACATTTTTTTAATACCATTGGAGGTTGGTTTGGGTGCCAATAGAGTCCTAATTTGAATTTAATTTATCTATAAATATGTATGCATTCTAGTTCATTTTAGCATCTATCATCGATCTAAGGCATTCAAGAAGAATAAAGTGAGCTGAAGAATGCATTTTATGTTTAGAGGGATATAATGAGCATTTGCAATTATTTTAAAGAAATCAAGCAATCATTAGAGCTTTCAATAAAGCATTTAAGTTCATGTTAGAGACACATTGCACAATATTAGTTTTTTTGGCTTATGAATTACTACAATGATTGGTGTGTTGTTTTATATATTGTATATCATTGAGGAGCCTAACAAATATCAAGATAACTTAACTTTTTCCTAGTATAACGCAAGCCCAAAAGCGTAATTGGTGTCGTTTGTAAGGTTTTAGATCACATTGTCTAATTAGGGAAACAAGAAGTCTTATTTCCCAACAATCTCAGTGAAGACACAAAACTTGAGAGGTTATTTTAGGTCTAAATCAGTCAAGCATAATCGTAAAATAAAAAGGGTTAGTTTGAAATTTTTTCCAAAGTTTTTGTATGATCTAGATATTGATCATAGCATCTATATGGTCCAAAAAAAATCCCATGTCTGACACAATTTTTCTGGGTACACTCTATCTTACTTTTGGATGTGCACTTTCACTTTCTCTAAAACTTGATTGTCTATTTCTTTATCTAAATTTGAAACTAATTAACTAATTTAATTACTAATTTATGCATGTTATTACACTAATAGGCATAACCTACAATAACAACTAAGGGCAGTGGACTTTGAGTGTAATAGTGTGAGATTTTAATAAAAACACCCGATCTGAAATTTTACTTCCATTTGATTGTTGTACAATTTTTTTTCCTTCTTGTTTGGATAAGGCAATCATAAAATTGTGATATCTTGGGCATATGGTGTAGTTTGGAGACCATAGTTTTTTTTCCATAAATATTTTTCAAGTCCAACACAATGGTGCATCTAGATTGAGGCTATCTTGCACTAGTCATCAATAAATTCATAGGGAAGGTAATGGAGTCATTAATCAATCTGAAATGTGTAAAATCCAAAATATGTACCTTAAATTTAATATCCCCTGATGTTTTTGAAATATATATATATATATATATATATATATATATATATATATATATATATATATATATATTTAAGATAGCTTTACTAGTTTAGGATAGTTAAATGTTTATAGGTATTTGCAATGTACTTATATTCTAAATTCATCTATTTATAATATATATAACATGAAAAATGAGTTGGAGGGTGTATGTAGACCAACAAGCTTCAAGTTACATTTGTATACACCTACATTTTTTAGTTACTGATGATTTCTCTTGTAAAACTCATCGACACATCGATATCCTTGAGTGCACGTCCTAAGGAGTGCATCGATATAGGGGTGGGCCAGTTCATAGTACGCAGTGATAAATTCTTATACAATCACTTGTTATACCTATTTATACTCATTATCATGCTATCTAATCAGTCTAGCCTCCTCTGGTGCTCTTTTCCCTTTCCATATTTTTGCCTAATTTTATGTATTTATCCTACTAACTCAATGATGCTAAGTTAGTTATGTAACATTTTTTTATATAAATTGTCTTGGCCATGACCAACACATTCCTTTTCCTATTTTTGCTCCCTTTTTGACTATATCCTCCCTATTGAGTCAAATTTGTGCCTTTTATATTATATCAACCCTAACTAACACAATACTATTTTCATCAAGATTATTTATACTGCATCAACCTAGGCTAAGTCTGTCTGTATATTTGATTGGTCAATTTTACAAGTTATATATGTATATATAATTTTACTTAAATTTCATTTATATATATAGGCTTATACTTATTGAGGTCTATGGTTACACAATATCTTTGGAGTCTTAAGGAGAGAATCTACCTAAAAAGATACACCTAGTATTTGGAGTCCCCAATTAAAGATACTTAGGTCTTCTTTACATATTGAGCTTCACCTATAACATCTCTCATAAAATTTCACTTGAACAAAGGGGAACATTGATGCACTGACAATTCAACCCAAGGTAAGTATCCATATCCCTAAACTCTTTATTTTATTTGGTTTGTATATATGCATATGCTATAGTAGTATGTTGTTGTCTTCCCATGTTTAGGTTAGCTTATATTATCTTTCTGTTTTGTTATAACCTTAGTTAGATACCTATTGGTTACAATCCCTACTTTAACTACCTCTTGGTTAGTGTTTAATAACATATCTCTATCTTTAGTTTATCTCTTCTACATCTTAGATCTGGGTTGTCTTTGTCTGATAGTTCCTTACATAAGCTTCCTATGTATATCCTTGATTCCCATTTTACAAATAGATCTTGCTTACAACCCTATCCCACTTTGCAACATGACATATTATATGCATGTTGCATCTAGGATGTTCTTCTCCCTTTTTCTATATTCAAGGATGATTATATTATTGATCGTTCTCACTCTACATACATTCTTGTGAATTGGACATGAATCTTCCCCATTGTTATGTTGGGTCATTTTCATGTTTTTTTCCTAGATTCTTGTAGACACTCACATTTAATCATTAAGTGATTGACAATGTTTAATATTGATATCCTTACCTTACTTTGTCTATTTGTCATTCTGTCAACTTGCAATCTCTAGGCAAGCCTTCCCTATTATACTTACTATCTTGAAACTACTGGAAACATAATTCATGCATCCCTATTTTGCTTACAGGGCCTTATTAGACATATTTCAATAGTTTCTATCCTTCTGGGAAAATACCACACTAAGCAAACAGGGCCGCAACCTGGCCTTGTCCACTAGTGCGCACTTGTACCTAATACTCCAACGATCAATTTTCAAGTTTGAGATGCTCCATGTTAGCCCTTGCATGCTTTTAGCAAAGTCGGTTAATGGAAATATTTTTAATTTACCACTATATAAGCATGTCAAAGTCACTCAATACACCAACTGAAAATCTTACAAAAAACACTGCAGATTGAACAAAAGAACACTAATCTTTTCAATTTAAGTTCTAATTTATTGTAGTAGTCATAGGTAAAATATGAATATATTTTATTTCAGGTCAAAGGAATTCATTATCAAACACTTAAGCTAATTTAATAGTGGCATCCATATACCAAATATCAAGATTCACTCACTCACTATAGGAGGGAGAACTACATCGACCTAAAGTCATTTTGGACTATGTAGATAACACTCAGATTATGTAAGGTTTGTTGAAGATAGTTCAGCTATTCCCATTCATCGATTACCTCCTTTGTATTTGATTTATATTTAATGTATGTGCAATAACTAGGGTTTGTTATTGTAGGCACTTTCACACATTAAATAGGCACCCACAAGTTATCCACAAACCCTCACAGATAGTCACAAATACCCAAATAGAAAAATCACATGTATAGTCAACCCAAACATTATCATAATCAAAAGACAATGTTGTAGTGTGGCCTTATCCTCCTAGTAGGCACTTGTCCCAATACATCACAAAATTTTGTTACTAGCTGTGGCATAGTTCACAGATCTTTCTAGCCAATTTTATATCAGAGATCTACCTACATAGTCAACATAAATCTGATCCAAGCTAGGTTTACATAATCTAGTAGAATTTACTATTTATAACTCATTTCAAATTCTATGTTTTACATTTAGGTTTTATATATTTTGTAATCTAAACCAATATTTCAATAGTTTAGTGGTTTATTACATTTCATTGTTAAATCAAAATAACCATTAAATATTTTGGTGAAATCATATAATTTTTTAGAATGCTACTTCTTGTTTGTTTGATTTTTATCTTAGGATTTCATACATATTTATATAAATTCTTGACACTGAAAGTAATAAACTTCGATCTTGGATATAAATCTAACACCATGAGTCAATCTTCTTCAATCTTGTATTTAATCTGACACTGAAGAAATTGTCTTGTCACCTTGGATGGCATTTGACATTGAAATGTTTCTCTTCGACCTTGGGTTGAAATTTGTTGATCTCTATACACAAAAATATTTCGATCTTTTATTTTTCTTTATTTTCTATTGCTTGTTGTTTATTTTGAGAAATTATGTTTTGAAAGTTGTAAAACTACTTAATGATTATTGTTATAGGCTAAGCGGTGATATATTTTACAAACACTGTGGTGTGGGGAGTATTTCTCCAATATTCAAGCCATTGTAAAAAACTTTGCACAAATTTTAGTTTCCCCATACATTATGATATATTGAAAATGCTTAGGGTCCCTTGTTTACACCATAGAAATCCTCTTTAGCTGTTTGATTTGTGGTGCAGTTGATAAGAGCATATCTTCCAAGGAAGTTACTCTAACTGTACCCTCAAAAATAACATAGTGGGATACATGAATGGTTTAGCCTCTATAGTTAGTGCTTTGAAATATTGCGCTGATAATAATCTATGAACAAACAAGTATAATTGAGATCCCACATAATCATTCAAACTCTTTCTTAGATCACCTATTGTATGTTGATTTTTTTTTTTGTATTGTATTCATAATCATTAGCTTCTTTGTACATGCAAGATCACTTGATAGCACTAAGTGTTTTATTTTTTGCATTTATTGTATTCAAATTCATTATATATATCATGGATAGTAAAAGTAAATATGTGAATGATGTTCATCATCTAAATAAGTTATTCTCTAATCATGTTATGCCTTTTAGTTATGAGGATCAATGGAAAAATCATAATTAGCAAAAGCTTATGGAGGAAGCATAAGAGGATGATTATGATTTTGATGATATAACAATAAATAGATAATTTGATTTTGATTAAATTGTGGAACATGAGTCCATAGAAGCGAATTCACCCTTAGATTCTTCTTTGGTTCCACCTCTAGATTCCTCTTCAAATTCACTTCTAGATTCCTCTTTAGATATGTCTTTAGCTTCCATATGGATTTACCTTTATATTTGACTCAGGATCCTCCTTTACCTTCTTCATTAACTCATATTCTAAAGCAAAAAGAGCATTCTAAAAATAAAGATCTACTCTCTTAAATTATCACTTACCATCCAAAATGAGGAACCTTATCCTTGCACACTAACTTCTCTTTTTACCTTTCTAATGCGATTTATCACATCCACAACTATAAAATCAATACACACAAAATATGTATAAAGAAGGATAATGTTGTTAAAAAACAAATCCCTACTTATCCTTCCCTTGAAGTGAAAATAAATACTAGTAATAATGATATTATTTATTATCCTTTACAAATAATTGATATTGAACGTACGTGTCATATCTCTTCCACCTTGTCAACTAATGAGGATGAATTTACTTCATCTTCCCTGAGCACATCACAAGCTACCATTGAAAGCAATGATATTCCTTTTCACACATCTTGTGATGATGCCTCTACTCCACCCTCATGTTTATCTTCACATGAGACTACCCTTATGACGTAATGTCACCATCTTAACATAGAGTTACCAAATGATGACAATGCATCTCTTGCTAATGATAGTTATTTCTATTTTTATCAATCAACAAGAAGCAAATGACTCATATATATTTAATGAATCTCCTAATCCAAAGGAAGAGCCTATCCTTGTACCTTCTTCTCCTATTAGAAATAGTGTTCCAATTGCCAAAATTAATAAAACAATTCAACCCTGAAATGAACCTCTTAATAACCTCAACATGCCTTCCCAAAAAAGTGATATCCTTAATGCATTGTAGGTTCCTTGAAAGATAAAATACATCACTTATCTTTAGAGAATAAAGCGTATCACACTTGAGTTGACTCCAATGCAGACTATGGTAATCCTATTATGCGTAATATTTTATATGCATCTTTACCTCCTAACTTACAAAAGCCTACATTTTCTACATTTGATGGAAGTGGGACCCTTACCTACATCTTAGATATTTTTGAGAAACCATGAGTGGCTACAATGTTAGTCAAATGTTATTAAAATTATTTCCTAAGAGTCTAGTAGGGTATGCACTTGTTTGGTTTCATTCCCTCCCTAGCGGACCCTCAAGTACCTATCTAGAGCTAGATCAATCTTTCTTATACAATATATTAAAAATAAGGGACCTAGCATTAATTATGAGCAATTACTTTCTTTACATCAAGGAAAATCCAAGTAAGTTTGTGATTATATTCTAATATTTAAGACTTGTATGCATCAATTAATTTATCAACCAACTGATTTATAAGTCCAATATATTTTTTGTTGAGGTCTTATTTATCCATTAAAAGTGAAACTACTCTATCATACTTGTGAGTCATTTTTAGCCCTTTGTTATGAGGCCTTAGCTTTAGAGGAAGAATTGGGTCTTGTTGAAATTTCAAACATGTCTGGAGACAATTAGTTACATAACAAAGATCCTCATATTGAATTCCAATTATCCAGTGTCAACACACATATTTCCAATCAAGTAAACAAATTAAATAATAAATTTTTATCTAGAAACATGTGCTAAAGAATTCCCTAATAAAAAGGCACACCTTGATTTTCATAGTCCTGTCCATAATATTGAATCTACCTTCAAGCAAGTCGAAGTCTTACACATAGGAAAAGAATCCATTCCTAAAATTATTAATCATACTATTCCTTTACATCAAAAAAGACACAACCTCTCCACTTTTCTTTCAATGATCATCCAAATAATATTTTAAATACATTTTTGGGCATAAGATTAATCAAACTACTCCCTACTACTATCGCCTTACTCATCGATTGGGGAAAATTAAGGGCCAAGCATTTTGTACTTATTACATTAATGGTCATCACGATAACAATTGTTGTGTTACAAGAAAAGTTAAAAGAACTTGAAAATAAATGAATTATCTCATTTCAAAGAATTGATAATAAGCTAACCAAGCCTTCATCTCCATTTTCCAAATCCATAATACAAGATACAATGGTTTTAAAAGATTATATTAATGGCAAACATAAAGCTAAAGACATCATTGATAATTCTTAAATTAACAATATAAGTAATGAAAAAGTATTAACACAAGTGGTTTCTAAGGTCCAAAATTTACAAAATTTAAAAATGTCAACAAAGTTACCTACACAAGTATGGATTCCTAAGTCAAATTAGTTTAAAATGAGCACAATAAAATGCACGAGCATAATAAAATACGTAAGCATAATGAACCAACTATTACACATACAAACAATAAAATAATAATTGATTATTTTGTATTCATTTTTCCATCAAGTTGGAAATTTAATTAATTCTTAATGTTCAAATTACAAAAAAAGAGAGAACATGAACTAGTTATAAGTCTATTAATTCATACCAACATAACATAATTTAAGCATACATATATGCAGAATTATCCAATATATCTTAAAATCTCAAATTCTGAGCATTCTTCTAAACCTTGGCTTTATTTTCACTTTGGGCACTTTCCCTCTTGATTTTAAAACCGATTCAAACAATCCAAAGCACTTATCTTGCAATACTTTCAATGCACATTTTATATGGTAGTCCACTTGCTTACTGCAACATATTTATCGTGCTATGGCTTCTATTACACTTACATGATCACATCTATCTACTATTACATTTAACATGAAAATGAAAATACTCTTGCTCATTGAAGCCATTCACATTCTTATATATATATCAATCATTTGTGCTACATTGATATGAATCATGTACACATACATTGGGGGCATATTGTTTGCCTTCCTTATTTCAACACTATGTTTTAGCACCTTGTTGTGGATTGTTCAAATCGCTCCCATTTCTTCTATTTCTAAGCTTTGCTTTTTAGTACTTTTCAAATCCTTCTAAATTACACTATTAAAAAAGTTCTTATATTTCAAAAATAAATAAATAGAAAAATAAATCAAATATGTTTAAAAAAAACACATGTTTTCAAAAAATATAAAAAATCAAAATTAGGACTTCAAAAACATTTTCAAATGTTGTTAGCTTCCTTATTTTCATATGTTGTTAATTTCATGTTAAGTAGATAATATATTAGTTTTCAATACATAATAATTTTCATGAGGTATGTGAGTGTAATACATGACATACTATTACATGATTATTTGATGTCAATTTTCTCTTTTTACCCAACAACCTTGTTAAGCTAGGGGCATCTCTTCATTCTCTATGAAAACTTTAATAGGATGTATCTATTCACAATGTTTGTATCATGTTGAGTTAGATACCATACAAATGTTTTGCTAATGACTCATACTTTACATTATATTACATGTATATGCTATTTGATAACAATGACATTGATACATATGATTAATGTATACTAATCTCATTTACTCTATGCTTATTTTCAAAATTCTTACTTTATCACATGTTAAGTTAGACCTTGCATGCTTATTGTTTGTGGCCCTTGATCTTATGTGTGTAACATATACATGTTGTTGCTTGCATGACATCATCATGCCATTTTCATGTGGCCATTGGCCTTGTTTGTTTGTGTACAATTTACGTCCCTTGTATATGGTCTTTGTTGCCTTATGCCTGACATAATATGTAAATTTCATGACATTGTGTGACATTAATTGTATGTTCATTGCTTGTTACTATGGTGCCATGATTTATATCATGAATTATTTTTTATTTTAACTCTTGTGCCATGGTACATATCATGCACATGCCAGTTATGTGCTTCAATGCTATATCCATTTAGAATAAGTTTTATATGCAATTCAATGCTATATTCAATGCTATGATGCAATACATTTCAATTTTTCACATGATACTATAGGATTATATCTTTCACATATTTTACATGTTTTATTTTGAGACAAGTGACTTACATGCTACGTTCCTCATCTCAAAAGGGGGGCATGACAATGGGCTTACCTTGAGAATCAAGCATTGTGAACAACAAAACTTGAGATTTATGATAGAAAATAATGATATAAATACAGTATGACTCAAATTATGGGGGCATATGACATGCATGTGCACTCATTATTACATTTAATTCAATGCACATTCACATACATTTGATGCATATGTATGGGCATGTGTAAAACAATTACAAGTTACATATTTCAAATAATTACAAGATCAATTGGCATTTTATATCAATTCAATATAGTATAGGGGTCATGATACACATTCATGTTTAAGTTACCACATTAAAAATTTCATATTTTACTTTTTCTAAGTTGAAAAGTTTTTAAAATTCAAAAGTTTCAAATATAATTTAGATCCATTTGTAGTGGTGTGATTTGTCTTATTTTGCAAGTGGGACAAGTTATAGTTTGGTGACACTCAATGTATATGGTTGCACTTTAGCGAACCACATTTTGTGGTTCCACTCCTTTTACTACATTTAATTATAGTGACACTCAATGTCTATGGTTTCATAATAGCGAATTACATTGGGTGGCTTTATCCTTCAATTATTTTACAAAGTACTCTACACATTTAGATGAGAGTTAGGGAAAACAATCTTTACAACTCAAGTGATTTCACTAGTTTTTAATTTGAGACTTGATCACTTTCAATTCATCAATGTCCAACATTTCTCTAGTTACCTCAACAAAGGGGCACACATACTTATCCATTTTCAAGTTATAGGGAAATTAGATTGCATACTCTTTTATGTGTATTCTTTCCTTGATTTATTTTCAATTTTTCAATTTTAGGTTTCAGGTTTTCAATTTTCAAATATAAACAATAACCACTTTCAGTGGCTTTGTTACAGGTTTACATTAAGGCATCTTGCATAATCAAACTACACATCAAAATACAAAGTGTGTTTACATGCTTAGGTTTGCATCTCATTTACTATAAATGTAGACATGCAAATTTAATCATTAAGTTCTTGACAATGTTTAATCTTGACATCCTTATCTAGTTTGGTCTATTCACCATTTTTTCAACTTGAAATATATATGAGAGCCTTCACTATTTTACTTACTATCTTTCAACTAATAAAAACATCATTCAGGTATCCCTATTCTGATTACAGGTTCATGTCCGGCAAGTTTCAATAGTTTTTTTCCTTCTGTGACAAGATTGCACTAGTCAAATAGGGCCATAACACTCCACTAGTGTGTCCTTGTCCTTAGTACTCTAACGATTAATTTTAAAAATTGAGATGTTCTATGTTGGCTCTCCCACACTTTTATCAAAATATGTTATCATGAATATTTAGAAATTACCACTATATAAGAATATCAAAGTCACTTAATTCATCAACTAGCAATTTTATAAAAAAAACATTGCACATTAAGCAAAAAAGCACTAATATTTCTAATTCAAGTTATACTTTATTACATCAATCATATGCCAAGTTTGAAGCTATTTTATTACAGGTCAAGGGAAGTCAATTTACTAGTGTCATCCATATAAAAAATATTAAAATTCACACACTCACTCTAGGAGAGAAAACAATATCAACTTGAGGCTATTTTAGGCTATGTAGGAAGAACTTAGATTATGTAGTGTTTTTTTAGGATAACTTAGTTATCCCCATTTCTCAAGGCCCCTTTTTTATTTGATCTCTATTTAGTTTGTGTGAAGGAACTAGGTTTTTTGTATTATAGGCACTTTTACATATCAAATCAGCACATGTACGTTATCAATAGACCCTCTTAGATAGTTGCAAGTACCCAAACATGAAAATCACATGTATAGTCAACCTAGACACTACCACAGTCAAAGAGCAAGGCTTCACTATAGCCCCATCCTCCTAGTGTTCTATCCTAATAAATTACATAATTATATTTTCAACTACAACATAGTTCACATATCTTTTCAGCTAATTTTACATCAAATATCTTTCTGCACAATCAAAATAGATTCTATCCAAGCTAGGTTTTCATATTCTAGTGGATGTTAGTATTTATAACTCATTAAAAAATTTGTATTTTACTTTATTTTGATAGAGGGATACTATCTATAGTCAGGACCATCTTGACTGCCCTAACCCTTATTTAGGTTATGTATCTTCTATAATCTAAATCAATATTTCAATAGTTTAGTGGTTTAATACATTTCATTGTTAAATCAAAATAACCATCAAACACTTCTTAGCTTTTTTCTTCATTCTCAATGATGTCTTCTCTAAGGCTTTATCTAGTGAGCCTTAACCCATTTAAATTATATATGGGTTTATCTTATATCCTTCACATGCCCACCATGGAATGCAACTCCTTGTGTTTCAATTTTCCTCAATCTCAATCTTTATTTATCCAATGCAACATGGTTTCAATGTCTTCTTACAATGATATATAAAACCTTGACCAATATATCAAAGATCTTGACTCAAAATTCATCTATAATCAAAATAAGGATGGAAGCATAAAAACCTTCATAACAACAATATTTTAAATCCTATTCCTATCAATCCTTACCCTAATAATAACCCTCCTATCAATAATGCTACCAATAATCCTACTCAAAACCCTTTTGATAGTGCACAAGTCCTTGCCAAGGTGTTAGACGAAATGACCCTTGAACAAGCTACCAATAGCAATAAAATGTTCGAAATTCAAGACCATATTTTCAAAATAGATAATGAACTTTAAAAATTTATTTTGAACTAACCCGAACAACATTCCTTACCTCCTCTTCTCACATTTGCAAATGGGAATCTTATTCCCCCACCTCCTAATCATAATTCAGAGTGATTTCAACTCTCCAAAATCAACCTTTAGTTCCCTATATTATTTTTATGGACATTGGAGGTGCCTCTCAAAGCATAATATCTGTTTTACTTATTTTACACATAAGACATATAAAATAATGGAAACTATGCACTAATTCAGATTATAGCAAATATATCAATAAAAACAATATTTTGAATTGAAAAGGTTAATTGAAATTACAACTAATTGATTGAGAAATGACAAAGCAAGAGAATCATGGTGTACTTAGCTAAATATTTATGTCTATTTATCACATAATTCATCATGAAATTTTGAAATGTTCTATATGTTCTTTGTCAATTGCTCAAGTTAGAAACAATATTCAAAAACTTGCCTAGATGATGTCAAAAAAGTTAGACGTGTCCGATAGTTGACACCATCAAGGTTTACTCATAGTGTGCCTATGCATAATAGGATTTTGAAACTTCTAGGATATCTATGCTTGTGCCTACAATTTGATTTTGTGTGTGCACACTTATCCTATCCTAATCTAAAAAACCTATTTTCTATCTCTTAAATTTAAACTCTAATTATGCTTGATTGACCATAAGATGCCCTTTAAAAGGGGTCAATATTTTAGGTTAGACTAACCCTACTACTCTTTATTGACTGGATGAGCATCGATTATGTTCCAATTCTCCCACATACGTATGCATGTGCAACATCTTGAACAATCTAGAATGTAATGCCATATTTTGATATTTGATACTTGACACTATGCACCTTTGGTTTTGCATATTAATATTTAGCTTTATTTATGTCTCTAGGGCTGTTCCTTGAAATTTTGATATGTGCTTATGCCTTTTTGATAATGTTCCAAGTGAGTGCTAGGTGTTTTTTAATATTGATAAGAATTTCTAAGTGAATAATAATCATAGGGTGGCTTGTATTTATATATGACTCTTTGTCAATTTACCGTTGTGACCAACCCTTGAAACATGTCTATGGAGACCTAATGGAGACTCTAAAATTTTAAAATCACCATTGAGGTCCCTTGGATGTTGTCAACATAGGGAGACCCATCTGATAACTAGCACTATCTAGGTTTATAGATATTGCCCTGGAAGTGAAATATTAGGCTTTAAAATATGGAGAATGTCTATCTAAGATTTTGAAGGGTTATTTTATAGAATAAATTGATCCTCAAAAATGCTTGTGAATAGAAGTGGACAAGAGATTCTTAAGAGTCAAATATATGTGCATTATCAATGTGTGTCAAACTATGGTGTCAAGGAAAAAGTTTAGGTGTTTATAGATGCTCCCTTTTAATATGGTATCACAAATGCTAAATTTAAAGGATATAAGAAATATATTTCATACTATAATATCCACAAATGTTGTTGATAGGTACAACAAAGTTTTATCATTTTCTCCATGTGAAACCTATAAAAAACATGTATACATCAATTTCCTCTCATAATAATAAATATGAAATAATATAAATCATTGAAAAACATGAAATTGAAAAGCTAAGGAATGAAAATACTTTACAATAAGCAAACCAAGATGTTACTTGTTGAAATTTATTGGAGAACATCATGGAGTAAATATGCCTCAAGCTGATGTAAGTGTTGAAATTGTGAGTTAAATGTAAATTCCCCAACTACCATTAAAGGAGATGGTGTTAGAAGTTGAGAGACACAATAAACTCAACCACATTGTCTAGGTAACAAAATAACCCTTTTGTGAAACCCCAAAATTAGGTTTGTATGTAAAATGATCAACTACTACATATGGATATAAACCCAATGTGTTTATGTAGTACCATCATTCCCCAATGATCCTCAACAAATAAAATAGAAAAAATTATTTGCACAAACAAATTTCCTGCCCCATATGATCTATTTCTTTCTCAAAATGATTTAAAATGTCAAAATATATCCCAAAATAACATAAAATTTATCAATTATTCTTTAAAATATTATAGCATATGTCTCAATCTGCTCAATCTGACCCATCTAAACCATATAATTTATCTCAAAATGTGAAATTATCTATCTGACATGACCTAAATATTTGAAGCAAGCCCCTTGTTTCCCCCCACTTTTTATACGAGAGATGAATCTTGTGAAAAGAAAGAGTTGTGTGCATCATGTGGTATACATAAAAAGTATAACCATGTAAATTAAATGTATAAACATGATAACATATGTACTCGTAGAAATTTTTTGAACACTACAAGCATGTATGAAACATGTAATCCAAAGTAAGGGAAATTATTTGTTATTAGCAAAAAATAAATATCATGATAATTAATTTTAAAATAGTTGTGAGATTCAACTAGATATGTCAATGAATCACATAATATTTAAAATCATAATATATGCATTATATAAATAGTTGTGATAGAAACAATCAATTTTATCCATATAAATATATGTAAACATGCAAACTCATACAATATCATATTGAATAAACCATAAGCACACAAATCATGATCAAAGATGCATGAAAGTATAGAAGCCATGACTTGAGTTTGGCATGATACAAACATGACATGGCCATGACATGGACTAGAGGATCCTTCGATAAAACTAACACATATTACAAAAATACACAATTAATTTACCCAAAAAAAATAAAACATGTTATATAAAACATATAAATGATCAAGAAATGTCACAATCATCAACATCAAATTAGCATGGAATAAGCAATGTTAGTCTACATAATCACTAAATGTCACCATCTATTATAGCAAAATACAATATCCATAGAAAATAATAATATAAAAAGTATGAACAAGATAAAGTAAGTCATAAATAATATAAATATATAAATACAATAAATGAAATGGCATAAAAAGATATACCCTAAAAAGGGTACCAAGATACCCCCAACAGAGGTATGCCCCCAATGTGAAAAGTTTTCCCATGGGTGTGATTAATGTCACACATCTGTATGTCAATGTCTCATGTGTAACTTGTATGTCTTACATCTAACTCATGTATACCATGAAAATAATGTGTAAAAAATGGATACGTAACTCATCATGCATATGAAAAATGATATTAAGGAACAATGTGTTCCATTAAACAGGTCCTATTTTTGTATTTTTTGCATCTTTGAACATTTTTTTATTTTTTCAAAATATTTGAAATTTTTTCACTTCTTAAAATATTTATATAAACAAACACTTTGGATAAGGAAGAAAGGCCAAGGAGAAAATTTATGAACATATAAAAATGGGAGGGATCCAAACAATCAATAGTATATGTCAACATATTGTGTGCACCAACTATAATAGCAAAGCTGTGTCAAAAAATCAAGTGATATGTCTCTGTTATATGGAAGTCATGTATCAAAGGATTATGTGGAAGAAATCATAATAAAATCATGCCCCTAGTGGGAAAGAGTCAATGTAAAAATGTCATAAGATGTGTAGGCATATAATAAATGTGATCTTGTAAGCTCAATGAAAAGCAAACATAGATAATCAATATGGAGAAGTGGGCAAGTAGTATTTTGCATCAAGGTGTAACATGTATCAAAAGATGGAAAATAAAATGATATTTTTGTAAAGGATGTATATGCATATGTCATTTTAGGATAGCCAACATAAATGTCTGGATGGAGACAAGCAATCAAAAACAAGAGAAAGTGAGCACTATAATTAAATCAAAGCCAATGGCTAGAATAATTATCAAATCAAAAACATATATACACACCCATATCCAAATATAATAATGGAGAATCAATAAGTCAACTCAGGAGAGGGTGATCAAGCAAACAAACAACAAGATGTTATGTACAATAAATTGTGTTGAAGCTAATATAGGATCCCATTAATGTGATGCTCAAGTACAGGTCATGTATTGATTGGTGAAAATGTCACTTGCCAAAGTGTAGCACATATATCACTACTAGAATCTAAAAAATGCTCATAATATGTAAACTATCTGAAATTGTCAATATGATCAATATAATCATGTATATACTGCATAACTCTAGTAGTCAAAATAACCCATGGAATCTATTGTATGTTAAGAGAATGCATTGGTGTTATTTGTGGAACATGCTCACAAGATTATTATAAGATTATTTTAGGATGCAACATATTAACTGATGCAAATGGAACCCATAAATCAATTGTTAATAGGTAAAACCATCTTTGAAGAATTGCATCATTTGTGCATGTGTCCAAAAATCAATTCTTTGTTGTCAATGCATATTTAAAATTGGTTGCTAAAGTTGCACCCTTATGAGATCTATATTATTGATTGAATATCATATAGATTCAAGGTACTCATTAGTTAGATATTGTGCTATGTGTTGTGCTTCTTTTAATTGAGTCATGCTAGTTTTGACAAAGTATTATTTTAATGGATGGATTATTTGAAGAGTTTCATGTCTTGAATTAATATTGTAATAGGCCTCTAAAGTTACATTTGTGTTTTTTTTTATAACATGGATCATGATATATTTGATGATGTGCTATCAATAATTTAGGCACAATCATGGTGATTTCACCACTATTATGGTCATATTTGGGTAACTTGTAGTAATTTTCAAAGGAAATGGGGGAGAGATAATCAACCTTTTTAAAACTAAATTCATGGACTATCATATCTTTGTCAATTCTACAATCTTTAAAGACAAGAGTAATAACATTAATATAATGAAGTACCACTAGCTTTGTCATTACATGGTGAAGACTTGCCATTTGAATGGTGACTAGGTCATAGTATCTCTAGTTGATTGATGAAATATTTTAATCCTCTCTTGTAATGGCTATAATTATCTTGTTTATATTGCATGACATCATTTGTATTTATATCACTATCTTGAATGGGTTCCTTCCCTATATTTTTATCGATCAAAGGTTGAGTAAGAAAGATACATTGTAATTTATCAATGCTCACCATGTTTGAATTATCTTGATATTCTCATAGTGCAACAAGTGTAAAGTTTATATGAGACAATTTTTTGTCTATGTTTTTAGGAATGCCGTTGTCATCATCATCACTATTGTCCTTAATATTATCTAAGTTTGGATATTTGGAATTGATCAATAACCAAAGATCTGGTATTTCTTCCTATTAAATTTCATATATAACATACGTGTTATTCCTTATAGATCACATTTTGTTGAATTGATAGGGTTGGTGGTAATAATGGCTTATTTTCATTAGTCATGTTGTTTTCTCCTTTATCATATGTATGTATTCATTCTAATGGTATGACCTATAGTGGAGGTATTATGGATGATTGAGTAATGTTTGATTATGGTATAAATCTTTTAGTTGGTTTCACTAAAATGCAATATTTGAAAGGTCTATTATTTCTAGGACATGTATGCAGAGATCTATTGCATACAAATTTCAAGCATTGATGTAAGGTGGATGGGATAATGTCCATAATATGAATCCAAGCTATACTACGTAAGAGGTTATAATTTAAATGGTTTGGAATTGCCTAAAATTTAGTGGGAAAATTTTTAGGCCCAATTGTTACATCAAATATGATTGTTCACACAGCTTGGTGAGGTATGGTGTCAAAACCCCTAATGTTCATATCTGATTTATTGATAGAATCAATATTGATAACAAGTACTTTGAGAAACATGATGTTCCAAATGTTCATCCTTGATCCATTTACCACTTTACCCCTTCTTTAGTATTCATCGTAGAGCATATAGAGGGAAGTTTTGATCTAAAATTTATTGGATGGGTAAATCTTCTTTTTCAAATAAAATTGTATCTTCACTTTATTTCAATGTATTTGCAATCGATGTAAAATAAGTAGGTTCTGTATTGTTTAGTAAATTTTTAAAACATAGTGGTGTATAAAGGATGTCCTTATAAATAGTTGATTTATTTATAAATATTGCATAAATATTTTTGCATGAGTATTCTCAAGTTTATTTATGATGTTTTAGTGGCTTGTAGTATAGGTGGTTGAGGGAGATTATTAGGGATATTTTGATTACCCACACCTTACAGTATAATATTGTATATCCTACCTCTACACATTATGACAACAACCACCTTTGTGTCTTATATAAGCCTAGGTTGGATAATAGGTGAGGGATGTTGGATATTTCAACCATAAGGTTTTGAGGAAGGAGGGGTGAAAGGAATGATATGTGCATGTTCCTTTCAAGTAGTACCCAAAATTATTTCAGTTTTCACATTCATGTAATAAATGTGATTTATTCTTTTAGGGTTTAACTATGCAAATCCTAAGTTAGATTAAAGGGCTGATATGTCTAAACCAGTTAAATAATATGCAATAATTAATTACTAATTTATTAAATATTTTGACCTTGTTTGAATTTCTAAAAATAGTAATAAATATACTTAAATAGAGAATTATCTGGAAAGTGACTGTCATAGATGATTTGGGTTCTAAAAACTAGGTTCTTGATAGTTATGAGTGTTGTCAATAGGGTCCCGATATCTATTTACTCACTAGACAGTAGCGACCCACCTGGATAGTAGTGCCTTACTACTGTAGTATTCTCAAAGTCATGTTAATGTCCCCTTTGTAAGACTATTCCTATTTTATGGGAGGACCAAGGCCTGTATTCCTGAGTCATGTTCTTGCACATACAAAATATGGAACTATATGTTGTGCCTAGAAAACTTGATTTAGTATGCAAACCCTAATCCTCTTTGCAAGTATGACATGAACAATAAATATGTGTTTGTTAGTAGGATACACTAGACATCCTCAACATCTCACTATGGAGAGAGTTGCCTACATACAAATACTATGAGGAGGGATCAAGCCCAATGTACTCCCACCTAGTACTTGGTGCAAGTGCAAGTAAATGCTAGAATAAGAGTGGACTTGGATGCCTTGAATGTGCTTGAGAGTTGAAACATTTGAAATCTGGGCTTAGTGCTATTATAGATGGTAGTATGTTGAAGTAGGGAAGAATAGGGATCAAATACCTTTATTTTTCTCAACTTGTCTTTTGTTTGAATAGGTTTTTGAATCTATTTTCCATTTAGTGAATAGAGGTCAAATAGACTTGTATTTATAGATATCTATAGCTTGTGTAGATAAGGAAATATACTTAGGCTAACCGTAGGAGGGGCACATATTTGGAAAAGTATCCGTTTGAGAGAGTTAGGGCAAAGGATAACATTGCCCATTTGGGAACACTAGCGCCATGTGGCTATAGTGTCCAAATGTGGTGCTAATGTCCACCTACTAAACTAATAGAAAAATGAGGTTGAGATCTATCCTATAACTGTGTTTGAAATGACTGTAGTTGTTTGTGGTCTACACAATGATTGTAAAAGTGTGAAAAAGGCTCTAGGTTAGGTTTAGGGCCAATCTAGTAATAGGATAACTCAATCAACACTCTTAACATCTAAATACCACTTTTAGGTAATTACATTTTCCCCCACTTTATGCTATAAATGCAACAAAGTGAAATGACTAGTATAAAGGAAAAAGAAGAGTACTTGGACTTACCTTAGAAGTGAATCCTGTGTAGCTAAGTCTGAGTATGCAAATATCAATTTGCATAAGTGAAACATGATCCAAAGCAATTACCTACAATGAAACATGCAAAAATTAGTCCTTACTTAAGAGATGATCAAAATCAAAAGACTATGTTGAATAAAGTAACTGAGTAAATCTAAGTAAATAGAGAGGAAAGGAACGGATAATGTATGTAATCTGCATGCACTCAAAAAAAACAAGTGAAGCATATGTGTATGATAAAACCAACTATACTAAGATAACTATCAATATGCAATATCTGGTAAGTAGTATAAATGTAAACATAACAATGCTTGCAATCTATAAATTTTGTGTTTTTGAAATATTTGAATATTTTTGTATTTTGACATGTTATATTATTTTTGTGTTTTTTGAGTATAAGTTATGTAAAATCAAATGAAAATAAACTATGCACAAGGAGTGAGAGAGAGAAGGAAGTATGTACAATAGTAGGAACCATACTAGCCAATGAGTCTCATGGGAGACTCACTATCACCATGACCTATGTCAAATAGGGGAATTATGATATGCATATGGTGTGAAAGGGAAATTGTGAACGCATGATTTTTTGTGTTGTATAATCTATGTTTGATGTTGTTTGTGTAGTGATGCTATGATATTTTAGTACTGACTAAGATGCCATGTGAATTGTAAGGGTCTTAGGAATCCATCTGGTAGAATAAAAAGTTGTAGGTGATGTAGGTGCCCTATTTTGAGAACTCCCAAAACCCAATAAAATTGATCTCGATGTAAACTATGTAGAGGAAGGTCCCCTAGAATCTATAATGTATCTTTGATGAAGGGGTCTCTCTAGTAATGGTATCCATGGGAGAGTATGCATATGTGTAGATACCTTAGGAGTAGAATTGGCATGTACTGATGAATCTACTAAACACTATGATGTATGCAAAGGATCTTTATTATATGATGTAACTGATAACTATGTAATATTTGGTAATGGTGTTATAACTATAATTGGTGTCTGTGCTGGATCTGTAGCCAAAAACTATGCTAGAAATGCCTATGGGATGAGAAGAGGATACTAATATGGGACAGCCCTCAACCTTAACCACCTTAATAACATGTATATAATTCAAGGATTAGTGTATTATATGTGGGATGGATTGGAGTTACTATAACCACAACCTACCCAACAATATATTGAATACACCTATACTAGGTACTAGTAGGAATCGATTGGCTATGTGTGTCGGTCCTGCATATAATGAAAGCATAATCTCCCTAATGGAGCTCTAAACATGGCCACTAAAACCACTAATGACTATATCTATAAGGAATATATCCCACTCTATGTATCTCAAGTGTTATAAGAGTGTCATGGTGCACGTGTTTATGCTTGACCCATTATCAACCATAATATTGTGAATATAATGGTGGTTTATGTATGCTCATATGAAGAGTGCATGTAAATATATGTCATCATCCACAATCTCTTACTCTGAAAATGTGATAAGTAGTCTAGGTGGCATTATAGTGTGATACATGCCAATAAGGTTATGTAGTGGATGTGTCTCCTCTATGATTATGTGATATGAATCTGGTGGTGGATGTGCCTGGTATGTATAGTGAACACTTGATGTGCGCCCTACCTTATTTGATGTGTGATTTAGGAAAGGATATAAAAATATATTTAGTGCCTTGGCCTCTATTTGTTTTTATTTTGGTGCCTCTGTGGGTATGCCCACATTGATAATATTAGCCTCAATGAGATCTTGTATCTTGTGCTTTAGCCTAATGCATCTATTTTTCATGTGGTTTGGTGCCCTGTGATACTCGTATAATGCATTTGAATCATAAATATTTGGAAGAGGCCATGTCATATCAACCTCTTTAATGGGAGGGAGAGATATGACATTACATTATAATAGTTGTTGTAGACCCTGTGCTGATGACTCTAGAAGATTAGTGAAGACTACGTTGAGGAGCAGATAAAACCAATCTGGGAGATGGCTCAAAAGTTACGTTGATTATGGTATTTTGATCACTTTTATTTTTTTTGGCCCTTACCTTGTATGGGGGTTTGTATAAACTCTTAATATTTGATTCTAATCCATTTGTGTACTTGAGTTTGTCCATTGATAAAAGCTTAACCTCTCTTTCCTTGATTATGTGGCACAAATCAGTAAGTGTAGGAAACTTCTTGAATAAGATAGATTTGTTCAGTGTTGGTATTAAAATTTATTTAAATATATCTTAAATATCTTTGTCTGCCATAAGGCTAGTCAATTTGGATAATATTGTCTTGAATCATAAGAAATAATCTGTGATAGGATCATTCAACTTTTGCTTTAACTATGCCACTTATGCATATGATATCTTATAACTGATGTTGATAAATAAATGTCATATAAAAATGTTAGATAAAGGATTGAATGTCATGATAGATTGATTTGGTAAATCATAAAATCATTATAGGGCATAATCCTTGAGACTGCATGGATATAACTTCGTAAGAGGCTGATCATTGGACACATAGTCCAAGCATGCTGTGTAAAAGGCTTTGAGGCAGTGCTTTGGGTCACCATTTCCATCATATAATGTGAAATTGGGTACCACAAAATTGGATGGAAAAAGAGTTGCCGCTATGTGATGTGCTAAATGTGTATGCAAGAGAATGTTAGAATTTGAGGCATGTGATGGACTAGTTGTTCCCTTCTTGAGATGCAACACCTTAGAATATAGAGTATGAATCTCATGCATAAGGAATTTTACATATGGAGTGGAAGAACTAGACACAAGTGGTGTAGTTATCACTGATTTTTGAATAACAATCTTAGGTTATGCTATTTGAGTTGGCCCCACTAGAGGTGTAACAACATTATTAACTGGAGGGGTTGAAGATTGATCATTTTTATTTTATTCTTGATTTCCAATATAGCCTATAGGATATGTGCATGATTAAGGGTTTGTTCCAAAATTCTATCTCTGAATCCTTGTAATACCTCATCTTTGTTCATAATTATGTCATTATTGTTAAGTGAAGGGAGAGTGTTTTGATTCTCAATGTGTACCTTATCTTTCTCTTGGTTGTATTATTCATATTCAAATGCATTGTCATTAAATTCCACATAATCAGGGTGTGAAGGATTCATAACTAGAGTTGTAATAGGTTCTTTGTCCTTATTATAGGCTCGGATAGATGGAATCTAAATATTCTCTATAGGATTATCACCTAGTCTAGCACTTCTTAATGGAAGAGAGATAGCTTTTTTATATGTCATATAGTAAATAAATTGGAATAGTGCTACTAAAATAGAATATATGAATTCTAAAAAACTAATAGCAGCTAGTGAAAATAGGAGAAAAAAAGGATACAAACCCTAAGAGCATCTAGGGTTAGGGTTTTTGAATATAGGGTTTCTTTATAACAATTTAAATTATATGTAAAATAAATTAAAACCCTAATATGGAATTGATTCAATTTAGCTAGGTTGTCTAATAAAATTAAAAAATTAGAAGTATGCATCCTTGATATTATTCCATAAAAATTGGGATTAATGCAAACTAGGGTTTTGAAGCAATTTTTAAAGTAAGTCAAGTTCACCAAATGATTTAACCTTTTAGGGTTTAACTATGAAAATCCTAAATTAGATTAAAGGGATGAGATGTCTAAATTAGTTAAATAATATGCAATAATTAAGTACTAATTTGTTATGGATTTTGAACTTTTTTAAATTTCTAAAAATAGTAATAAATATGATTAAATAGAGACTTATCTGGAAAGTGACTGTCGTAGATGATCTAGGTTATAAAAACTGGGTTATGGATAGTTCTGAGCATCGTTAACAAGGTCTCAGGATCTATTTACTCACTATACAGTAACACCCCACTTGGATAGTAACACCACACTGCTTTAGTGTCTTGAAAGTGGCACTAGTGTCCCCTTTGTAGGATTGTTCCTATTTTTTGGGGTTACATGCCCTTGTGTTTTTAGGTCATATTCTTGCATGCACAAAATTTAAACTCTATGTTGTGCCTAGAAAACCTAATTTGGTGTATAAACCCTAATCCTCCTTGAAAGTATGGCATGATCAATAAATGTGTGTTCATTAGTAGGATAGGATGGACATACTCAACACCTTACTGTGAAGAGAGTTGCCTACATACCAATACTCTGAGGAGGGATCAAGTCTGATGTATTTATCCCACCTAGTGCTTGGTGCAAGTACAAATGAATGCTAGAATGAAAGTGGACTTAGATGCCTTGAATGTGCTTAAGATTAAAAAATTTGAAATCTGGGCTTAGGGATGCTATAGATGGTAGTATACAGATGTAGGGTAGAATAAGGATCAAATATTTTAATTTTGCTTAACTTTTTTTTGTTTTAATAGGCATTTGCATCTATTTTCTATCTAGTGAATATGGGTCAAATAGACTTGTATTTATAGAGATCTATAGCTTGTATGGATAATAAAATGCACTTAAGCCAACCTTAGGAGGGGCACACATTTGGAAAATTATCCATTTGGGAGAGTTACGACAAATGACAATAACATCTAGTTGGGGACACTAGGGCTATGTGGTTATAGTGTCCCAAATGTGGTAGTAGTGTCCACTTGTTATACTGATGGGAAAACTGGGTTGGGATCTAGGAAAGCTATCTTATGACTATTTTTAAATTAATTGTAGCTATTTTTGGTCTGCATAATGACTGAAAAAGTGTGGTAAAGGCTCTAGTGTAGGTTTAGGACTAAGCTAGGAATAGGCTAACTCAAGAAACACTCTTAGCATCCAAATACTACTTTTAGATGATTAAAAAATGTTATAAAAAAATATAAGTCTTCTTCGTGTATGGTAACTTATTTAATTTAATTACATTTTGATTCAGCAATTTCCCTTGTCTATAATATAAATGCTAGGTATAAATAATTTAGATCCATGGGAAATAAAAAATTAGACCTAAAATAAGACCCTAATAGGGGATAAATATGAAAACTAAATAAAATTTTGAAACCCTAATAAATAAGGAAACATAGAATTTTTGTGTTCAAAGCAATGGTTAGCTTCACCAAAAATAATTAAATATTTTACACCTAAGAGATATGAAATAATGGAAGATATGCACTAATTCAAATTATAGAAAATATAACAATAAACACATAATCTAAATTGAAAAGGCTAATTGAAATTGCAACTATTTTATTGTAGAAATGACAAATCAAGAGAAGGATGTTGTATTAAACTATTTTTTCCATATTTTTATTTATGAAAACTATCACTAAATCTATAAATTCTCTTATGTACTTCGTTAATGATTATATCATAAACAATGACTAAAAATATTCTTGGATGTTTCTGACAAAGTCAAATGCCTACACCGGCTGACACTATTAGGGTTTACCAAAAGTGTCCTTGTGCACAATGGGGGTCTGAAAATACTAGGAGGCCTACACCTTGTTATTGTGATTTTTTTCATTTTGTGATAACACACCCAATTATAATCCTAAAAGGAAATTGGAGGTAAATCAAGGACATGGATGATTAACATTTTTAGAATAAAAATGTCGACTCCATAATCTAATGGATAAGGACTAGTTAAAATCATTCAATGTTCCTTTTGTAGAAAAACCTATTGGGAAATTGTGCATGATTTTCACATAAACCATAGTTTGAGAAATTCTAAAGATGAAAATATGCATTATTGCATGGTTTTAGGGTCTCAAGGCAATTTCAATAAATTAATGAGAAAGGC